>NRDX01000038.1:0-77253 GCA_004125185.1 Entelexis vaccinii | reverse complement strand
CCCCGGCCGCGTCGCCGCCGCGCTCCCCTCCGCCGCCGCCGCCGCCGCCGGCCCCTGCGGCCCCACAGCAGCAGCAGCAGCAGCAGCAGCAGGCCAGCGACGAGCCGCCCGCGGGCATGAGCGCAAACCAGGTCCGCCGCATCCAGAAGTACCGCACGCCACCGGCGCTCTACAGCATCATGCAGCCCGTGCCCCAACCACAAGCGGGACCACAACACCCACAACATGGGCCGCATGGGGGACCGCATTTAGAGGACGAATCGCTGGACTCGCAGCGGCCGCGCACGCCGCGCACGCCGCAGCTGGCGGGGAACCCCACAGGGAACCCCACAGGACGCACAACGGGACACGCACAGCAGGCAGGGCACCAGCAGGCGGTGCACCAGCAGGCAGCGCGGTCAGCGCCAGGAACAAGCCCGTCCTCGCCGCGCGCAGGGCTCGACGCTGCGGCACAGCTCAATCACAACTCGCGGCTCGCCTCGCCGCGCCCCGTGTCGCCAATGCGCTCGCCAATGCGCTCGCCGGCTCGACTCGCTAGTGATAGGGGCGCAGTACCGCCGGGTGCAGGTGCAGTGCCGCCGCCAAGCACGTTGGGGTCTCCAGTGCAGTCGCCCGAGCCCGACTCGGCCGCCTCGTTGAGCGAGGTCGACCGCCTCATGCTCATTGTGCGCGAGAAGCAAAGCGCCAAAACCAGGGCCAAGACCGAGCCGCCGCCGAGCCCGCAACCAGCGCCGGCGCGCAGCCCCCGCGACCCCTGGAAATACAAGTGCTTTTTTGACGGCTGCGACAAGAAGTTCAAGCAGAAGGCGCACCTGCAAACGCATGTGCGCTCGCACACGGGCGAGCGGCCGTTTGTGTGCCCGTTCCCGGACTGCGGCAAGACGTTCAGCCAGCAGTGCAACCTGCGCGCGCACGTCCGCGCCCACACGGGCGAGCGGCCGTTCAAGTGCGGCGTGTGCGGCAAAGGCTTCAGCCAGCAGGGCAACATGCGCAACCACATGCTCATCCACTACAATGACCACCCCATCGAGTGCCGGCTCGACGGGTGCGAGCGCACGTTCAACCAGCTCGGCAACCTGAAGGCGCACCAGAACTCGACGCACAAGGAGACCGTGCACGCGTTCAGCATGAAGCTCGAGGCCGGCGCCAAGGTCGAGGACCTGGCGCCGAGCGAGCAGGAGCTGTACCGCCACTTCTGCGAGCTGTACAAGAACTCGAACAAGGGCATCCGCGGGCGCGGCAAGGGGACGAAGTCGATAGTGGGCCGCAAGGCGGCGCGGTACGAGTCGCCAACGGCGGCGCAGTTCACGCCGCAGCCGTCGTCGGGCTCGCAGTCGCAAACGCAGTCGCCGACGCAGGCGCCCACGGCGCCGCCGCCGTTCGTAGTGCCTGAGGACGCGAAAAACGTAGGAGTGCCGTCGCCGGCGCCCGAGGAGCCGTCGTTGTCGTTGTCGAAGGAGCAGCAGGCACAGCAGGCACAGCAGGCACAGCAGGCACAGCAGGCACAGCAGGCACAGCAAGCACAGCAGGCGCAGCAGTTCCAGCAGCACGTAATGTCGGACCCGCGGATGCAGGACATGGTTGCGCACCAGCAGCTGCGGCTTATGGAGGCGCAACAGAAGCAGTCGCCGCCGGGCCAGGCTGCGGTGCCAATGCAGACGCGAACGCCGCCCATGCAGCACGCGGTGCAGCCGTCCATGTCTGCGCCGGCCCCTGCTCCGGCGCCGGCCCCAGCTCCAGCGCCAGCAGCGCCCTCGCAATTTCCTGTACATATGCAAGCGTTCAACGCGCCGCCGTTTGAGCCGCCAGCGACCACGCAGCAGGCCGCGCAACCGCAGTTCATGCAACAGCAGCCGATGCAGCAGGCCACGGAGCAGCCGCTACAGCATGCCATGCAGCAGTACATGCCGCAGCAGCCCATGAACCAGCAGTCTATGAACCAGCAGCAGCACATGCAGCAGCAGCCCATGAACCAGCAGTCTATGCAGCAGCAGCAGTCCATGAACCAGCAGTCTATGCAGCACCAGCATATGCACCAGCAGTCCATGCACCAGCACCAGCATCAGCAGTCCATGCACCAGCACCAGCACCAGCACCAGCAGTCCATGCACCAACCGCAACAGTCCATGCACCAACAGCAGCAGCAGCAGCAGCAGCAACAGCAGCAGCAAACGTCCTTCCAGCCGCCCGTCCAGTTCCCGTCCTACATGCAGGCGTGGGACGGGCGGCAGGTCACGCCGGACCAGCTCGGCGCGTCGATGAGCGCGCCCGTCATGCCGGACGGCGCGCTGCAGTACGTCATGCCGCCGGTGCAGGGCGTCATGCCCGCCTACATGTACCAGAACAGTGCGTGAAGGCATTTTGAAGTGGACGAAGTCATAGAAGTGGCATCGAAATAGAGCATTCGCATCTACCACACGTATATAAATATTTATTGAGCATTATTTTAGGCCCGCCGCGTGGTGCGAACCAGCGTGCATTGCGGCGCAGTTTTGCGGCGCAGTTTTGCCGGCGTCTTCGCAACGGCGCCAACCCGCCGCCGTCTATCGCGGCACAGTTGAGCGTACAATTTAGCGTACAATTTTGGGTGCTTCGAGTGGGTGCTTCGAGTCATTTTAGTTCTTTAGGCGGCCCGCGTGTAGAGCCTTCGTAGGTGAACTTCGTAGGTGATGCGAATCGGTTTAGTTCTGGCGGCCGCGGCGTGCATGCCGTTTCGTAGGTGATGATTGAGAATGAAGTTAGTTCTGGCGGCCGCGTGCATTGCAGCACAGTTTAGCGTACTTTTCGCACGATTGAGCTGTTTAGTTCCGCGCTGCCGCCGTTCACTGCGGCTCTGAGCTGCGCCCATTTGGTTCTTCCGCATGCAGTGTGCGTTTGTACGCAGCAGCGAGTGTGCTCACTTGAGTTCTTCGCCAGGCCGCGTGTACTGCGGCACAATCTTGCGCGCTTCCTCGTACGTAACGAGCGTGATCGCCATGGCCGGCACGACGCGGGCCAGATTCGCCGACAGCCCGCGGTAGAAGCCGCGCCAGCGCTCGTGGGCCCAGACCTCGGCCACGGACTGCCAAATGCCGACCTCCTCGAACTGCATGCGCGCGCGCACAACCTGGTGCGGGTACATGAGCGTGGCGGCAATGCTTTTGGCAATGGCCGAGGCGGTGAAGTAGTTTGCCGTGTCGCGGAGGCCGAGCTCGCGCTGCAGCCACGGCTTCAGCGGCGCATAGATGGCGAAATACAGCGCGGACTGCAGCGTGCCGAGCGTGCCCGGCACAAACCCGCGCCAGAACCCGCGCAGGCCGTACGTGCGCCAGATCTGCGCCGTGTTCAGCCACAGCGAGCGCGACGCGCCCGGGTCGCCGCGCTTCGAGCCCAAGATGCGCGTCTTGAGCACCCAGATCGGGTTCGTCGCGAATTGCGCCAGCAGCCCGGCCGACAACGAGCACAGCAGGTACGCGCTGCTCGAGCGCGGCAGGGCCAGCGCCGGGCCGAACGCCACGTCCTGCATCTTCTCGTACAGCCAGAAATACGACCCCCACGCCGCGGCGTTGCCCACGAGGTTCGGCAGCAGCCCGCGGTACAGCTCGAAGCCGGGCCCGCGCGCGACCTCGCGCAGCGAGCCAAACAGCGAGGCGCTGCGCCCGAGCTGCAGCCGCACCTTCGCGAGGTCGAGCGGGTGCATCGTCACCGTCGCCACGCTGCCCGCAATCGCGCCGGAGATGAACCCGTCCATTTGCTATGCCATCTGGTGCCGCTTCAACGGGCGATAAAGTCGGATTATGCGAGCAGCCCTCGAGGTGGTTTTCAGGGTTGCTCACATCGGCCCACTTCGATGCACGTCAATGCACTTCAATGGAGTTGGATGGAGTTGGACCTGTATTTTGACGTACTTAGATTTTAGTTAGTGTGCTTTAGAAGAGTCCAGCAGCTATGGGTTGTGCTCTCGTTGCAGTCATATGCGAAGATCCGCCCTCAATGTGCCCTCAGTGCAGCCGCAGTGCAGCCGCAGTACACCCGCAGTGTAGCCGCAGTACACCCAATGTACACCCAATGTACACTCAATGTACACTCAATATGTAGATCCGCCCTCAATGTGCTCTCAATGTGCCCGCAGTACACCCGCAGTACACCCGCAGTACACCCGCAGTACACCCGCAGTGCAGCCGCAGTACACCCGCAGTGCAGCCGCAGTGCAGCCGCAGCACACTCAATGTACACCCGCAGCACACTCAATGCGCGCACTCAGTGCATTGCAACAAAATACCTCCTACAATTCACTTCAAAACCCCCCACATAAACCACCTTTAATGGTGGTCGTCGCTTCATCCCTGACCCTGTAAAAAATTAGATAAGCGGGCGCGGAGCTGAGGGCGCTCGCGAATTTTTGAAATTTCACCCTGCTCGGCCCGCTCATGTTCGCCGACTTCGGGCTCGACTCCCGGCTCCTCCAGGCCCTCAACCAGATGGGCTTTGCGGAGCCCACCCAGATCCAGCAGGCCGCAATACCGCTCGCCCTCAATGACGCCAAGGACGTCGTCTCCATGGCCCGCACCGGCTCGGGCAAGACCGTCGCCTACCTCGTGCCCATTTTGCAGTCCATTCTCGCCGCCCAGGGCAACGCGGCCAGTGCGCCGGCAAACTACGGCCTGGTGCTCGTGCCCAGCCGCGAATTGGCCGACCAGGTCATGCGCGTCATGGCCCAATTGACGGCGTTCTGCTCCAAGGAAATCAAGTTCGTGAACATTGCTCAGAAGGTCCCCGAGAGCGTGCGGGCCATCTTGCTGGCAGAAACGCCGGCCGTCGTGATTGCCACCCCGTCCACTGCCCTTGAGCAGCTGAACCAGGGCCGCTTGTCCACAACCAGCCTTGGCTACATTGTCTTCGACGAGGCCGATCTTTTGGCCTCCTACGGCTACGAAGACGAGCTCGTGCAGCTGCGCAAGGCGTTGCAGTCGTGCCATCCGCAGGTCTGGCTCATGAGCGCAACCCTCGGCGACGATATCGACCAGTTAAAGGCCGCTTGGTGCACAAAACCCGTAACACTGCGCCTCGAGGAGGACGACGACTCGAAGCTGCAGCAATTCTACGTCAAAACTACCGAGTTCGACAAGTTCCTGCTCATGTACGTCATCTTCAAGCTCGGCCTCATCAAGGGCAAAACTCTCGTGTTCACAAACGACATCGACCGCGGCTACCGCCTAAAACTGTTCTTTGAGCAGTTCGGCATCCGCAGCACCGTGCTCAATAGCGAGCTCCCGCTCGAGAGCCGCGTCCACATTGTGCAGCAGTTCGACCGCAACGTCTACAACCTGCTCATCGCCACGGACGAGTCGCATTCGCACCGCAAAGACGCCCAGGAATACGGCGTCAGCCGCGGCATCGACTTCAAGAACGTCGCCTGCGTCATCAACTTCGACCTGCCCGTGTCCTCGAAGGCCTACATCCACCGCGTCGGCCGCACCGCCCGCGCAAACCGCAGCGGCATGGCGCTGTCGTTTGTTGTGCCCAAGGCCGAGTTCGGCAAGCACAAGATCGCCAGCAGCCCCACAAACAAGAACGACGAGAAGGTGCTCGCGCGCATCATGCGCAGCAACCAGCTCCTGCCCTACCAGTTCGACATGAGCCAGGTCGACAGCTTCCGCTACCGTATGGAGGACGGGTTCCGCGCCGTGACGCGCACGGCAGTGCGGCAGGCCCGCGTGGCCGAGATCAAGGCCGAGATGCTGAACAGCGAGAAGCTGCGGCGCCATTTCGAGGAGAACCCGGATGATCTCGCCGCCCTGCGCCACGACGCCGAGCTGCACCCGTCGCGCGTGCAGCAGGAGCTGCGCCACGTCCCGGACTACCTGCTGCCGACGTCGGCCCGGGCGCCGAAGCCCATATTCCAGCAAACGGGCCCGTTCAAGCCAAAGGACAACAACAAAAACAACAACAAAAACAACAAGAACGCAAAGGGCCGCGGCAAGAACGGCCGCGTGCACAAAAAGCGGCGGGACCCGTTGAAGAGTTTTGCCAGGTAGACGAGCGGGGCCTCTTTATATATTCAGCTGCGAGCGGCTCGCGGCTCCGAGCCGCCTGACCACGAGCCGCGCAGCTCTTGTATTTAATCGCTAATTATTGACGCATCCTAAGCGGTACGTACCAATCATCAAATCATCTTAGGATCAAGCCATTAACAAAAGTTATAGGATCAAACTATAGAGTTGATAGAAGCTCAGCCGGTAGTGCGAATTAAAGCAGTACTTTCGTGCATCTGCTCATCTCATATCAACATAACACAGTTATCATAACACAGTTATCATAACACAGTTATCATAATATATAGTAGCAAGCAGTGCTGATCTGGTGCTGATCTGGTGGTGAAGGGTGCTCAACGGTGCTCAACGGTGCTCAACGGTGCTCCAGCTTCACTGCGGGTGTTTTCTTTGTCCACTGAGCTAGATAGCGGCCGCGTCCAGCTCCTCGAATGCCTTTAAAGCCTCGTTCGAAATAACCCCCTCAATCAACGGGTCCTCAATGGCGTCGCACACAGCTTCGGCAACGGCCTGGGCGCTAACCCGCGATTCGGCATTCGTGAGCGCTAATGCCTGGTCAATGTAGTGGCGCGGTGTTGCCTCCGAGCACCTATTTACCGGATCGGGACTAATGAAGCCTGGCCTTAGAAAAACGCTGCGCAGGTACGGCAGCGACTCCAAATACGCTTCGGCGCGTCTCTTCGTGGCAATGTACTCTGGATCGGCAAACTGCGTCCAGGCGTCGGCGCTAATATAAACAAATGGGACGCGCGGTTCGCTAATGTTGTCTGTGATCGGCCGGGCCAGCTGCAGCGCGGCCTCGCGCGCCGTCTCGAAGTTCAGGTGCTCGAAGCTGCTTGTTTTGCGGCTCAATGGGTTCGGCGGGTCGAGCCCGAGCCGCAGCTTCGCGAGCTTGGCCACGGACTTCAGCGACGCGGGCTGCGAAATGAGCCGCTTGTAGCGCGGGTCCGGCATGATCGTGCCCACGGAGTGCACGACGGCATCCGCGTCGCGCAGGTCGTACTGCGTCTTCGAGCCAATGGCCACGGGCCGCCAGTTGCGTTTGAGTGCGGCCGCACAGATCTTCGAGCCGAGAAAGCCCGTACCGCCGAGAACAGCGACCTTCATGGCGAGCGTAGGGGGAGCGTAGGGGGAGCGAGCTATTCTAACAAACGAGGAAGTACAGATGCGAACAAAAAGGCGCCAACTTTGTCGTTGCCAATCGCGCTCGCTCACTGGTTTGTTCAAGTAGCTCCAGCTCCGCTATAGATCTGGTTCCGGTTCTGGCTCTGGCTCGAGCTCGAGCTCGCGCTCCACCACCAAGGTTGGATCGAGGGTCGCAGGGTCCAGGGTCCAGGGTCAGAGGGTCGAGGGCAAGAGGGTTCAATCCAAAGGTCCCAGGTCCCAGGTCCCAGGGTCGGGGGGGGTCCACCAGGACCGGGTAAAAGTTCGTGGGTTTCAAATTTGGTTGTTACCTAAGCATAGGGCTCTGGGCGCAGCGCACGGAGCTTACGCAGTCTCCCAAAAAAAACGTCCCAGCGACTCACACGCCAGCGCGTGGTCACGCGGGCTCGGGCTGGCTCCCACACCCCGGTAGATCTTTCAGTTGCCATAGCCCGCCTTGAGGATAACGACACACGTTTAAAGCCATGTCTGTTGAAGTTGCTAAGAACGCGGGTGCCGCGAACGCCATGAAGGTGCGCAAGTCGCTGCAGCCTGGAGCTGTGCTCATTCTGCTTGCCGGCCGCTACCGGGGCAAGCGGGTTGTGCTGCTGAAGGTGCTTGAGGACAACACGCTGCTTGTTTCCGGCCCGCTGAAGCTGAACGGCGTGCCGATCCGCCGCGTGAACCCGAGCTACGTGATTGCGACGTCGACGAAGGTGTCTGTTGCTGGCGTCGACGTGTCGAAGTTCACGCCCGCCTACTTTGCGCGCGACCGCAGCACCGAGCACAAGGCCACGGCCGAGGAGCTGTTCGGCGACGCGCCGGCCCCGAAGAAGGAGATCAGCGCCGAGCGCAAGGCCGACCAGAAGACGGTCGACGCGGCCCTCCTGGCCGAGGTCAAGAAGACGCCACTGCTCGCGCAGTACCTGTCGCAGGAGTTCACGCTCAAGAAGGGCGACAGGCCGCACCTCCTCAAGTTCTAAACACGGGACGGACGGAGGCTTCTTAACGTATTTTATTTGGTGTTCCCACCGCATCCTGTTTCGCAAAAATGGTGGCCGGGCGCGTCTACGCAACCTTTGAAGAGGGCTCAACTGGCTAGTTGGTTGACTTTAACGGTATATAATCAAAACAGCAAGTTCATGGATTACTCCTAATCATCACCACCTAATTGTACACACTGCTCCAGTCCACACTGCTCCAGTCCACGCCCAGCACCCAGTCCTCGACGACGTCGCTGCTGCCGGCGGTTTCGATGCTGCCGGCAACGTGCACGCGGCGCGGCCGCCGCTGCGGCTGGGCCCGGATCACCAGCCGGTCGCGCGCACAGCCCACGCGCCAATGCCGGCACATGGCGTGCTTCGCGGCGTCGCAAATGCGGTACTGCATGCCGTGCCGCCGCGGTGCGTCCACGGGCACGCGCTGTAGCACGCGGACCGAGCACGGCGCATCACTACTGGGGCTCAGTACTTCGGCGGCGCAGCACGCGTCCAGCAGCAGCACACCTAGGGTGACGAATCTCATTGAGCGGCCTGCTTTTGTTGCTGGCTTTTCCGCAATCCTCGACACTCAGCGTCCATTCTGCACTACTAGGTTACGCCCCACCTCGGGTAGATCCAAACGCGAGGAGTAACAATGGTTTTCTACACGCAGTAGTTCATCTGTCCACACTACTCGTGGCTTGACATTACTGCCTAAACGGTCACTAGCCTAAACAGGAACTAGCCTAAACGGGCCACCAACTTAAACGGCCACTAAAACAGGAACTAGCCTAAACAGGAACTAATTTCATTAAATATAGCCCAAAGCCTCAATTTAATGATAGCGCAAGTCCAATCTCTTGGCTGAAGCATTCCTCAAAGCATGCGTCTACCTGCGTCCTAATCAGCCCACGCAACCCAAGCCAAGCCATTATATTACACCAGTCAGCCGAACCGAATCGGATCGAAGTCCAAACCATCGGAATCGAAAGCACGATCCAACCCATACCAAACAAAAGAAATAAATAACTAAATAATAATAAACCCGCACCTAGTCTGTGCCTAATCAACTTGCGCACAGGCACTAACTCCACTAAGTCGGAAACTCCGCAGCCAGCTCTACATTCTCACAAATCAAGTTCGACCGCCGGCTCGCGGCAAGCCCTTGGCGTCGAGCGCGAACTGTCTTGCCTTCCAGACTGCGCCGTCTGCGCCCTAACGGCGCGGTAGATAAAGCACGCCGGCTTCTGCATATGCGCATGCATCGCGCGCAAGCATGCGTCTGTTCACGTGCGGTGCCGGCCGACGAGGCGGCGGATTCGACTTGCCCGCGCAAACCACGCAACAACACCTTCGATCTCGAGTAGAAATGGCTTCGCTCGCACCCCAGGCCTGCTGCATCCGCGGCGTCAAACACGAGGGCACGCCGAAGGGCGAGCTCGTCTCCATCGGCGACGTCACGACGTACGTGACCGGCGACAAAACCGCCGGCAAGGCGATCCTGTTTGTGACCGACGTGTGGGGCCTCGAGATGCCGAACAACAAGCTGCTGGCCGACTCGTTTGCCGAGCAGGGCTACCTCGTCGTGGTGCCGGACCTGTTTGGCGGCGACCCGATCCGCGACATCAGCAAGTTCGCCGAGTGGCTGCCGCACCACGGCGTCGAGCAGGTCGAGCCGAAGGTCGTGGCCGCGCTGCAGTGGATCGAGGCCGAGATCAAGCCGCAGGCCGTCTACGCCTCGGGCTACTGCTTCGGCGCAAAGTACGTGATCCGCCTGCTCGCGGGCTCGCGCATCCGCGCCGGCGCCGTCGCGCACCCTTCGCTCGTCACCATCGAGGAGGTCGAGAAGATCAAGCAGCCGATCCTGATCTGCGGCGCCGAAACCGACCCCATCTACACGCCCGAGCTGCGTGCGCAGACAGAGGCCAAGCTCAAGGAGCTGAAGGCCCGCTACTTCCTCACCGAGGCCTCGGGCGTTGCCCACGGATTCGCCGTGCGCGGCGACCCGAAGGACCCTGTGCAGCGCGCCGCCAAGGAGAAGGCCTTCAACGACGCGCTGTGGTGGTTCTCGCTTTTTGAGTAAACTTCAGATATCTTCTTATGTAGGCCGACGCCAAGCGGCACCACTAAATTATTGACGTAGCAGAACACCCGCAGCCAGCCACAGCTGGGTGGCCGCGCCGCAAAAACGCTTGTTTAAGACTCTGCTGGCCGCCTTCTGTGCATGCACTGGGCGGCGGCGCTATACCCTAGCACCACCCAAGTATAGAAGTGATGATATGAAACAAACCACAACAATAAGTGCAGAACAAAGAAGCCAGGCAAGTGTTTAAAAGACGCCATCGAGAAGTAGCAAGCTCCGCGGGCCAACCTGCTGTTACAACTTCACCGTCCCACAGCATGTGGTGGTCACGAAAAGTTCGCCTGGCTTGTTTTGCTCTGGTTTGGAGTGTAAATAAAAGAACGATAGATGTGGTGAGTAAACTAAACATCAGCATAATCGTTTAAGTTACGCAGCGACGGAGTCAAAAAGCTCGTGACGTCTTGCCTTGAGCCGGTTTACACCCCGTACTTCTTGAAATATAACAGCACCCAACACTTCAAGCCACAGAGCCACCCAAAGCGCCCAAAGTGCCATACGGATCAGTTTGGTTGTACTGTACCCCATGTGGACAAAGTGTACGAGAGCAGCAATCTGCACGATGTCGAGGATGGCGATGCCGCAGATCAACAGTACGGGGTGGCTGCGTAGGAAGTCGTCAATAACCAACAGTTCCACGGTACGCACCAATGCTTGCTCGGCCTCTTTCTTAGTCCCGGTACCCAGCATCTTCCATACCTGGTGTTCTGGGTCGAAGAACGCGCACTGCGTAAGAAGCCAATTGCGGTCCTTATGATTCAGAGTGCGCCAGAAAACGGCTCGCTGCTCGTCGCTCGATAGCGCATTGTCCTCCACAAGATTGTCAAGCCCCTGCCACAGACCTCGAAGGTTGACGTCGCCCCGTGCGTACTTCACCACTGCGTCGTCCACATTCGGCTTTGTGGAGCCTAAGGACGCTCTCAGTGGCACAGCTTCGCGAATGGATAGCATTTCCGTCGTGCCCGACAGCCATTGATCCCATCCCTCGACCGTTTCGAACCGTGAGTGTCGCCGCATAAAGCCACTTAAGTACTCAATTGACTCGCGGGACATATACTTGCGGAACGTCTCGATTTTGTGCGCAACAAGGGTGTCCTTTGGCCGCGTGGCCTCGTGGTACTTCAATGCATCGCTGCAGAACCGTTCCCAGTTCTCAAAATCGAACTTTCGTGGCTCCTCGACTGCCATTGACTTCTCGACTGCCATTGACTTCTCGACTGCCATTGCACTATCTCCTAGACTTATCAGATCCTCGAATGCCATTTCCACCGTTTTGTGACCTTGATTTTAATTCCGTGTTGTTTGAGAGATACTACTTTCCTGATATGGGTTCCTGATATGAGTCTGATTAGTAATAATGCGGATTCACCGCCGCCGTGCGAATGATGTCACCGCCCGATAACGCCACGTTACTTCGATACTGTACCGGAGAGAGGAGAGGGTAAGGTGACTACGGACAGGCGTCTGCGATTACCAACCACCTACATACTGCCTAGAACGGCCCTTAAAGTAGTACAACGTTATGTCCTATATATAGGTCATGCATTGCCAACATTAGCGCCAACGTGTACTTACTTGAGCATACTTAATCGACCGCTTGAACACTTGCGTTCTTGATATGTGAACCGGTGTTTTCACACCGTCTTAAAATGCGCACCAATATTAGATTTCTAGAGTTTCAGTGTACTGTATATGTATGTTTATATTGATGCATGTTTATATATATGTATGTTTATATATACAGTATGTATGTTTAACTTTTATATATATGCATGTTTATATATGCATCTTCATCACAGTTATGAGCAAGATGAGCATCTAATGCAGCTAGTGACCCCACATCGCTGATTATATTAATGCACACGCACTACTCACTAGAATTACCACGAGCTCTGCAAAACAAATTAACCTCTAATGGCTTCGCCAATAAACTGCTCATGAGCCGCCCTCCTTCGCCTCGGCGGTAAGTGTCTGCTCAGACCGCTTGGGACCGCACCGGAAGATCATGGCCCAGATGCCCACGGAACTGACCGCGCACAGTCCAGCCAGAAACGAGAACGTGCCGCCAACCGTCATCGTATTCATCATGCTCTGGAGTGCTGCCAGTCCACCTGCAGCAGTGCAGCAGCGCGCAAAGTTGTTGCACGACTGGCTCGCTGCCGAATCGCCGGGGAACAGGTCAACCAGCAATGCTGAAGACGTGTTCATAAACAGAGTCACGCCGACTGATATCAAAAACGTCATAACCACGGGAACGTAGAAAGTGACGCGGAAATGCATAGTCCACCCAAACACGAGCGTGGATGCGACAACTAATGCCGTGGCATAGAACGAGTAGCCCATCCGCGCTTTATAGATATTGATCGGGGTAAGCCTGGCCTCTCGTCTATAACTGCGCTGCATGAGCTTGCCGCTGCCTATCGAGCACAAAAGCGTACCAACACCACTTGCCAAGTACGTGTATCCGATTTGCTGAGTGGTGAAGCCGTAGTCCTTGGCCAGCAGCGTCGACTGCGCCGTAAGGACCATGTTCCACGTAGTGTAGTGCAGAGCAGTGGGGATGAGCATCATTAGGACTCGGGGCTGGGCCATTAGCTGCAGCCAGCGCATCCACTGCACTTTCCGCGGAGGCAGGAACCACTGGTCATTATACCCCGGCTCGGAGGGATACAGCGGTATTCCCGTGAGGTTGTGACGCACGCGTGCATACACAGACCTGCTCATGAAATGCGTTATGTCCCGTAAGGGTGCTCGGGACCCGTTGCCAACGATTTCTCGGTTCGTTTCAGGCATAAGCAGGAACACGAGAACCAGCACAATGCCGGCAAACACGGCCATGCCCCAGAAAATCGCTCGCCACGAGCCGAACTGGTTCTCGAGACCGCCGCCAATTAGCGGACCAAAGCAGGTTCCCAGCAGCGAGATCCCCATAGCCACGCCAACCAATTCGCCGCGGTTACGGCGCGTCGTGAAGTCGCCAATTGTGCCGCCAAGAAGCGACACGGTTGATGCAGCACCGAACGCCTGCAAAACACGCAGCCCTAAAAGCATTGCGTACGTGTTTGCACGGGCCAGGCCAATGTTGGCGCCTAAATATATTGTAATGCAGCAGAAATATACCGGCCGACGGCCCCAAACATCGCTCAGCGCCGCCCAGAACAGTGGAGATACGCCCTGGAAAATCGAGTACACGGTGGATGTGAGGTTGATCTTCGACACAGACACATCAAAGCTGTTTGCAAGCAAAGTGATTATGGGGAAGTAGATCGGCACGCTAATGGACGACGTGCAAGCTGCCAGTGCTACGACGAAAGCAATTAGCCATTTCTCCTTCGACGACGTATAAATCGATTCAGGAAACTCGGCCGCAACTGGCTCTACAGATTCGACCGGGGACGACGCAGATGCAACCGACCTTAGCGACTGCGGCCGTCTTGTTTGTGATGCAGGAAGTTCCTGCTCCTCTTCGACTTTCTTGGCCATTGGATCCATCTCTCGCATCGCCGAAGTGCCACGACCAGCCCGCGCCCCGAGATCTATCTGGCTATTTTGCTCTACAATTTAGTCTTTTGTGTTTATATTCCCCCCTCCCCACCATTCTACCTTCCCCCCCCTTCCCCTGCATTTAAATAACGCAGATAGTCCAGTCATGTGTTTCTGGGTACGTCGACATAACGTCAGCCACTTTTTTGAAGATCAGCAGGGACCAGCATCCAAATTTTGAAATCCGCAGTTACCGCATCTGTGTTCAGCGATATTCCCAGCTTTGCAGCGCCGAAGGGCTGTGTTCTGAACGCGGGTTCGTGCATTCCTCAATTGTCGTAGTGCAGAGCCCTTACGTGATATTAATAATGAGTCTGCGAGGAACCCCTGCCTCGCGAATCTCGGCTAGGGTCGACCGAGCCGAGCTATCGAAATTCTGGCTCTGCGGCCTGGCCTTGCGCAGGCCGACTGCGCCGTGGTCTGTCGTTGCCGCCTGCTCTGCCGAGAGCGATCTTTGGTTTGGGCGTGGCTGCAGAGCATCGGCCAGTGCGCGCGAGCCTTAAACGGCCGAGCTAGCCACGCCTTGGTCACGTTGCCTGGCATCGCGGCGTCTTACCAATTGTGCATAGATAGCGACCATGCAGGAGGTTTATGCAGCATCTATCGGTTATATAATTAGGCGGCCAAACGTAACGGTTTGGGGTCCCCCCCTCGAAACGCGCTAGAAACTAACACCAAAAATGGCTTCTCTCGCACCCCAGGCCTGCTGTATTGCCGGCGTAAAGCACGAGGGCACGCCAAAGGGCAGCATTGTGTCAGTTGACGACTTCAAGGCGTACACGAGCGGCGACGAGGCCGCCGACAAGGCAGTTCTCATCATCACCGACATCTACGGGTTCGAGTTCGTTAACAACCAGCTGCTGGCCGACTCGTTTGCCGAGCAGGGCTTCTACGCCGTGGTTCCTGATCTGTTTGGCGGCGACCTCGTGCAGGACAAGAGCAAATTCGGCGAGTGGTTAACGCGGCACGGCGTCGAGCAGGTCGAGCCGATTGTGCAAACAACACTGAAGTGGATCCACCGCGAGGCGAAGCCCCAGGCCACGTACGTGGCTGGCTACTGCTTTGGCGCGAAGTACGCGATCCGCCTTCTTGGCGACGGATCGGCCGTGAACGCGGCGGCTGTGGCACACCCGTCGCTCGTAAGTATCGAAGAGGTCGAGAAAATCAAGAAGCCGCTGCTTATTAGCGGCGCACAAACCGATCCTGTGTATACGCCCGAGCTGCGGGCGAAGACGGAGGAGAAGCTGAAGGAGATCAAGGCGACGTACTTCCTTACCGAAACGTCCGGTGTTTCGCACGGATTTGCTGTACGCGGCGATTTAGACGACCGCTGGCAGCGCATTGCCAAGGAGAAGGCGTTCAATGATGCCCTTTGGTGGTTCTCGCTGTTTGAGTAGACTCAACATGCAATATTTAACATATATGGATTGAACCGACTATATAGACTGCCGGCTGGGCTCTTTAGGTAGCAGCATATTCAACAACATTCGTAGATCATTACAATATAAACGATAAGGCACAGGCAGATTCAAACTCACATGCATTTGAATTATGCAAGAAGTGGGGCAGGACCTTTGGTGCTATTCGTTGTGGTGCTATTCGTTGTGGTGCTATTCGTTGTGGTGCTATTTGTTGTGGTGCTATTTGTTATGTCTCTTTCACCTAAGCCAGCACTATAATCATTGGAGGATACGACACATGTCGAGCGTACCTAAACTACTCCACCTCCTTACCGTGCTCCACCCTGTGCTCCACCCTGTGCTCCACCCTGTGCTCCACACTGTACTCCACCTTGCGCTCCACAATGCGCTCGCTTCGTTAAATAATTCTAGCATTTTTAACCGCCAAACGCACAACGGCTTTACACCACTTTAAAGCTTTACATTAGATGTAAAAGATACGCACGATTTAGCACCTCATCACCCTGAACTGATGAACTGATTGCACGATTGAGTTCAGTTTCTGTGGCAGATCCGACCCAGCGTAGGAAAACCCTTGTCGCGTGTTCCGTGCTGGCCAGTTACGCGGCGGTTCGCTTCGCCTTCTTGCATAGATCGGCAAAGTGCCCGTACCCCAACCCCTGCACCCTATTGCAGAGCACAGATAAACGAGCAGCGCCATTGGGCTTTCGACCTCGTTCAACGCCGCCACATGTGTAGGTGGATTTTAAACAGATGTAGTTGCATGCAGCCCTTCTGTTGCAGACAATTGCTTGCGAACTGACGCTTCAAGGGGGAAGCGAAGAAGAAGAAGAAGGCGCTAGCTGGCTCTGGGATGGTTATTAGTAAGCGCGCGATCAGTCAGTCACATGCAAAAATGTTTCTCGAAATTTTATAAAACGTCGCAAAAACCCCCGTCAAGTCTTTTTTTTTGCATTCCCAGGTTCAAATGAGTGACTCCGAGGGACCGATCATTCCCATGCTTCCGCTGGCCGCGAAGACGCTCAGGCTCCAGCCGGGCGAGATTACGCCGGCCATTGAGGACTCTCCGTACGTCGTTCACTTCACAATGGCAGCGCTGGACTCGCTGAACCCGGCCGACAAGAACGAGAAGCCGTCGACGCTGCGTCTGATCCGCATCAACGAGCAGAGCTCGGATGAGGAGGACGACGACGAGGAAGACGACGAGGACGACGAGGACACGGAGCCCGTCACGCTTCTGACTTTGTCGCCGTCGTCGCAGTTCCAGCAGCCTTTGGACCTTTATGTGTCGCCCACGGAGGGCATTTGCTTCGAGGTCATTGGCTCGTACCCGATCCACCTCACGGGCAACATAATTGACCACCCGATCACGGAGGAGCTGCTTGCGCTCGACGAGGAGGAGGACGACGAGGACTCTGAGGACGAGGACTCTGAGGAGGAGTCTGAAGAGGAGTCTGAGGAGGAGAACAGCGGCGAGGAGGCCGAGGTGATGGAGCTGGACTCGGAGGATGAGAGCGACGAGCTCGACGAGGTCGAGGAGGCCGGCCCCGAGCGGATCCAGGAGGTCAAAGACGCGAAGCAGGCGAAGCAGGCGGCTCCTAAGAGCAGCAAGAAGCGCGAGTCTGAGCCCGAGGCCGAGGCCGAGAGCGAGCCGAAGAAGAAGGTGAAGTTCTCTGCTTCGCTGGAGAAGGGCCCCGAGGCTACGGAGTCGAAGTACCAGACAAAGAAGCTCGAGGGCGGCATTGTCATCGAGGACCGCAAGATCGGCGACGGCCCCAGCGCCAAGAAGGGCAGCAAGGTCAGCATGCGCTACGTGGGCAAGCTCGCGAACGGCAAGGTTTTCGACAAGAACACGGGCGGCAAGCCCTTCACGTTCGCGCTCGGCCGCGGCGAGGTCATCAAGGGCTGGGACGTCGGCATTGTCGGCATCAAGGCCGGCGGCGAGCGCCGCATCGTCATTCCCGCGCCCATGGCCTACGGCAAGCAGTCGCTGCCGGGCATTCCCAAGAACAGCGAGCTGCGCTTCGACGTGAAGTGCATCAGCATCAAATAAACAGTGTGCAATGCTGCTTCTAATGACTGCTTCTAATGGCTGCTTTTAATGGCTGCTTTTAATGGCTGCTGGTTTCGTCTGATTCGATGTGTTTCTAGTTGTTGTTAAACTTGCCATGTTATGTTATTTCTTGGCTTTTTCTATATAAAGTCTTCCCCCCCTGTGTAGTACGATAAATAAGCGAGCTTTTTTTGGTGAACCGACCTTTTTCGAAGCCCAATATGGTGGCTTGATATGAATACATGCATAGTTGTTTACGCCAATCGGCGCCAATCGGCGTCAATCGGCGTCAATCGGCGTCGTTCGTTCGTTGGTTCGTTCGTTGGGCCAACGCCTTTACGTTGACTTCTTTTTCTTGAACGCGCCCTTGAACCGCGACTTCATGTTCTTATCCTTCTTCTCCTTCTTCTCGTCGCCGCCGCCGCCGCCGCCGCCGGTCTGATCCAGGCTCATTGTGCTCAGGCCCTGCGTCACGGATGTTGCGTTCTTTTGCTGCTCGAGCTGCTGCTGCCGCGCCGACTGCGGCGCTGGCGGTTGATGTTGATGTTGTTGGGCCGTGGCCGATGTTGTGGTGGTGGATGTTTGGCGCGAGCCGGAGGGCCCGTTCAGCGTGGCGTGGCCGCCGAACGCCGGCGCCGCCGCCGACGTGGCCGCTGCCTTCTGGTTCTGCCGGTCCGACGCGCTAAGAAACTCGGGTATTTTGGGCTCGGGCTGGTCCTCGGGAAGCCCAAGCTGCTCTCTAGGCACAGTGATCTTGCTCAAAAAGTCAAGGTATTTGCTTGGCGTGAGCCAGTCGTGGCCGCCGAGGATGATTGTCCTGGGGCTCTCTTCAGACAGTTGGTAGAGAGACGCCGACTCGGCCGCCGTGAACCCGCCAATCATGAATACAATCACGCGCTTCTTCCGCTTCTGGGTCTGTTTCTTCGTGGGGCCCGCCTCTGATGCGCCAGGCCCCGAGTTCGCCGGCGTCACGACGTTCTGGGCCCAGGTCGCGCGCTGGCGCGGGTTCCGCAGCGACGTCGCCTTGTTCATGGCCTCCTGCTCGACGTCTGGCTCGTCGCCCGTGAACGGGAACGCAGTGCGGTCGAGCTCGTGCTTCAGCAATTGGTCGAGGATCGTGCGCAGGCCCGGTTGCACGCGCGCAAACGCAAGCGGCTGGTGCTCGTTCTCGCGCAGCAGCGAGCGCGGGCGCTGTGCCGACGCATCCTCGCTGGCCTTGCGCGTCTGGTAGCCCAAATACTCGAGCGCCTGCACCGTGCTCATGTCCTCGGCCGACAGCTTCGCATGGTGCCTTAGCTTCTCGTAGTCGGTCTCGTAGAGCCCCGTCTCGCGGTACAGTATATACAATGCGAGGAGGCGCATTTTGCCCTCTCGCGTGACCTCTTTGCGGGCAAGCAGGCCGACAATCATGGAAATCAGCAAAACATCCGGGTGTCTCTCGCCCTCGACCGTCGTGCCCAGCGCCGCAATCTGCTCGGCCTCGGCGATCTCGCGCAGCGGGTCCTTGTCGACGTGGGCCATAAGCTCGTAAGCAACCTCGAGGTTCACAGTGAGGTTATCGCGCGACTTCATGAACTCTGGTAGCGCGGCCAGCATATTGCGCACGTCGCCGACACTCACGTTCGCCTTGGGGTCCGCGAAGTGCGGGTTCGACTGCTTCAGGTCGTTAAGCCGGCTGTTCAGGTCGTTTGTTGCGTTCACATAGTGCTGGTGCCGTAAGGCCGTCCATACATGGTCCTCCTCGGTCAATTGACCCGAAGTCGAGCCGTCCTTCGAGGTGAAGGTGCGGTAATCCTGCTGCGTGTCGAACTGCTGGCCGAGCAAGTCGAACGCCATGGCCTGGAACCGGAAGTCGTGGAGCAGCGGCGACGCGAGATCGATGCTGCGGTCCAGAATGAGCAGCGTCGGCCGCGGCTCGCTCTCGAGCTCGGGCGTCATGTACTTGGCGCGCGCCGCTTCAAGATGCTTCACAGTAGCAGCCGCCACGAGCTTGGGGAACGCATTGTTGCGCGTCACCTTCCACAGCGCCGTATGGCGCACATAAGGATACTCGCCCAGCACCTGGCATACGGACGCGATCTGGCGGCCCGTGAGATCGACGAAGTCGAGGACCTGCTGGCGGCAGTGCTCGTTGTACAACAGCAGGTTTGCGCTCGAGCAGCCCAGCGAGAACACATGCTTTTCGAGGGCGAGAAACGCGAACGGCGCCGGCTCGACGCGGGCCAAGAACCGCGAGATCGCCGAGTTCTTGAAGCGCTCGAGCTCGCTGTCGGAGCCGCGGCTGCTCGGAAGCAAAAAGACGTGCGCGGCGCGGTACCGCGGCGGCACGCGCGTGAAGTCGGCCTGGATGCAGCCGAGGCTGAACGGCGACTGCTCAACGATGTACACGGCCTCCAAATAGGACTCGGACTGCCGCGGCTCGTCGAGCATGAGCACGTTCGCAACGTGCCGGTTCAGCAGCTCGTTCTTGTCCATGACCTGGTCCAAAACGTGCCGGCTGCGCCGGTCAACCACAACAACCTTGTACCGCTTCGGCGGCTGCACGCTGTCCACGACGCCGAAGACGCTCTCCTTGAGCGCGGCCTGGATGCTCATGTCGCGGGAAAAACGCCGGGGGGAAAAACGCAACTCGCTGCGGTTCAACCTGCCTTTCAAGCGCGGCCTGCCTTTTAATGTATATATATATATGGAGAGAGGTAAGGCGCCGGCCTGCCGCCAAGCGCCGTGGTCGTATCGTGTGCCGCGCCCGCGGCGGCGGCACGGCCGTCGATTTGGGCCGCCAAATCTCGGGGCACAGCGCGCGCATTTCGCCTATTATTTTCGGCAAATCGCACGAACGGCGGCCAGCACCGCGGCGGCGGGCCCAACCCACGGCGGCTGCAGAGATTAATCGCAGGCTGCAGGCGGCGCGGTATGCGGGGTCGAGGGCCCAATCACCGGCAGCGATAAGCCTGTCACCTGATAACGCATGCATGCATCCGCAGCCGCTTTTAGGCTGTCTGTGCAGTGCCTGTGCAGTGCCTGAGCGCGCCGCAGAGAAGAACTAATATTAGCAGCGGCCTTTTTTCAGACTATGCAGTGCTAACGACTTCGGAAAGAAAGCGTATGTTCTCGGCCTGAATGTGTTGCCCTTGATTTGCCGCACATATGAACAACCCATGCCAAGTCTGTCAAATTCTGGCTGAAACTGCACTTGACAACACAAACGTGCTGATTTCTCAGAAGCATGCTCAAGACTAGGCGCACAGAGTAACATCGCTAATTGCGAGGACAATCTGGTAAGCAGTTTAGTAACTAGTAATTACATGTTTCGACTCGACGCAAAACAGTGTTGAACAGTGTTGCAGCTCCACCCATCCACCCATCCACGCATCACGCGTCACGCATCCACTCATCCTCGAGGGCGTCTCAACCCTTGAGCTCGACCGCCGCGTTATAATTCGCCTTCCTACTGGCCTACAATTAAGTAACGCACTCAAGTACGCACTCAATCGTCTCAATTCACATATGTCATTGAATATAATTATTGCACTTTATCTCTAATTTTCATTGTTTCTCATTTTTTTACGTATTTTCGTGTCTTAACATTCAAGGGGCAAGCAATGTGGCCGGTATAGCGACTCAACCCTTTGCGTTGTCTATTTTCATATATTTTGATGTTCACATGCGCAGGGCAACTTTTTTTTAGACCAAGGAATAAGACCTCAGGCACTGTATAACTTGCATGTGTTCTGGCCGTTGGGCGTGGTCGTGCATATTGCGACTCATTTTCTGTGTCTTCTGCATGCGGCTACTTATAAATAGAACACCGCCGTTGTACGAGGCCCTTTGCGAGCATGTGCCGAATATATACTAAAACCAGAGTAGCTTGGCGCCAAAAAATAACATAATAATAGAGAATGGATCTTCTGGAACAGCTCTGTTTCTTGAATTGCCCATTTTAATACATATTTTAACATTGAATGACCCATTGCAAGCATTATGACCCATAGCGTACGTGACGCGAAAGCACATGCATCAAACCAAAAATATTTCACCGCCCTTGCCCTGCAAATTTGCCCGAACGCAGAACCGCCGGCAGTGAATACATGAAAATGTTTGAAAAAACACCAGTTCAGTAGTCCTGTGTGCATTGTCTAAACAGAAAAATTTTCGGGTCTGCCGCCGCTGTGTATGTCGACTTATGACCGGGCGGTTTTGAACATTAACCGCCTGCATGGCCGCAGGTGGGCTAGGGCTGCGATCCGAGTTTTCCATTGTTAAACGTCTTCCTCAGATATATAAGGACGACGTGGTTCACCAGATTTGCGGCACAAGTTCCTCGAACAACAACACAACAACAACTCCAACAACTCCAACTACAAACAAGCCAATGTCTGAGTTCTACACCCTGCCTATCTCTGTCGCCAAGACGAACGATTCTTTCATTCTGCCAACCCAGTCTCACGAGTCTAGCCGCCATGCCAACGGCCACAGCCACCACGCTGAGGGCTCCGGCAAGGCGAAGAAGACGTTCGGCCGCAAGATCGCCAAAATGTTCCAGCGCGAGGCTCATGTATGAGCATACAGCTGTGCAATGCAACGCAACGCAAACAATCAACAATCAACACCTTGGCGCGCTTGAGCGCAGCCTAGAAAAAATATTTATTCGAACCTAATGAAAAGGCAGACTGCCAAAACACTATTTATTATTATATTTAGCATGCTATGTAGCACGAAATTGATTCATTCATTTTACTTACAGATCGTCATCGCTTGCAGATCAACAGCTAGCTAACACGTACGTAAATCAGCCAAGCATGCTGACGCGAACGGGCGCAGCGGTGCCTGGAATACAGTCATCGCGCGTACACGTGGAGCGTTGTTGATGAGAGATAATCCGCATGAAGAAGCCGTTGGAAGCCGGTTCTCGTCACTTTGAGTCATCATGTTTATGCATGCTTATGACCCGCTATCCGTTTTGGTGACGCAAGCGGCTTGCGTCACGCGGGGGACGTATGCAGCATTAGTGATCGAAGATAACGCTGCGAGCGTGAAAAATTGCGACATTCGATAGCCGGCCCGAGTGGCTAGTCAAAAAGTTCGGCGCAATGTTCAGGACTGTGTTCTAAATAGATAATTGCCCAATTGAGCGCGTAGATTCAAAAGCATCTTGCATCGCGGCGGTTTTTTTTTCGCACCGAAGTTCGAAATAGAAATCGGGATCTCATCCCTTGGCGCCCCACACGATGACTGCACGCCCATAAGTTGCCGTGCATGACGATCGGGGTCGCATCTACAATTATAAAAAGGGCCGCACCGAGTGTCTAAACCGGCACTTCTTTCTTTTTTTCTTATAATAGCATCGCCTGCGATTCCGCATGACTGAGTTCTATCTTCTGCCCTTCAACGTGGTTCGCACCACGGACGAGCCGTTCTACAAAAGGCCCGGCCAGCCGCTGCCGGGGAAAGTTGAAGTTGTAGAGGTAAAGGACGAGATTGAGGAGAAAGACCTTATAGTGGAGAAGCAGCAAGAAGACGACGAGCTAGACGACGACTTTGAGGCCGGCAGTACTATCCAGATTCCAGGGCGGCAGCAGCGCCCGGGTAGGAAGATCGTGAGGTTCCTTTTGTCAAAGTTCAACTAGAGTCTTAGAGTCTCATTGCACGCACGCACGCACGCACGCACGCACGCATATTTATTGGGCGCCATGTAAATAGTGTACAGACCTCCTCGCCAGCAAAACCGCCTGCTTAATTCCATAGTCTTAGCTTAGTTGTTAATTTATATACTATATTCAAAACCATGTCATAGCCATACTCCTCGATATGGCACAAACCACGGCGACTTCCTCGGCAGTAGAGCAGTAGGTCTACTTAATCTTGACCGAGAGTATCAGTTGTAGAATTCAAGGAACACATAATTGGCATTGAGTTGGAACCGTACTGTATTCAAAGCGGTAGAATGATGATGATGCATCTAGGAGCGGGTCTACAGAAATACTGGCCAATCTAAACTAAAAAAAACTGAAACTGCACAATTCGTTAACGAAACAACAATTGTTAATTTATTTAGAGTATTCAAGTTGCTGAAGCGCTGCAAAACAGCGAGGCCCAAAAGCCTGCCATTTCCATTTCCACTTCCATTTCCTCCACCACTTCCACCGGCGGCGGCAGCTCGCGCATCACGTGCACAGGAGGAGGACGGGTCCTCTAATTAAAGTCTCGAAGCAGGCAGTTACTGGTTTTTTAGCATGGCGCCGGGGTACAACAAGCGCAAAAGAGACCACCACGGCGGGCACGACTTCCGCCCGCGGCTGAGCCCGGCCGAGCAGCGCGACATCCGCATCCGCAAGGGCATTGCCGAGATCGGCGAGCCGTCGCGCATCGGCCGCGACGTCATTCTGCAGAACCTCAGCGAGGACCTGCGCGAGGCCAGCCCCGAGTCGTACGCGGCCATTCTCGCGATCTCGCGCGCGCTCGTGTTCGAGCAGCCCCACAAGATCGGCTACCTCTCGTTTCTATTTATTGATGCCAACGACAAGAAGTCCGGCCCCGAGCCGTTCGAGCTGCCGTTTCTCGTGCTCGAGATGGTGCACGACGAGCTGTCGCGCGCCCTGAGCGCCGGCGACTACGACCGGTTCAAGGTTTTCCTGCGGTTTCTGTGTGCACTAACGCCAATGATCGAGAACACGGACGAGCTCGTGAATGCCATTAGGGCGCTCGTGAGCAGAGCCGCTGCACCGGACCTGCCTCTCTGGCTCAGAACCCAGCTCTACAAAACGGCGCTGCTCGCTGCCGTGTACTTGCCCAGCGAACTTGTTGACGACGAGCTGCAGGCTAAGTTCGTAGACATTGAGTTCCCCGAGGCGGCGGCCGACGGCGCCTACGACTTCTTTTTCGGCGACGAGGCGCCGTTCAAAACGCAGAGCACGGGCTCGCTTCTAGTGCAGGCTGCGCGCAAGCTGAAGGAGAGCGGGTGGATCGTCGACTTTCTGGCCAAGAACCCGCTGGACCAGCCGGATTTGTTCGAGGCTGCGCCCGCGGCAGAGGCTAAGACCGAGGCTAATGCTGGGGCTAATGCTGGGGCTAACGCTGGGGCTAATGCTGTGGCTAATGCTGGGGCCAATTCTGAGTCTGTTGCTTTGGAAGCTGCTGCTTCGGAGCCCGCTGCTTCGGAGCCCCCCGCTGCTTCGGAGCAAGGTGCTTCGGAGCAAGTTGCTTCTTCAGAGCCAACGGCAGCCTCAGACGCCGTTACTGCTTCTGAATCTGCAACTGCTTCGGAGCCGGCCACTGCTACTGTGGACGCCGCCGCCGCTGCTACTACGGATGCTAGTGCTACTGCGGACGCCGCCGCCGCCGCCGCCGCCGCCGGTGCCGCTACTACGGACGCCAGTGCTGCGTCTGAGCCGGTACAAGCCGAGTCTGTGACGCCGGCCCCTGCCGCGTCCAAAAAATACCGGATTCGTGAAATTCACTTCCCCGAAGTATGGCCGGCTCCTGCGCACAAGCTGCAGGCAGACGCGTTCTGCCGGATCTATTTGCCCACAAATGGAGTCGAGACGGTTCCTGAGCCGGCCAACATGGCCGGTCTGTTGCTGCGCGACGTTGCCGTCGACATCATCCGCCACATGGACTTCAACCGGCGCGAGGTAACGCGGCAGCTCATTGCCCTCGACATGTTCTTCAACCAGCGAATATTCGCGCCGCCTGGCGTGCCCCTCGACACTGTGTTGCAGTACGAGGCCGGCGAGCCGACGTGGAAGATCGAGGATATCGCGCTCGAGGCCGTGTACTCGCAGATGTTCGATCTGTCGGCCGACGGCGACCCGTTCCCGCTCGTTTATTACCACACGCTGCTTGTGGAGGCCTGCGTCATGGCGCCGCAGGACATTGCGCCGGTGCTGGGCCGCGCATTGCGGTTTCTGTTCAACCACTTTGCGACGGCGGATGCGGAGCTGCTGTTCCGCGCCGTGGACTGGTTTGCGCACCACGTCTCGAACTTCGCGTTCACGTGGAAGTGGAACGAGTGGATCGACACGCTGCAGCTGCCGGAGTTCCACCCGCAGCAGGTGTTTGTGCGCGAGCTTCTGGCGAAGCAGGTGCGGCTGTCGTATCCGCAGCGCGTGCGCGACGTTCTGCCCGAGGAGTTCCAGCCGCTGGTTCCTGACACGCCCGATATGCCGCCGTTCAAGTTTGCTCAGGACGAGAAGGTGCTGCGGTTTGTGGATGCGCTGCAGAACCCGGCCGAGCCGTCGGCAGAGGCCCTGCTCGAGGAGTTTGAGCCCGACCGGCGGGCCGACGTGCTGGTGACGTGTGTTTGCGATCTTGGCAACCGCTCGCTCACGCACGCGAGCAACTGGGTGGCCAAGACGATTGATCTTGTGCGCAAGTACGCGACCAACGAGCGCAGCATAGTCGAGGCCATCTTTGCGTACTGGCAGCAGTCGCAGTGGATTGGGGCGCTCGTGGTATCGCAGTTCATGCGGAGCCAGCTCGTGTCGCCGCAGACGTATGTGGACTTTGTGGTGAGCCAGCCGGACCTGCTGCTGTCGTCCGTAGGCTGGGAGGCGATCCACGACCATGTGAGCGAGGCGCGCGAAGCACTTTCCGGGGTGAAGATTGACGAGGAGTGGGGCGACTGGTGGGTCAGCCGTCTGCACAAGGTTCTGGACCGCAAGCCTGTAGCATCCGCGGCGACGAAGGAGCTGCAGCCCGACACGTCGATGGAGATTGACAGGACGGCGGTGCCAGCAACCGCCGCAGCCAATGGCGCACCGAGCGAGAGCGCTCTAGACGAGCCGGACTACGAGCCGCAGCTGAACCAGCCTGAAAATGAGACCACCACTGAGCCCAATGCAGAGCCCACCACTGAACCCACCACTGAGCCCAAAGCTGAGCCCAAAGCTGAGCCCAAAGCGGAGCCCACCGAGGAGACCACCACACAGCCCGCCACGGAGCCCAATGCAGAGCCCAACGCGAGCTCAGGAGACAACAACACTGAATAAATACTGCGCTCCGCATTCCCTCAATGACCACAACTCCACATCACGGCAACAAACTCTGTACACTAAAAGGCTGCACTAAAAGGCTGCACCAAAGAAAAGTAATCTAAAAAAGTAACAAAGCTGAACCGAAGTTATGAAAAAAAAAATTGGCGTCGTTTATGGCTGGTGTCGTCGTCGTCGTTGTCGTCGTCGTCGTCGTCGTCGTCGGCGTTGGCGGCGGCGGCGGCTCACATGGCTGTTGTGCACGTGACCGGCCATTATTCAGGGCAAGATTTTCAGAGCCCGGTTGTCGCATCTTACCGCACAAATGGCCTCGCTTTTCAGTGTTTCCGTGACGGACGAGACGAAGGAGCGCATCGCGCGCGTCCTTGACGCGAGCAGGGTCGCCCTCCACTACGGCTGGATCCCGCTCATCATCTACGTGGGCTGGTCGCAGAGCCTGCCGCGCCCCTCGATTGTGAAGCTGCTCTCGCCGCTCCCCAGCGCCTAAGCCTAAACCGTTTGTATATACGAGCGGGCGCGTGCGGAGCGCGTGCTCGAGCTCGAGCTGCTGGAGCTGGAGCTGGAGCTGGAGGCCCAGGATCTAGTGGCCGTGTCGCAGGATCTGCTGCAGCCGCTGGATCTGCTGGATCTGCTGCAGCCACTGGATCTGCTGGATCTGCTAGAGCCACTGGATCTGCTGGATCTGCTAGAGCCACTGGAACCGCTGGATCTGCTGCAGCCACTGGAGCCACAGTCTCTAGTCTATAATTTACAACTTGGGCTGCTTGAAGCAGCCGTTTATACTCTACAAGCATTAAGCGCGTAACCAGCCACAATCCTGGGCAGGACTAATGCCAAGTTATATTATATTAATTCGAAAGAATCACTTGAAGGTGTGAACGTGAACTACACTTCGATTCACTGCATTTTTCAACAAAAACTGCCTTCAAAACTCGACCGAAATTTGGTGCTAATTCGCTGCTAAAATCCAATCGCTTTCAGATGCAGAGATTCGGCTATCAGTAATGCGCGTATCGTGGAGCCCGAGTTCGAAATAAATCGCTTCGAACTCCAGCAGATCAGATCAGATCTTCAGCGCTAGCAATATTTCTTGTTTTTTCTTGTTGTTTTTTTTTAGGAACCGTTTACTATCTACAACGTTTGAATTTTATAGATACACACACATAAATCTGTGGGCGGGCAGCTTACTTGCTGCCGCCGAGGGCAGAGCTGACCTTGTCGCTGGCCTGCTGCAGGTAGCTCTTCTCCTCCTCGGGCTGGGCCTTCGAACCGACCTGGTCGGCCTTGTCCGTAACCGTCTCCTTAGCCTTCTCGAGGTACGACTTCTCGGAGTCGGGCTTCACGGCCTCGCTGGCCTTGTCGGAGAAATCCTTGCGCAAACTGTCAGACATTGTTGATTGATGATGATGGGTGGGTGGCAGATCCAAGAGTTGGCGAATTGTGGGCTCCTTATATAGTTGAGGAATCCCGGGATGGGGGATGCGCTGGCCTCAATTACGTGCGCCGGGGCTCTGTTGACAAGTTGCGCGAATTGGCATAGCATTGCGCACGCGGTGTGCCAACCCTAGCCCGCGTGACCACACATGGGCTCTTTTTGCTGCTACTAGCGCGCCGGGCTCAATTGGGTGATGCGGGGCCCCACACGCTCTCGCGCAAACGCGTGGGCGGCGGAATTTGCCATGATTTCTCTGCGCCGAATTCTGTGCTCTGGCGCGCCCATCTCGAGCGCTAATAATGTTGTTGCTCGCCATGCGGCGTCGCCACATCGCTCGGCCCCTGCTATCACATGCTGCGTCAGCTAAGACTTCTCTGCTCCCTCCCGGCTCGGCTCTGCCCTGGCTCTGCCCTGGCGTTGGCGCTGGCAATGGCGTTGGCGTTGGGTAGTTAAACCCTTGCCGCGCACGCGGCTTGCGCAAGCTTATGTGGGGTAGCAAGCATTATTAGGCTTTCTGGCCAGCAAGGCCGCGACCACATGCGCTGTGACGCGCTCGCGGCGGCACGCGCCGGGCAGCACAACCCCAGCACAACCCCAGCGCTTGCGGTGCGCTTGCGCTACGGAAGTCGACTGCGCGTCACGCGCGGGCGTGAAGGGGCGTCGCGATCCGATCGTCGCGTATTTGTTCCAGCATAAGAAATTAGGAACGCACACCCCCCCCAAAAAAAAAAAACCGCGCACCGTCACGGCCCGCACCGCAAATTAGAACCGCTTGGCGTGCAGCGGCAGCATGGGTGCCTCATCCCGCGTTAGTAAGCGCAGGACCAGGGATCTAAATAGGACTCGTGAGGTAAGGCTAAGGCTGGGAGGCCCGCGGGCCATTAATTTATCTAAACTAAGGCTGGGCTGGGCAGGCCTGCCCAAGCCGTCGGTTTCGTCGCATAATTGAGCTAGCATGTAATCAAACTAAACCGAACTAAACTAAACTAAACTAAACTAAACTGAATGAGGGAAGCAGCGCCGTCGACGGCCCGCGCGACGCAAGCAAAGCGCTCAACGCACTCACCGCTCGAGCCAAGACGAGGCCCGCTCGCTCCCAACTGGAAACCCGCCCGCCCGCACACGAGGAGTTCGATGCGGTGCTGCTGCGGTGCTGCGGTGCTGCGATGCAGTGCGGCGTGCGCTTGCGTTTGCGTTTCGCGCGCGCGCGCGCTCCGCGTGAAGGCCCGCGGGCCGGGTACCGATCGAAGCCCCAGGCCCAATGCGAGGCGGCTCGACGCCCGCAGCTGCTGCACCCGGGTGCATTAGCGCCATTACGAGCTTTAATCGTGTTGGGGGTTTCTATTTCCAGAGATGGCCGCCAGCCGCGGCGATATATATGTCGTTGGTGATTAAGTTAGGAATGCGGCACGGCCGTCGCGTATGCACCGCACAGGCACTAGTTCTTCCGTCCCCCGGCGATCCGCACGGAACGCACGCTCGCAACAATCCCCTTTATGTGGCGAATCGCGGGGTATCATGCACTCCACACGGTTTCTGCAGAGCTATCTACGCCCCTTTAATGCACCTGCGTCGGAATGTGATGTAATTGGCCCGGGGTTGGGGCGGGCGGATCCATGTACCGACACCACCACAACCACCACAACCCACAACCCACAACCCACAGCCCTAACCTCGGGCCCATGTGCAGCCGGCGCGTCGGCCTGCTTTTCGCCCTCAGCGCCGGCGGCCTTTTTCGACGCGTTGGCGCCGAGCACGGGCCTAAACGGGTATACGCTCAGAAACAACCAGCTCGAGGTCGCACAGCCGGGCCCAAATCGCCGAATCCCGGCGGTGCCGCGTCCTACCCCGCCACCTTGCTGATAAGCGGCACGGTGTCTCTCGTATAATTAAAAGACCGAGCTCATCGTATAGGGCAAGGGGATTTCGTCAGATTGTCAGTGTCATAGTGAACTGTCAGCAGCGGGATGACGCAGCACCCGCGCGCGCGCGGGGGGAGGGAGAGGGAAAGCCCGCCCGAGGTAGCAAGCATGCCTACGACTATGTATCCAGCCAACGGTTATCTGTTTCACATCCGCAACAACGCGGCAAACGCCCGGATCCAGGCAAACCTTCGTAGCAATCTCGTCGTACGGAACAATCCAAGCTTAGCTGCCGGTAACTGAGGGCTAGGCGCGTGCTGCTGCGTCATGCATGCTGCGTGTGGCGCTCAACGAACCGGCATAATGCGGAGTAGGGTAGGGTGATGTGTCATGAACTAAGACGCGCGGCCTACGGACTCAGCCGCATGACCCTGCGTGGAGGGGGGGGGAGGGAGGAAAAAGGGCCCGGGCCACACTGGCCACTGGCCAGACGGAACTGAAAAAAAAGCCGGCTCCATTTAATTCTAAAACTAACCGTTCGCTTCACCAAAACGGCGGCCACTTGTGCATCTGAGCGGACCCGCGTGCGAGGATTGCCGAGACATAAAAATTTAATTCACGAGAAAAAAAAACGAAGGTGGATACCCAACCCCTCACTGCTGTAGGGTTTCGCACGTGATGGTTTCAGACCCTCCTGACGCACGCTCTCTGTGTGATAGGCGCCTGGATATATATATTAACTAAACGACGTACTTTCTACGAAACGGACCCCGAGATTCAGGCTATAAGTCTGCTGCGCCCTCTAGTGTGCCCACACTGACGCTCTCGCACGGCTCGCACGGCTCGCACGCTCTGGGGAAAGTTGCGAAACGCAGTGGGAGATTAGCACGAGCCCAGCCCAGTTCTGGAACCTAAAGCTTTTTTATATTCTGGACCTCCGTAAGCGGAAGTTTGTCATTCGCCCGCGTTCAGGGAACTCTGCGTGGCATTTAGCTGTTTCTTCAGCATCCCAATTCAGGTCTCAAGACGTTGGTAGGCGGAGCTCGGAGTTCGATTCCGCCATTGCTGTCTAGGCCCGCCCCACTACACTCTTGCCACCTTTCGCTGAAGCTATTGTGGTGCCGCCGTCTTGTTTCTTGAGCCCCCTATTTTTATTTGATTGATTGCTTGACTATCCCGTCCGGAGTCTGCACAACATTGATATGAGCACTTCAGTGACATCTACACAACTGGGATTTCCACGACCGAATTACAATGAGCCTCAGCAGCAGCAACAACAACAACAACAACAACAACAACAATACAACAACCAGCATCAGCATCAGCACCAGCACTCGCACCAGCACCAGCGCCAACGAAGCGTTGGTGCAAGTGAGCCCCATATCAGTGCGCTAAACATTCATGATAACGACAATGAGCACGACGAAGATAACGAGCACGATGACGACAGCGAGCACGATGATGAGCACGATGCCGAGGCTGAGAATGAGGCTGAGCCTGAGCCTGAGCCTGAGCCTGAGACCGAGCCTAAGGCTAGCGCAAAGGCCAATGCAAAGGCGAAGGCCAACGCCGAGGCCGAAATCGAGGTCGAGACCAACAATGACGAGCGCGAACCGGACCCTGCCTTGGAATCGTCCGACTCAACGCCGGACGCTGAGTCTGAATTGGCCAAGCGCGCCATGGCACGAGCCCAGGTCCGGGCCCAGGCATTTGTGAACAAGTCTTCGAGCAGCGACTCGCTATCGGAGCCGAAGCAATGGCCGCCATTGGCGCGGAAAAAGAGTGGCGAGCTCGTGAAAAGCTCGCTGCGCTCGCGCCCGGGACTCACGCGCACGAAATCCGAGCCAATGCGCAAGGCGGTGCATTTCAACCAAAAGCTCGAAGACGTTCGGCCCTTCCGTAAGACACAACGTCCCTCGGCAGTGAACCCGGAGGGACAGAAGGCTCGGTTCCGCGCCGGAGGCAGCTCGAGCGAGGGCGCCTCTGATGACGGAACCGATAACGATGATGATTTTGATGACGACAGTGAGGAGGAGAGCGGCTGGACGCTGCTCACTCCGGGCTTCGTGCCCCACCGCTTCAGCGGACTCTCGGGTAAGCGCCGGCCCGTAGTCTACTTGGATTCTTTGCAACTCACAAGTGACAAGTCCGCAGTGAGCGGCATTATTTATGTGCGCAACATCTCCTTTGCCAAGCACGTGGCGGTGCGGTACACTATGGACGCGTGGAACACGTTCAGTGAGACAAAGGCGGTGTTTAACGACGACGTGCGCAAGCACGACCGCGATGCTGGCTATGACCGCTTTGATATGACTCTGCCTCTGCGCTGCTTCTCGCCCATGGTACTTTGCGACACAGTGATGTTTTTGTGCGTGAGGTACAACGTGAACGGCGAGGAGTTCTGGGATAACAACAAGGGCGCGAACTACGAGCTGTATCTGCGCAACTCGGAGCTTCTGCACTCGTTGTCGGCGCAGAAGAAACGCTCGGATGGTTTGCTCAGCTCACGCCCGGGACTGGCCCGGTCGGCCAGTGCTGGACCCATGCAGAGAACGGAGTCGGTTAAGGAAATTTTGAAAAGCGCTATGCTGGATAACGACGACAAGTCGCTCAGCGTTGCGGGGCCTCCTGGCATTCAGATGAAGCGCCACAAGGGCACCGACAAGAGCCGGTACTCGTTTGAGGCGTCGTATGCGAGGCCGCCGCCGCAGGGTGCTGCCGGCACGCAGCCCAGCCCGCGGCCCCAGTACAATGTGCACACGGCCCAGCAGCTTGCGCGCTCGTGGATGCCGCAGGAGGCTGCTGTGCCTATGCCCGCGCAGCTGCGGGACAGCGAGCGCTTGTCGCCGTCGTCGTCGCCTCGCATCGTTTCAGACCAGCCACAATTCCACCGCTGGGAGTCCCAGTCGTACAAGGAGTTCGTATCCAAGTATTGCTTTTACACGCCCATGCCGAGGATGTCACCTAAAAAGACCGCTGACGAGCCTGCAGACGCAGGCTCGTCTCACGAGGGGTCTCCCGCCATGTCATCGGCCGAGTCATCGGACGTGGACTTGTCGTCGATGCGGCGCGACATCGTGCTTACCCCTGGCCGCGAAGCGAACCGCGTGTAACGCGTGTAAGCCGCGGCCAGAACAGCAAGCACGCAAGCACGCACGCACGCAAGGGATGCGCACGAACACCTTTCACCCCCCCTCTCCACCCTCCACAACAACAATAGCAACAACAATAGCAACAACAATAGCAACAACAGCGACCGCTCACGAATCCCGCTCATTTGGAGGTTCGGCGGTCCAAAGATGTTCTCGAATGTTTTATCCTTGCATCTTTCGTTTGTTCACTAATTTAGTATTGATCTGCATGCATGCGTGCGCGCACCTTGCGCGCAAGGCGCCCCAGAACAACGCCCGTAACGTATATTATAACTCTTTTGAATGTTTAGCCACGCAAAAACCACAGCGACAGCCACAGACACAGACACAACCACAACTGCAGTAGCACTTTGTGGTTCTTTTCGGTATTATTTTTGTGGCTCCTTTCGTGGCTCTTTTTGTGGCTCTCTGTGTGGTTTTCTTCATGCATAAATAACTTACAATCGTTAATGTGTACAAAATGGATTACCCGATAGTTTCGTTTAGTGTCAACTTAAATAAATAAATATTGGCGTGAGTGGCCGGTCCGTCGTCGTTGTCTAATTGTCGAACGAGAACAGCTTCACAAGCCCGTCGTCGCCGCCGGACGCAAAGCCCGTGTCGGTGAGGCCGACGCAGCACACTGGTTTCGTGTGTCCCGAGAACGTGTGCCAGCACTTGCCGGACTGCACGTCCCAGACCTTCACGAGCTTGTCGTGAGCACCGCTCACAATGCGGAAGTGGTCGGCGGCAATGCACCAGACGCCCTCGATGTGCCCGAACAGCGTGCGCGCACAGCGGCCAGTGGCGATGTCCCAGACCTTGATGGTGTTGTCGAGCGACGCCGTGAGCAGGTGCGTGGGCAGGACCATGCGCTTGTCCGTGTCGTCGTCGTCGCCATTGTTCGACGAGTTCGACTGGCGCCTTGTGCGCATGCTCCACTCCGGGAACGGGCTGATCTGCACGGCCGACTCGATGGGGTCCTGCACGGGCTGGTCGTCCAAGATCTCGGGCACGCCGGATGACAGAATGTGGTGGTCGTGCTGGCTCTCGCCCTCTAAATGCTCTAAGGTGATGGGCAGCGCGTACTGGATCTGCGCGACGTGGGCCATGGGCCCGTTCTCGGGCCCGCCAAAGATGCGGATGCAGCGCTTCGAGTCGAGGCACCACATCCGCACGGTCAGGTCTTCGCTACTTGTGAACAAAGTGTTTGATGCCTTGTGGATGCGCACAGAATGCACGGCGCCCGTATGTCCGCGCAATGTGAAGCACGACTTCGTGACAAAATCCCATATCTTGATGGAGGAGTCCTCGCTGCCGGCAGCAATGAGGTTCGAGTCGAAGTCGATGCACAAAATCTTCGACTCGTGGCCGCCGAACGTACAAAGGCACTGGCCCGTGCGGTAGTTCCATACGCGCACGCTCTGGTCCCATGAGCCCGTGACGAGCTTTGTTGAGTCGAACTTGAGGGCCGAGACGCCGCGGATGTGGCCGTGCAGCTGCCGCACAAGCTTGCGCGTCTCGACGTCCCATACAGACACGAGCCCGTCGCAAGTGCCGGCAATAAGATACTGCTCGTCGAACTGGAGGCTGAGCACCGGGTACGGGTGTTGGAAGTCCTTGACGACGTATTTGCCGCTGCGCCAGTTCTGTTCGATTTTGTAGCGCTCGAGATAGACCTCCTTCCAGGGCCGCGTGATCGTAGGTCTTGACCGCTTTGCGCTGGGCACGGACTCTAGGTCGAGCGTATGCTTGCCGTTGGGCATGATTTCCGGCACGGGCGAAGCACGCGAGCTGCTGCTGGCCGAGTACAGCCCATTTGACGGGACCTCCTGGTGATTGGTGAGCGATTCGAGGCGGTCCATTACGGCGCGCTTCGAGCGGCGCAGGCGCTTGCGCTCCAAGAGCGGCAGTCCCCAGCCGCAGGTCGTGCACTTGCGGTCGATATGCTGCTCGCACAGATGGTACCAAACAACGTCGTCATCAGCGAGCCGCTTCCAAGTGCGGCTGACCATGGAGGCCATACATAGCGAGTTTGCGTCGAGGTAGCCGAGGATTTTGAACGAGAGCTCGATGGGCAGCGAGGCAATGAAGTCAATGCGCAGCAGCTCCTTTGTGTGGCTGGAAACATCGCTCAATTGCGGGAAGCAGCACTGCGAAAGCATGCCCTTCATGATGATCTGGCGCTGGCGGCCCGACGCGGTGCCGAACAGGTTCCACATATGCGAAATGACCTTGCAGTCCTCCTTCGGCAGCGTGTCGAGCTCGTTCTGCATCTGCTCCATCGTGTACTTGTCCGGCAACAGGTTCGAATGGTCCGGATGGTGCCGGTAACAGTAGTCGGTGTGGACCATTTTGGCCGCGGCGTGGCGCGCCATGTACGCGGCGACCATTGCGTAGTTTCCCTCGGCGGCCTGGGCCAGTTTGCTGGGCTGGCGCGGCAGCTGCTGTGTCGATGGCTGCTGTGTCGATGGCTGCTGCGCCATTGGCTGCTGCGTCGATGGCTGCTGTGTCGATGGCTGCTGCGCCATTGGCTGCTGTGTCGATGATGCCGTAGAAGACGAAGGCTCTTCTTCGTCCGAGGACGACGAGTCCGGCGACGACGACGCGGGACTGTCGGCCACGGCGGACTCGGCCGCCACACTGCTTGCCGCGGCGCTACTTACATCGGCGCTACTTACCGCAGCGCCGCTCGGTTCAATCGGCACAAGCTTCTGCATGCCGGATCTGTAGCCAAGCGCTTGTTCCATGGCCTTCGCTTTAAAGCCTTATAATGCGGCAAACCTTTGTAGCTGCAGATGGCGGCGGGGGTTGGGAGTCGCCGAGTTTTTGTCCTTGCCACGTGGCATGACGCTATGGTAGAAGTTACATTAAGGGCAGGGGTATGCACCGGCCGTTGAGAGCGAGCAGATTTGAGCACTTTTACCACCGCCAAAAAGAAAGGAAGCAGGCAGGCAGGCAAAGAGAGAGAGAAAAAAAAAAACCCGCAGAATTTGACACGGGTATACGCGCTGCATAACCACAACCCAAACAGGAGCCCGAGGCCCGAGGCCTTTAGTGCTGCGGGGCAAAAGCCGCCGGCGCAATGCGGTCGCTTTGTGCCATTGAGTTGCCTTGCGCTCTGCTACCACGCGCACATCCTGTTGTCTTTCTTTTTGCCTCTTCGCACGTGATGCGCCGCAATCGCGCAGCCGCCACCACGGCGCGGCGCGTGTTCTGCCGCGCCCATTGCATAATGGCCCGTGTGCTACTGATTAGCGGTGCATAAGGCGATTACGGCTGCAGCGGCCGAGCCGCGTGCGATAGTGCGGAGATTAGCCGTTGTGTGTTGCCCAAAAAAGGGCGGGTGTTTGGAATGCAGCTTGTTAACGGATTGTTTTTCTTTTCTTTGGTTCTTGGACACCCTTTTAGTGCGGTAGCTAATTACGCATCGTAAGTCGGATAAAATAATGCTAGCTAGTTACGAGGAGGACAGTTTATCCGGGACAATGGGTTGAACATAGATGCGGTAGCTAATTACCGGTTACAGATCCGATAAAGTGCTCGCAGTGCAATGCTAGTTATGAACAGAGGTTATCTGCAAGTACGGCGGCTAGTTATTTACTCCACATTAGACGCTGCAGCTGCGAAGTAACCGTAGTAGTGTAACCGCAGTAGTGTAACCGCAGCTGCGAAGTAACCGCAGTAGTGTAACCGCGGTAGTGTAACCGCACAAGTGTTTATTGGCTGCGCCAAGCCAGGGCCCCAACAAGCAGATCTACATTGAGCAAACACCCGCGAAACCACTCCTTAGCGTTTGGCGGTATTAAATTGTAAAAAATGCTTGGAATCGAGGCAGACCCCGCCGATGCGGCTGCCATTAAGTATTTTGTTTTAGTATTTTAGTACTTTTTTTCGTGTGAACAAAATTCTAACCATTACGTATATCTCAGGCCAGCTATCTAAAACCATGCTAGTTCTTGCTCTTGTCCTCCTTCAGAGTCACAATGCGGTTCAGGACAATGCTTCCTTCCTTGCTGTCCTTGTCCATGCAGTAGTACCCGACCCGCAGCGCCTGGAACCGCACCGCCTCAGGAGCTCCCTTCGTATCGTTTCCTTCCAGGATCTCCTCCTCCTTCGAGCGCGCCTTCGGCTTCCACGGCGACTTCTCCTTCACTTCCCAGAACCCGGTCTCGACCACGGCGTTTGGCCAACTGATCTCGCTCTGCGGATTCAGGTCGGCAAGGTACCCGTCCGGGTGCGCGCTCGGGTTGTCGCTCTTAAACAGCCGGTCGAACTCGCGCACCTCGGCCAACCGCACGGGGCTGTTGTCGCGCGGCGACTCAGCAACCCACTGGATAAACGTCTTTGGCTTTGCACCGGACTGGTCGAGCTCGGCCTCGATCTCCACCACTTTGCCCTCGGCGTCCTTCTTGATGCCGGTGGCCCGGATCGGGTGCGGCACGCGCAGCAGCCCGACGGGCTGGTCCAGCGCCAGGCGGAAGTAATTCGCGCCGGCCTGCTCGCGGAAGTCGCTGCGGTCAATGTACACGGTGGAGGTGAAGGGCACGACGTGCTCCCCCATCTCCTCGTTGCCGGGCTTGAACGGCAGCTGGATCTCCTCGCGGTGGTCTGCGGGCAAGTTCGTGATGCGCACCTTGATGGGGTCGAGCACCATCATGAGGCGCGGCACATTGTGCTCCAAGTACTTGCGGATGGACGTCTCGATGCGCACCGTCTCGATGGTGGACGTCGTTGTCGTGACGCCGAGCTCGTTGATGAACGCCAGGATGGCGCCGGGCGGCACGCCGCGGCGCCTAAGTGCCACGAGCGTGAACAACCGCGGGTCATCCCAGTCCCGGACGTAGCCCTTCTCGACGAGCTGCAGCAGCTTGCGCTTGCTCATGACCGAGCCCGTCAGGTTCAACCGGCCAAACTCGCGCTGCGCCGGCTTGTAGACCTTCACGGCATCACATAGCCACTCGTAGCTCTCGCGCGACATGCGGAACTCGAGCGTGCACAGCGAGTGGCTGATGTTCTCCATCGAATCCACGAGACAGTGCGTGAAGTCGTAGGTCGGGTAGATGCGCCACTTCGTGCCGGTGCGGTGGTGCGGTGCATCAAGCACACGGTAGGCAACCAGGTCCCACATCTGCGGGTTCGGGCTGCTGAGGTCCTGCTTCATGCGCAGCGTCGCCTCGCCCTTCGCGAACTTGCCGTCGCGCATCTCGCGGAACAGCCGTAGCGCCTGCTCGGGCGTTTGCGCGCGGTGCTCGCAGGCTGTGCGCTCGCCGCCGGGCGTTCCATCGTCTTTCATGCCGCGGTGCTTTTTGACCTGCTCGGGCGTGCAGAAGCACACGTATGCGCCGCCGCACTCGACCAACCGCTCGGCCAGCTCGTACAGCTCGTCGAAGTAGTCCGAGGACCACGTCACGCGGTAGGGCTTGAACCCGAGCCAGGCAACAATGTCCTCAATCGCCTTGCTGAACCGCGTGTCCTCGGCCTCCGGGTTCGTGTCGTCGAACCGCAGGTAGCACTTGCCCTGGTGGTACGCGGCGAAGCCGAAGTTTGTGGCAATGGCCTTTGCGTGGCCGATGTGCAGAAACCCGTTCGGCTCGGGCGGGAACCGCGTGAATACCTTGCCGTGGGTTGCGCGCAGGTGCGCGAGCCGCAGGGCCGGATCCATCTGCTCGTTCTCGCCGGGCGCATGCAGACCGCCAAGAAAGCCCTCCTCGAACATGTTATGCGTCTCCTCGGGCTCAGCACTGGCCTTCGTCTTCTTATCACTAACCGGCTGCTGCTTGGCGGCCTGCTTCGCGGCCTTGTTCTGCAGCTTCGGGTCGTCGCGCTCGTCCTTCGGGCCCAAAAGCTCCAGAAACGCCGCGTCGATCGCCGGCTTGAACAGCGCCGCGTTCGCCCACTTCAGGCTCGGCGTGCGCTTGATCGCGCCCAGCGTCGGACCCAGCGCCTTGTACCGCTGCGCCACAATCTCGTCCCGGTGCGCGGTCACGTACTCGCGCGTGGCGCGCGTCACGTCTTCTTCCGAAACAACCACGCCCACGCCGCTCTGCTTGTCGAGCTCGGCCGCCGTGGGCTCGGAGTTCGCGCCCACGTACTTGAACGCCGCATCGACCTGCTGGCTCGTGGCCAGGCGCCCGTCCGCGATGGCCTGCGACACGAGCTTGCGGTGCGCGATTGCCTGCGGCGAGGCCTGGCGCGACGCGAGCGCGAGGTGCTGCAGCAGCGACGCCTTGTTCGCAGGGTACCCGGCCTCGGCCGCCACGTCCGCAAGCTGCTGCGCAACCTTGGGGTTCTTCAAGACCTCCTTCACTTTGCCGTCGTCGAGCCCGAGCCGGGCCAGCTGCTCCGCGACGCCGTCCATCGTCGAATGTGCACGGCTTTTTTTTTTGTTTTGTGGAACCACGCGAATTAATTAAATAAATCCAACCCAGGGCCTAAAGGCACACAGGCTTCAGGCTCAGGCTCACCTCAGGCCCGCTTAGTCACCAGCGTCGGGGGATCCCAAACGGCAACAACAATATCGCGCTATTTTTTTTGGCGCAGAGCAGAGCAGAGCAGAATCGACACGAAGTCGGCGCAGCAGCGCAGAACACAGAAAGAAAAGAAAGTAACTACGAATTCATCATTACAGTAGCCATGCATATAGAATAGAATAAGAATAAGAATAAGAATAAGAATAATTAATTAACAAACAACGGGCAGCGGGGACGCATCGGTCCGATCCGCTGCCTCGCCGTAGGACATGCCAAATGGAGTTGGGACGGTTGGCTGGTGTTAGGAGGCTCGCAGGCACCGGCCCTTCATTGGGAGGCCGGCTACGTGAATTGGGCGCTGAGTTGCGAAACATGGACCAACCGTCGACGTCAAAGGGTCGGGAGCTGGTCGTCTCCAGACGTGTCGGTATGTTCGTAAGGTGGGAGCTCTGCGTCGTCCTCTATGGCGAGGCGAATAAACAGGAGGGCGCGCGGGACTCTGCGTCGCATCGTCCTATCGCGCTGGCTTGGGTACCCGCTGCTCGTGCCGTTGCGCTCGAACCGGTTCTTTCGTTCCGAGCCGCAAGGACACGTCTCGCACATCGCGGGGTGGCGAGAAAGACAGGTTGGCGGACGCTACTAAACAGATGCCTCTCTGTCTCGCATCCGGTGCGCCCTCTCGCCCTGCCTCTTTTCCCTCTCCCTTCCCCCCCCCCCCTTATTCCCCTCTAGTTGTCACGCCAGACAAAACCTGCATGCTGTAGCCGCACGCAATGTATTGCAAAGCTGCACAAGGGGGAGGGAGTGCCATGGCCGCAGGGTTTTCTGGGTGAGGGTGATGGACCTTGCGCCAACTAGCCCAGTGTGTTGCGTTTCTGGTTCGAGAGCCCAAATTCTGTGCGGCCCCCCCCACTGCGCAATATGTGCGACATGCCCACCGAAAAAAAAAAAACCGAACACCGGCTCCAATCCTTGCTTTGGACAACTGCGGCAGGTTTTGTAAAAAGGCCTCTGCGCCTCTGAACCCGAGTTTACGAAAATGTACGCAAAAATGCCGCTCTGCGAGTTGTCAAAGATTATGAAACGCAATGCATGGGCAGGGGTTTTCGGTGTCACTTACCTTAGGAGCAGATTAATCTACATATTACACGACGATATTTTCCGCCCTTGTGCAGCATCATGCATTACGGGAGCCAAGACAGCCCGAGTAGGGAAAGGAACTACCGCCCTGACAGCGCAGGCGGGACCACGAAATTATGAAAGACAGCCTGCAGCAAGGGGAGTAGGGCAGCAGCTCCCCGCTCATATCTGAGCCGCAGCCCTGGCCACGACCACGCCTGTCCTTAATCGATCGCCGAAGATGAATTGGTTACGCCAAGCCTTTCGAAAGCAGCGCTAGCGCCGTGGCCGTGCCGTTAGCTACGCATTGTCGCGCCGCATTGTTATGTTAAAACAAAGTGGATTTTCATTAATTATTCGAATAAAGAGGGGTAAAAAAGAGGAGAAAATGGGTGGATCTTTAGCTAGGGTAGCAGAAAATATCGCACTTGCATCATCATCCTCTCAGTGCAGGTTGCCGCGCGCCTAGCCGGGAGGGTGCAGGAGAGGCATATTATCCTCTCTGACTGAGGATGATCAGCGCTTCACCTCTAACAAAAATAAAGGATAGGGCTGAGAGTAGGGCTGAGAGTAGGGCTGAGCATAGGGCTGGGCTTGGGTGGGGTAAGGTGAGTCTAGGGCGCCAGTGAAGCGGTTTTGACATCAAGGGTGGGGCAAAATTGAGGTTTCGGTGGCTTTTTCGATTGATTGGGCTCCGGGCTTTAGGCGGTAAATAGATGCGCGCTTCAAATATGGCATGCATTCAAACGAATTCCGAAAAGTGCCGCTTTCCATTTACAATATTAATGCGCGGCTGCGTCGCACCATGGTTGTTCTCCACCAGGCTCAGATGATACTTGATAATTAATAAGCCCACGAGCGCATGTGCATGCATATGAGTTGCGCGCGCTTACGAAAATTGGGCGAACGCTGCAAACAGCTCAGCCGAGACGAGCGTACGATCGGCGACGGCTGGCCGTCGCCGGAGTTTAGTCGCAGGAGCAGGTAACGGCGGTTGTGGTAAGCGGTTGTGAACCACTGGCGCCCTGACCGACAAAGGCGCTTGGCACGCGGGTTAATCCTGGGGACCATATGGGTGTGAGTCCATGTCGTGTGTATTGCACACCCGCCCTGCCGCCGCCGCCTACAGAGGTAGGCCACGGAATTTAGAGCCGGATACGGCGTCACGGCAGTGTTTCGCAATGCATCGGTTCGCAACATCGCCGCACGCCGGCGATCTGCGGTGGCGACCCTCGAGCGTTGTGACTGCATCGGGTTGTGGTGCGGCATCGCCTCGTTTTCTGCACGACGACGGCCCAGCGCAGCAGCCGTTGTAGCCGATGGTGGGTAGGAATCATCTGTGAACGGCGCGATTTTTGCGGCCGCGCTCTCAACGCTCTAACTCGTGTCTCCACCGGCTGTGGAACTGAGCCGAACATCCTGCCGAACATCCTGCCCACAAAAGTCTCACATGCCGATATGCTCGCTTCGCACCGTGCATACCCACCCGCATGCACGCCCTATAAGCAGGGAGTCATCTGCCGCCGCCGAACATCAAAATAATGGTACGTTGCTGACTGGACCAAGCGGGCGGGGGGAGCCGGCTGCGGGAAAGCCACCCAGCTATTAGCGGCGGAGCGAAAGTGCTCAGGGGCCGCGCGTAAAAAACCGCGCGCGCGCGAATATGCCACGCGAGCGCGGCATTTCGATCGAATCTAGCGGAGGAGAGTTATGTGGTCGCGGCGCGCCTTCGCCGCCGCACCCTAGCCGCTCTTAGGAGTAATGCATATGACCTACGGCGCTGCAATGCAGTAGTAATCCACGTGCGCTGCGGCTTGCCATGGGTGGTTTGGGGTTTTGGGGATTTGACATGTGCTGCTGCTGCTGCTGCTGCTGCTGGGCTGCTGGGCTGCTGGGCTGCTGCTGGCCCGCGCGCGCGCAGTGCATTTGGGCGTTAGGGAGGCTGAGATCGCAGTGATCTGCGGTGAGAGCCTGGTTATCTCAACCGGCAAGCAAGCTGCGCACAGGAAAGCGGCATACAGCTGCTGTATGCAGCCACATCCCCTGAGCACGGGCTGCGAAGACGCAGCGCACAGATGCGTGGCAAGCCCGTCAAAAAAAGGCCGAGTGCTGAGCGGCATTTTGAACTTGAGCCGCACCAGCGAGGCCAGACCACCACCACCACCAGCGGCACCCAAAAAAACCACCACCCGCGGCTCAGTCAGCCAGCGAGCCGGGTCAGTCAGCTGGCCAGCCAGACAGGCTTCTGCCAGACAGCGATCCCATCGCATGTGACCCAAATTGGCCAAACCCTACTTTGTAGATCCCAACTAACTAACTAACCGTTAGTTCAAGGTAGGCAGGCAGGCAGGCAGGCAGGCAGGCAGGCAGCCTGAATTGCCTAAGTTTCTGCGCTACACTGGCCGCTGCTGTGTCGTTTAATTTAGTTTTAATTTCGTGAGCTTTCGTTGTTTAGTAGTGATTTCACTATTGCTTTTTGTACATAACATAGTTATATGCCTTAAATTAGTCCCCTGTCCCACCCTCGCGGTGAAAAGAAACTTGTTGCGGGGTGGTGCAACTTGTCTTGTGTAGCTTGCAGTGGTACAATGTATATTGTGCACAGTGCGTACGACTAAGAGTCGGTGGGGGTGCAACACACAGTTTCTTTTCACAGCTACCGACTTCTTGTGATGCCTCTCTGCGTGCTTGGCTCATGGCTGCGCGGTCATGCTAGCTAGCTAGTGTGCTGCCGATTCCAGCTTGGCCCGTAAACTAACCAACCTGTGTTTACAGTTGGCGCCGAGCCAAATGACTATGACCCTCGACTCATGAACACTACTGACCTGAACACCTCCAAGCATGTATTCAGCATTCTCTAAATACACAACAATACACAACTATGTAAATCCAATTGACCTCATTACTGCTCGTTACTGCTCCTTATTGCTCCTTAATGGCTTGACCTCGCTTATTTGAGTTGGTTCGCGAGCCGGCACTACTGGCAGGCGAGACGAGACAAAAAGAGACGAGACAAAAAGAGACGAGACCTGGCCTGGACCACACGTGACCGCATGAGTCAGCCCGGCGCCACATTGGCTGAATTGCGTCGGCCGTGTTTGGTGGAGGCCATTTTTCCCCGTCGGAGTCCGCCTTTTGATCTGCTGCTGCTCATGTTTCGGCGGCAGCAGCAGCCCTGGCAGCAGCCGTGGCGGCCGTGGCAGCCGTGGCAGCCGCGCCGCCGCATCCACGCGTCGGCGCGCGCCGGCAAAAACCCGTACTACTTCTACGACCTGCAGCGGCGGCAGCCCGCGGCAGCAAACTCGCAGGCCGAGGATGCGTCGCTGAAGGCCGGCCACCGCACGTTCGACCCGCTCGCGACGCAGAGCGCCGAGACGATGCAGCAGCGCGTGCGCCGCGTGTTCGGCGACCTCGGCTCGCGCGAGGAGAGCCGCAAAGAGGCGCTGGCCAAGGGCGTGACCGTGGCCGGCATCCATGTGCCGGCGCGGCCCGAGGAGCCGACGAACTGCTGCATGAGCGGCTGCGTCGACTGCGTGTGGGAGCTGTACAAGGAGGAGCTCGAGGACTGGCGCGCGCTGCGCAAGCAGGCGCGGCAGAAGCTCGAGGCGCCCGAGTTCCGGCACATCAAGTGGCCGGCGCAGCTCGGCGCCGAGCCGCCGCATCGCGCCGGCGGCACCGTGACGGCGGGCGAGGAGTCGCGCGCCGAGGACGAGGACGTCGAGGACCTCAAAACGGGGATCAAGGTATTTATAGAGACGGAGAAAAAGATCAAGGCGCGGCGCCAGCAGCGCGCGCAGCAGCAGCCCGCCCAGGCGCAGGCCCAGGCGCAGGCCCAGGCGCAGGCCCAGGCGCCACAACCACAGCCGCAGACGCAGCACCGCTAGCTAACTTGCTAGCTACACCGCTAGCCAAGTTGCAAGCCAAGTCGAGCAGGACCTCGGTAAAAAACAAGCACTCCGTTCGGCACACCTTCTCGCCCGTCACTGCGGTGTGCAGCGCTAGTCAAACCCAGGTGCTGATGCATAAACAAGCAATCCGGCAACGCTAATCGCACACATGCGTCTGTATAGACCGGCGTGCACAGCGCACCGCCCGGCTATTGGGCATCCTCGGCCCGCTCCAACAGCAATCGCAGCTGTTAAGCGAACTACAATGCTGCGTTAAATGCAAAGGCAGAAAGCATCTCATGCGCGGCGGCCTCGTGCATTAGCGCACACGACGATATTGGCGCACGATATTGGCGCACAGTTAGCGAGCACCGCCCGCCATATTCACATTTTGATCCGTTCGCATCTGATTTCATCTTTAACCACTGCTACATTTTGTAACATATAGAATAAATTATACATTAATATCTGGTTGCCGCCAGTCGATCTGCGGGGTCCGTTCGGTTACTCGACGCGGATGCCCTCGTCGGCCAGCGACTGCTTCGCCTGCTGGATCTGCTGCATGAGCTCCTCGTACTTCTCGGGCTTGTCGTTGAACGTGAGCACGTCGTAGCCGAGCGTGCCCAGCGCGTACGAGCCGAACGCGACGAGCGCCCACCACGGCAGCACGGGCACAATCTGCTCGCGCGCCTTCTGGCCGACCGGGAGCGCGCCGGTGCTGAGCGCGAGCCACACGCTCAGCAGAATCGCCAGAAAAGCTACGGTCTCGGTTGCCTTCGTCATTTCAAAAGCGCTGCTGTGTTTCGGTGCACTGTCTGCTTGGCTTTGGCTTTCTTTGGCTTTCTTTGGCTGCTGATGTGGTGGCCCCCCCGCTGCGATTACCTCCCGTCTTACTCATCGCGGTAATAACCGTTAAGGAGGTCAGCTTAGCTTAGTTCAGGCTAGTAAGTGAATCTGATAATACTAATTAGATGCGCGCGCGCGCTGCCGCCGCTAAACGAAAAAAAAAACAAACAGCGGTTTGTAGATTACGGGTGTGCGCTTTTGTCCGCTTCGGCGTTCTCCTAATTGTTGTCCACAATATTCTGCACAGATCGAAACGCTGCCCGTTGCCTTGCGCATTGCGTTGCGCATTGCGTTGGGCGTTGCGTTGGGCGTACCATAAACGCTTTTGCCATCTCTGCCGCTCAATTCAGCCCCCGTGCAGCGTCGAGTTGAAGTGCACAACATCCTTCGGCCCCAGCACCGAGTCCTCCTTGTCCAGCAGCTCCCAGTCCATGTCGTTAATAAGCACAAGGATGCCGGGCCGCACCAGCCCGTCCTGCAGAAACAGGTTCAGGTCGCCGCCGCGGCTCTTCACCACCTCCGCCAGCTCGTCAATCACCTGCTGCAGAACAACCGGCTCGGCCCCGGTCTCGAGCGTCAGCGTGCGCTGGCCTCCAAACACGTTCTCCAGGCCGCCGCTGAACTCGATCTGCATGTGAAGGTGCTGAAAAAAAAACCGTGGGCAGGGGCTGCTGCTGCGTCGAACCGCCGGCGTCGAAATAATCGTTTCTGTCGCTACTTCTTAACAAAATGCATTGAACCTGGGCTGTCGCCGGCTTGGGTCCTGCAGATCTCGCGCTCGCCAAAATGCTACGAACCAGTTATTACTCCACCGTCCCTCAGCCTAGCCTAGCCTAGCATGGCCCAGCCCAGTCTGTTCATGTATAATTCGCAACCAAAGTTGGTCGTATGCTTGTACGCTACATTTGCTCGACTGCATATCATTATATATGTAATTGCTTAACTGCACTCCAAAGGCGAAGTGGCCGCCGTGCATCCGCCTCTACCTAAATAGTGTGCGTGGTGATACCCTAGACCATGTATGCGGATCCAGGTACGCCCGAACCGCCGACAAATCGCCGCTCTGCTTAGCGTGTTCACACCACAACCAAAATAAACAGGAATTGGCCGCACGTTCCAAGCTCAGTGCTCGTACCCATATTATACCTCGATCTCGAGCCACCCTCGGCTTGCCTTGCTTGATTGCTTGTAGCTACGAGCCTTCTCTCGCTCTCCGCAATTGCATTACACGCAGCCACGGCACAAAGAGCCTTCGTTTAAATGAGCGACGAGCCCGCCCTTGATACCCCGGAGCAGATCGCACGCTTCCTGGCCGTCCTTGGATGCGTCAAAAATGCAAAGCTCCACAGCAGGCCTCTGCACGAACTGCTGCATACACTGTTCAAACCCAGTGTTCATACAAACACGGTCCTCACCCAGTTCACACTAGCCACAATTGGTTACATTCTCCTAGGAATCTCTCGTGCTCACTTCGCTGAGTGCGAGGAACTGCATGGGGCAATATATGAGCAGCGACCTCCATTCGATGTCGAAACACCGGATTCTTGTTTCGCGCTGCCAGAATGCCTGGTTGAAGACGACATCGCCTTCCTCGCGTCGGATCCTTATTTGGCGCTCGTGCGCCGCACGCATAGCACTGGCGGCCACGGATCCGCCGAAGCCTTCATTTCTCTGCACAAAATAGATGCAGCTCTCGAAGCTTGTAACTACAAACCTTTGCGCCGCATACAAATGCCCCACAATAGCTCTGGCTCCGAGCTACAAAGCCCAGGTAGCAATCGTTCTCGTCATTCGGCTGATAACCCGAACGATACGAATGACCACGGCGATACTACGCGGGTAGCTTCACCAAATGGCAGCCAAGCATCCTTTGCGGTTGGTAGCCCACATGCATCACGGCATCAGCGCCATAGAACTGCGTGCCGCGCGGAGCCTTCTTTCCATCTCGCAGATCCGGTGCTTTTGAGCCGCACAAACGCCGCTGCCGCTGCACCTCAGGGCTCGCCCACTCCGTCAGAGCTGGCGGAGCTCGAAGCCAACTCCATGCAAATCATCTTGGATCCTACTCTGTTCCCTAATGGTGCTCCCGCTCTTGATAGGGCACCGGGCGCAGACGACACAGATGCATTCCAGATGATGCAGCGCCGCCCTGCGACCTACCGTGAGGCCGTGGATCCACATGCTAGAAATTTCGATGAATCTGGGGCTAACTACGACTTCTCATTGGAAAATAAGGCATTCTTAGGCCTTGATGCCGCCTTGCCGCGCCGGCAGCAAATTGCTGGCCCAGAACTAGAGTTCAGTGCAGGCTCGCTCGCTGTAGACTTTTCTTCTGAGTCGTCGTTACCGCAAAACAGTCTCGGACCGGACGATGCGCAAATATTGCTAGATTCTAGCCCTCCGTCCAGAGTGTTGTCGGACTCCTCCTCGCCAGGCGCGCGACCCGAGGCTGACATCCATGAGGACTCATACTCATACGACCTCAATCCTTTATGGCCCGAAAACTCGGACCCCGTCCTTCCTGAGGCCGAGGCTGAGGCTGAGGCCGAGGCCGAGCATGTGAGCCTCGATGCCGACCACCGCAGCAGCTCACAAGCACCAGCCCAACATTCTACACCAGTTCCCGAGCAAGGAAACCGAACACCACCAAACGGTGTAACTGGACAAGACTTAATTGTATGGGATCCCCGACAATCGGCTCATCTGTTGCCTATTACTCCTTGTCCGCCCTCGCGAAGCTTTTTTAGTACTGCGACGCCGCCTCAGTCACCCCCGTCTTCGCGAGGCCTCGCGTCTCTCTCATATTCGGCTCGTAGACTTCCTGCTCTTGTTCTTGGTATCGATTATGACATACCTCCTCCGCCGACGTTTGTAAACGCAGATGATGTCGCTACTTCGAACTCGAGCCGTAGTCTTGATAACGACAATGCAGTGGTGAACTCAGACGACCAACACGACGACGATGTGAGGCCCAGACGACCCACACGGCCCACACGGCCTCGTGAAGCCCTTCACAAATCCACAGGAGCAATCGACGAGAACATCAATGGAGCCGTTGTTGCAGATGAGGATGTGCTGTCTCAGCTAGAGCGCGTCTTGAAATGGGACAGGCTTTTACATCCTCCCCAGCCAGCAGAAGCTTTACGCCCAGACTCGCCGGTGCCAACTGAGGAGGAGCTTCCTGGTATTGAGCTTCAACTCCTGCGGAACTTGATGGCCATGGAAAACAGATCGCCTGGACCACGGAGGAGGCTCAGGGAGCCGCAAGGAATTGCAGACGTGGCTTTGCAATACGAACCCGCCGCCACGAACACGACTCTAAATAGGAGCTCTCCAGGTATACAGAGGCGACTCATTGAAGGCAGCGCCCACCCGCGCTCGCCTCAAGACGCAATTGACGGCGTCGAGAGTGGTGGGTTTGAAATGGGGGGATTTGATAACGAAACCATCGATCGCGGAATGAGCCCAGCCGATGCGCCCAGTCCACATGCCAGCGTTCATACTGTAGCAACAGCAACAGCATCAGCAACAGCATCAGCATCAGCATCAGCATCAGCACGAAGTCCTGAAGAGTCGTTTGAAATGATTGATGTTAGTGAATTGCGCGGGATGCCGTACCCCAGCAGCATCTCATTAGACAATTCAGGGCTCGTGCAAGAAGCCGAGCCAAGACATCTACAGCCCGTGCAGGCGATGGACCATATACACGGTTCCTCCTCAAACTCAAGCCCTCGTTTAGAAGACGGAATGAGCAGCGGCAACAGGGAAACACCTCAACCGCCCTCAGGGAGCGACGAACCAATGCTCAACTCTTCACCACCGTCCTTGCCATCACTGGCCCTTAGCATGAACGACATGCCATCACCTCCCCTTTTCGTGGACGACATGCCGTCCAGCGACCCACACGAAGAAAATGACGAAGGATATGCGGCAGGCGCAAACCAAGAACCAGTCATTCAAGATGAGAGCGAGCCCGCAAATGATGAAGGGCCTCGGCCTCAGCGATCTGCAGAGAATGACGTTGAACAAGAAGAATCAAGACAAAGACTGGCTTGGCAACAGCCTCCTGCTAGGCCAGCACTCGAACGCTACATCCTCTTTACCCCTATCGAGGAACAATTGAGGCTCAGCATTGGCCCCAGTCCGTTTTGGCGCGTATCCGAGGGCGAGATGACCTCCTACGTGCAGACGAAACTGGCAGCGGCCAAGTCCAACGGAAAGGTAACATTTCCTGATCTGTGCGATGAAGCCCCCTGGCAAACGAATAGCATAGAAGACTTCAATCTGGACTCCGACTTGTTTCACGCTTTATTAAGTGCGGCAACGCGCAAGCTTGTTGTGCTCGAGCAAGATACAAGCCAAGTAGGGGGCGAATTATTTGTGGTAGACGCTAACGAGTGAAAGAGGGGGGGTGTACGGAGAAGTTACTGGTCATTTCAGCGAGCGTGGAGTGGTGGGTCCAGGGCTTGGGTTACGCAGCACCACCGGGTAGGGGTTGTTGTCGTTGGTGTTGTTTCAAGCTGAGAATTATGTAAATTGGAAAAAAAAGCTGGCGTACTAGGTGGAGCGGTTGTTGACATTCGCGCCCGCTGCTGCCGCAATGCCCGAATTCGACTATGCGGACCTGCTCGAGCGCGCACGCGAAGGCCTGCCCCGCGACGAGCTTGCGCCGGTGATGCCGTTTCTCACGAATGTTGATGACGATTTCGAAAACCCTACGAAACTGCGACTTCTCGGCAACGCGATTGCCAACAACAAGGCGAATGCGGCTGTGCTGCAAAGCCGGCCCGAGGCGATTCAGCGTTTGCTTTCGCTGAAGCCTTTGGGGCTGCAGATTCTGTACAATGGCTGTGTTGAGAACAAGGAGTTCTCAATAGCGCTCATGAACACTCCCGGTTTTACCGACGCACTCGAGCCGAGTCCCCACGGAAGGGCTCTGGTTGGTTCCATGTACGATGCCATGGACGCGCCGGTGTCCACAGATATCGCCGCCCAGCTTGCCGTCAATGGCTTTATAGAGGCCATTCTTGACGACGTGCAGCTTGAGACGCACCCCGTAGTGCTTAAGAACTTTGCCCGCATCTACGCGCACTGTCAAAGGGTCACGCTGGCAGCTTCGGAGAGCCTTGATCCAGAGGACGGCTTTGCCTCGCTGGGCTTCCAAGTTGTGGGGAACATCAGCGCGCATCGTGACTTTGGGCTTGACGAAGTAAGGGACGTTCCGGCCGAGCCGTATACATGGGACACGGTTGCTCTACTGGCGAACCTCACTGCGGCGAAGGCTGACTTAGAGGCGGTGTTTGCGAAGTGGCCCAAACTTGTTCCGGAAACAGTCGAGCTCATTAAGGAAGAGGACCCCGAAACGGTGAAGATCGAAGAGCTCGATCTCGGGCCACAATTTAAACGCTATAACGAAGACCAAGACGACGAGGATTCACTCAAGGATTTTGGAGATGATGACGACGACGAAGGTGGTGAGTTGGCGAGGGAGCAGCCACCGTTTGACCTGTCTTTGTGGGGCTCCCTGTTCAGGAATGTTGCGAGACACCCTCCAGCCGCGAAGGAGCTGGCCAAACACGAGCCTGCGAAGCTAGTGAGCCGGCTTCTTATCGTGCCTCTATTCCAGGACATAGCCTGGGATTTCGCGAGCACGTTCTCGGCGAACTGCTACGACCACGACTTGGTTGCGTTCGTGACGCAGAGCCCGTTCAGTGGCGGGTCCGTGCTTGTGTGCAGCTCAGCAGTGCAAGGGTTGCTTGCCGACTCGGAGCTGTCGAGCGAGGAAGTGGCGTGGGCGGTTCTGCGGCTCGTGGCGGCCATTAGCGAGGGTCTTGAAGAGACGGACCAGGTGGCCGTATGGGTGAAGGGAACGCGCGCGCTGGCCATGCTGAAGGCAGCCCACCCAAAGCTTGTGAACATTGATATAGAGCGCCTGAAGATCGGCGGGCCCGAGGCCGGCGCCGTGCAGAGCAACCTTGCTGCGTTGAAAGTCACCGACAAGAAGGACGAGCAGAAGGACGAGCAGACGGACTAGCAGACGGACTAGCAGACGGACTAGCAACAAGAAGGACTAGCAGTAGGACTAGCAGCACAAGCAACGCACACAAGCGATGCACACAAGCGATGCACACAAGCGATGCACACAAGCAACGCACACAAGCGATGCACACAAGCGACGCACACAAGCGATGCATAAACAAATGAATTATCTAGCTAAAGTTTTGTTTTTTCTTTTGTTTTTATTCTTGTTTTTTTCAGTGATGTCTATACAATAACCTCGATCTGCGTCGTGTAGCCCAGCATGTTGCTCACGATCTTTTCCTCGGAGGCCAGCTCCTCGCCCTCTTCCTCGACCGCGGCAGCCGCGGCGCTTTCTGCGTTGCTGAATGTGATGCGGCCCTGGCTGAGCTCCCAGCCGCGCGATTTGCGCTCGGCCACAAACCGCTCGAGCTCGGCGTCGGACTTGAGGTAGAGCAGGTGCTTTGCGCTGGCCACGGGCAGCGACGCGTAGCCCTTCTCGGCGCACAGCGCGATCTCGTTGCGGATGGTCATTTCCATGTTCTGCGGGTTCGACTTCGTGAGAATGGCGAACTCCGGGGACGGGAACTGCGTCGACTCGGTCACAGCCCGCCATGCCTTGTCGTAGGCGCCCTCCATGAGCCAGCGCTCGAGCAGCACCGGGTAGCGCAGAAACTTGTCGGTCTCCGGGTTCTCGAGCGACTCGAGCTCCGTGTGGAACTCGGAGATGTTGTTGCCCGTGAGCAAAAGCAGCAGGTAGAGCGCAATGATCTTCGTTTCCGAGCTGCTCGCGGGCAGGCCCAGCTCGACGTCGTAGAACGGCCGCACCTCGGCAATGAGCCGCTCCGTCTCCGTGTGCTGCCACCCGGCGTGAATGCTTGTGAACACGGCCAATTCGAGGAGCTGCCGCGCGGCCAGCAGGTCCGCCTCGCCGAAGCGCCGCGACGGCGTGAGCAGGCCCGTCCGCGCGTACTCGAGCTTTATCTTGGGAATGAGCGCGGCCGCGTCGGCGTACTTCTGCTGCTCAAACGCGCCGAGAAACTCCTGCGAGAGCTGCTGCAATTCGACCATTCTGCCGTCGTCTCGTTTCGTAGTGGCAAAGTGCTCATCGCCAGCGAGGTCACGCCATAAGCGTGGGAGTCAGCCAGCGCCGAAAGGCAGCTGACTTGAGACTTCCCTTGGGAGCTGACTTGGGAGCTGACTTGGGAGCTGACTTGGGAGCTGACTTGGGAGCTGACTTGGGAGCTGACTGGGCTGGGACCAAACTATGGCGGTAGGAGACACGCGCGCGCGCGCGGGCCAGCACTGCGAGGAGGCGTATAAGCGGTGCCACGAGCGAGCTCTGTGCACAGAAAAAAAACAAAATCGCGCAGATCAGTTTCCCCGCACGAGATTAGACAACGCACGCACGTTTAAGGCATCAGGTTTGTTCTGCAGTTTCGGGAAATGGATGCCCGCATGTGCGCCAGCACCGCACGTCATAGCGCAGCGGGAAATGGCCATTGATCCCAGATAATTGAATGCAGTACATTGCATGTACAGCTGCACACTTAAATTGGTATATTTACGCGAGATCAGTACTGGAATGCGTGCTGGTGCGGCACGAAACCACCCACGAGCGCTATCGTGAACGGGTGTGTCAGCGGATTTTACATATGATAAATGTTAATGACGTAGGCTAACGCAGGCTAACGCAGGCAGATCTGGTGCTCATCCGCAGCAGCAGCGAGAATTAGATCTTAAAAAAGTTTTCACTGATACGGCAGCAAACAAAGTGCCCGAAATCAGCAAAAAACGTGCTGAAAACACGCGGCAAATTCGATCTGTACCTCACCAAACCGCCGAGTTCACGAAGTACCGCCGCGCTCTCGGGACGCCGCGCGGTTCCAGCGCGGAACCGCGGGACCCAACAACGTAATGCGCCATTTTTACACACTTTCTTGGCATGCACAAGTACTCAGCAAACGCACTACGCGGCCGACGCATCCTGCACGCAGTCGGGGCCGGCGGTTTCGGGTGCCGCGTGGGCCCAACCCCCGACGCGTCGGTGCTGCAGCCGCGGAATCACCTGGTTACGCCCGCGGATTCGGTGGCGCGCATCGGTAGCCCGCGCTTGGACGTATGGTGTGACCCATCGCCATGTTCTAAATGAACAACGATTCCCACTTTCCCCCCAACACGCGAAACCACGCTTGAGGGGCCCGCAAGGTCCGATTAGCTAAGAAAGCACCGTGATATGGCTAAACTGAAGAGCGGGCCCACCGCGTTTCCACGTGACATTTTTCCTGGCCGTCTGCGAAACAGCGCGGCTAGCCGACGTGACTAAGCCGGGTTAGCGACAGCATGGGCACTTTCGCGGCTTCAAAATTAAGCTAACACACGGCCGAAAAGCACGTCTAGGGTCGGGTTTCGGCATGAGTGCCGATGATAACATATCGCCCAGGGTTGTGCGAGGCACCCACGATGTGGCGGCAAGGCAGGCAAAAAATAGATTTTTCGAGCCCACAATGCGAACTCTGCACAGCCCGCGACGCCGAGAGTACGCCTCGCGTGTTTAGTAGCGATCAGCTTGAAGAAATTTGCGCCATAAGCGCCGGTTTATTTAGATGTAAATTATGAGGATTTTGGCCGCTAAATTTCTGGCTTTTTATGGGCAGTTTGACCGCGAAAGTGGAGGCAACCAGATCTGCGGGGCAACCGCACATCTCAGAGTCATCATGCCGGGTGATGCGCGTACGGCTGTATCGCATCCCCGGGCCGCAATATGTCATGATAAGTGTGCATAGACGCAATGTGGCGTCAGCTGCAGGTCGGCCCCGAGCCAAGGTGCGCAGATCGTGCATACGCCGACGCCACGGCCCGCGTGGATAAGCAGCTTCTGCATAGTAGAGCCCCCGGGCTAGGGCATACGCGATTTTTTTGTGCACATGACTGAATGGAACCTTGGCCCCTTTTTGCCAATCGTGAGGATTAGCTAAGTGCGTCTGAGCGGGAGGAGTGTACACGGCGGCAAGCACTTCGAGCGCCCTCAAGCAACCGGCGCGCAACCAGCCACGACGGCGCGGCGAGCCGGGCCAGGGGCCAAGCACCTGCAGCCTTGGTTCAGAGTCAGGCACCGGACACACCGGAAAGCCGCAGTGCGGCTTTTTGGCGGCTCACTTTCGACGGAACCCTAGAGCCGCAGGCGTGACCCTCCGCGTTGCGCTAGTATTTCGTATGGGCTTCACTGTGCGCTAGCGAGCGGGGGCTGAGCTCGGCGGTGATAGTGGGTCGAGGGTTAGAAGTAAAAACTAGAATAGCGCTCAGCATAGGGTACGTGCAGGGTACGGGTATTAGATTGCGAACTTGGGATGGGCCGGCGAGGGAAATGGGCAGTCTTTTAGTGGGAATGGAAACGAGAGGAAAAAAAAAACTGGGGCTGAGCGGGGGGCGGGGTGCAGATAGTATGCACACTTTTAGTAACGCGTGGCAGGGATAGCGGGTCTGCACTCAAGCTGGGCCCTGCAGCAAAAGAGTGGCCTTCCACACGTGATTCGGGGTGCAGCAAATTCACGCACGTTAGCATTATTATTGTACACTAATACAACAAAAAGGAGCTCGTTGCTACGCAGTCCTTGCTGCCAGTGAAGGAATTATTGGAAGAAAGACGGCTAGAGAGCCCGATATTGTGCCAGTCTTGTCGGCATGCACTTGTACATACGCTATTGCGTGCCTGTGTAAGGCGTTGCGAGCCGACGCCCGCCCGCGCTAGACAGTTTCGCCGCCCTTCATTTGCCTTCCGCTCACTGCCATGGGCAAGGGTATGCATAACTTGCATATTCGACACCACCCAGAGGCCCAGCTCATGCATCTGTCAGACTTTTACGCTTTGCCGTGATGGCTAGGTTTTCCTCGGAGCCGGCCATTAGGCACCGGTTGGGCAGCGTACGTTTACCGGTGATTGCCACGATCGCTTCTCCGAAACTTTGTTGTCCCGACCGGGCGGGTTTATGTAGACTCTGCTCTGGCGTGAATTAGTATATATTTGGTTCACGACACAGGCCGAGTTTCGATCAACGATTGCCGAACGGGTGGAACTCTGCTGAACGGTGAACAAGCGGTTGGAGGTAAAACAAACAAAGCAGCTCGCTTTAATATCAGAGAGGGATCACAACACAAAACCAAGCAGCTGCACTGGGCTGTCGACACACTAAGTTCGACACATCAGTCCATTAGCATCCCCCCCCTTCATCCTTTGCTAAAAGGGATACACGCACGCCTAGCCTTTGCAGTACAACAGTGGCAACGCATCTTCGCCTTCGCAACGTCAGACTTCGCAGTTTTAGCTACATTTGGAGTGTGGAAGCGGGGCAGATTGGTTGTTGGGTAGGCCCGAAGGTTGTTGATTTATGGCGCAGGAGTTGCACACACCAGAGAGCGCGGAGAATAGTGGCGGGCCACGGGAAGAGACGTTGGCGTTGAGTGGTGGTGACCGCAATATATTGGATTTCGTGCAAGGGCCGAGAATGAGTGCTACAGATGGATTAGCAATGAAGGACGAGGACTACGGCTTCTTGAGTGCGGCGGCTGGCTCAGACCCACATATGGGCAGCTCGTCGAACTCAAGCGACCCGCCAGACTACGAAGAAGAGGATGTCGAAGACTATAAGGAAGGTGGCTATCACCCGTGCCAGATTGGGGACACCCTCAAGGACGGGCGATATCTCGTCATCCGCAAGCTCGGTTGGGGCTACTTCTCCACGGTCTGGCTTGCTCGCGATAGTCATAACAACGACGCATACGTCGCGTTGAAGGTCGTGCGCGCAGCACAGAACTACATGGAGACGGCGCTCGACGAGATCGAGTTGTTGAAGCGGGTTTCAAACGCCGATACGAACCACGCCGGCCGCCAATATGTGGTGACGCTGCACGACAATTTTATTCACATGGGCCCAAACGGCGCCCATGTTTGCATGGTTTTTGAGGTTCTGGGAGAGAATCTGCTCAGCTTGATGAAGTGCTTCAACTACAAGGGCCTGCCGCCCAAGCTGGTGAAGCAAATTGCTAAGCAAGTGCTGCTTGGCCTCGACTACTTGCACCGCAAATGCGGTGTGATTCATACCGACATCAAGCCAGAAAACGTGCTGATTCGCATCTACGATGTAGATCGGGTTGTGCGCGAGGTCGACGAGCTGCAGAAACAGCAGGAAGAGAAGGAGCGGCTTGAGCGCGACACAAAGGCAAAGAAGGCGAAATCAGACAGCCAAGCCTTGCAGTCAGAGCTCAGAGAGCTGCAGTCGAAGCAGCTGTTCAAGAGCTACCGCTCCGTGGCCGACGAAGTCAGCCGCAACGTGGCAGCAAACCCGGCTGCTCCCGGCTCTGAGAAGAGCAAGCTTGCTGATGGGCTGGCCGCTGCCAGCAGCACAAAGGCAGCTCGCCCGGGCCGACCGTCGAAGAATAAACCCGATGGCCGCGCAAATCGCAAGAAGAAGAGCTTGGTGACCGGGTCTCAGCCGCTGCCGTCGCCGTTGAAACGGCCAAGTAGCAAGACAAAGAGCAACAGCGGCCATCCGGGCGCATCCTCGTTGGCGTCGTCCATGACGTCGCAGACGTCGGCGGCGTCGGCAAACTCGATGAACTCGGCAGTTTCAACGAGTTCGGCCAGCTCGGTCGCCTCCGTCAACTCGACGGATTACTCAACTGGCGTTGCCGGCTCACAACAAAATTACGGCGAGCAAAGCAGTGAAGCAACTTCGGCTGGCGACAGCGACGACAAGTTGGAGCACGGCTTTACCGCCCTGGAGGATGAGCGCGTAACCGTGAAGATTGCCGACTTCGGCAATGCGTGCTGGATAGACCACCACTTCACGAATGATATTCAAACCAGACAGTACCGGGCGCCGGAGATCTTGCTCGGCAACGAGTGGGGCGCAAGTGTGGACTGCTGGTCGGTTGCTTGCATGCTGTTCGAGCTGCTCACCGGCGACTATCTGTTCGAACCCCAGAGCAGCAACACATACTCAAAGGATGAGGACCATTTGGCCCAGATCATAGAACTGCTAGGAACACTTCCAAGTTCCATGCTCGACACTGGCAAATACGTGTCGTGCTTCTTCAATAATGACGGCAGCTTGCGCAACATAAAGAAGTTGAAGGAGTGGGTCCTGTTCGATGTCTTTGTCGAGAAGTATGGCTACACGCGGGAGGAGACGGCCGAGCTCTGCGAGCTGTTGTTGCCGCTGTTGTCTACAAACCCCGAGGCTCGTGCCGATTGCGGCTCCATGCTGGCGGCAAGGTGGCTCGACAACACGGACGGCCTCGAAAACGTCGGTTCCGATAGGTTGCCCCACCCGAATGGCTCGGACATCCGGGGATGGGCGCAAGAAGCTGTTAGGGACATGAACGGTCCATATGCATACAGCGAGCAGAACGTCCAGAACACACTGGACGAAATGGTGCAGCTCTCGCGACAGCAGGAGCAACGCGCCCGCGTCGAAGAGCGGTACTCTTCACCAAGACTTCCCGATCCTTCTAGCTTACACTTGAGCGGCAGCAATTCGTTCGTGTGAAATTTGAACTTAAGAAGAAGAAGAAGAAGAAGAAGAAGATCTCAAGACTTCAAGAATTCCCAGAATCCTCTTTGCGTACTTTTTTATTATCTCACAGACTTTATATAGATCAGACGGCTACTACAATTTGGCTTTCCCTATGTAAGAGATTATCAGTCGCTAGCTTTCTTTTTTTATTAATGTTAAGAAACATCTTACTACGTACATGGCCAGTGAGCCTCAGCCACTCAGAATGTGAGATTCCGGCCTTCACGTGAAGATAGCGCTTTTATGCGTCGCATTTATGCATCGCGCTTGCAGCGTTGCAGGGTCCAGAACGGCCAATGACGTCAACCTGCTCGGAAAAAAAACCCTTGATCGAGCGCAACCGCCGATGTTCGCACGGCCAATTTAACGATTTTGGACGTGCCAAGACTGCGATTAGGCCGCTTGACAGAAAATCGCGCAATACATTCTTCCTCAAAACAAACGAAAGCCGCCGATCATGCACGTATGGGCTACGTATGTGCTGCTCGTAGCACATACGTGCACATCCGTGCACATACGTGCATGTATGAATATGCACGACACCTGAAGATCATAACGTTTAACATACATAATTGCTTCGGCCCGTGCATACCGAGTAGTGCAGTTGCTTCAGCCTGCCTGACGCGCGAAGCGCATTCGTTTTAGCCCCTGTGTGTAGTGCATAGCAGAATGTCCCTGAGTGTAATATGGCTAGTACAATATGGTGTTATAAGTGTTTTTAGATTAAGCCGAAAAAGCCGATTCCCGCAGCCGTTGTTCAAATGCAAGAAGGCTTTGCAGTTCCTCTGAAACCCTCGGTGGATACGACGATGCAGTATTAGTTTGATCGCCGCAGCCTCGTTGCTGTGGAGGCTGAGACCTTTCAGGCTTAGCGCTAGGATCAGCGCTCAACGTGGTGCTCGGCGCAGCGCTCGGTGCGGTACTCGGTGCAGCGCTTCTTAGTGATCTCGCAGAGGCCTGAGGAAGCTCGTCCTCGTCGCTCTCGTCCTTGAGGTGGATTTTAATGCGTCTGCGCTTCGGCTCGGGCTGAACAGAAGGTCGCGCCTCGGCGCCGCGCCCTACTGGATACAACAAAGCGCCGTTGTTGCTCGGCATGTTCGCAATGCTCTCTAGAATATACAAAGACTCCGGTGTCACACAGCCAAACACGCTTCCTACGGCCGGCACGGCACCCGTGCCTCGCGAGAACACGAGTTCTAATGTGTTTCCTCGAGCAAATGCCACGGCGCCGCGTTTCTGGAAGCGGAGCCGAGGATGGGTCTCCTCGTGGTATTGCACTGGCGGCACACTGCTTGCAGACCCGAAGTACAGAGCGCCTGCATCGATCCGAAAGAACTTTGCGGCATCCCAGGCACCGGCGCGGTACTGCGTCATAAAGCATTGGCTGGCCAGCGGCGCCTCGCGGCCGAAAAGCTGGATTTTGAGCGCGCCGGCCGTCGTGCGCAGCTCCACTTGCTCGTCACGCTCGCCCATTTCAATTATTTTGGCGTCACTGCTCACGAATGCATGCGTGCAGTTTGGGTCTTAGCAGTGCACGGGCCGCCTAATTTGTCTGCTTTGTTTCTAACGGTTTGTTTTGCCCCTAAGGCTGCTGCTGCTGCTGCTGCTGGCCAGCCTTTATTTTAAGTAGTAATAAGTTTAGTTTTAGTAGGGAGGACTCTCTTTCGCTCCACTGCCAATATCGCGTGCCCCTCCCGGCGGCGGTGGTGGTGGTGCGAGAAGTCAGCGAAACGGAACGACATTTTTCGAACTCGACTAGACGCTCAAAAATGCCTAAGCTCGAGATTGCTGCGAAGGCCGCGCTGCCCGCGTACCCGGGCCTGGTGCTGGCCGAGCTCGGAAACCACTTGACGGCGCAGTCGCCCGTGACGTTTGCCGTTGTCGACGAGCCCGAGGTTGCGAAGGGCGCCGTGGCCTCGTTCGCGGGCCACGCCGGGTCCACCAAGGACGTCACAAAGGCCGTCGAGCAGGAGTTCAAGTTCGCGGTCGACCCCGAGTGGGAGGAGATTGCGTTCGGGCCCCTGCAGACGAAGAACTTCAAGGAGATCATGCCCTCGCTCGAGAAGCTTGAGCTGGCTCTCAACTTCCGCTCGTTCCTCGACGGCTACGCACCGGGCGCGAGCGACGCCGTTATGTGGGGCGCTTTGCGCGCCAATGGCGTGGTCGGCGCCTCGTGCAAAAACGGCACTTACATCAACCTCGCCCGCTGGTACAAGTATCTCGATGCAAACCTCAGCTTTGGCGGCGCGGTTAACGCGGTGCAGGAGCAGCTCAAGGAGATCCGCCACGCCGCAAAGCTGCAGTCGACGACTAAGAAGGAGTCGAAGGCCAGCTTCGACATCGATCTCATCGACGCCGAGGACGGAAAGGTTGTTACGCGTTTCCCGCCCGAGCCGAGTGGGTTCATGCACATTGGCCACGCGAAGGCCGCCGTGCTGAACGAGTACTTTGCCCGTATGTACCACGGAAAGCTCATCGTGCGCTTCGACGACACGAACCCGAGCAAGGAGAAGGAGGAGTTCACGGACGCCATCCTCGAGGACCTGGAGCTGCTCGGCATCAAGCCCGACGTCACGTCGTACTCGTCTGATTACTTCAACGAGATGTACGACCTCGCCATCAAGATGATCAAGGATGGCAATGCATACTGCGATGATACCGTGCAGGAGAAGATGCGTGAGGAGCGTGGTGAGGGCATTGCCAGCGCTCGCCGCAACCGTACCGTTGAGGAGAACCTCCACATCTTCACTCAGGAGATGGCCAAGGGCACGGAGGAGGGCCTGAAGAACTGCTTGCGTGCGAAGATCTCTGTTGACGACAACAACAAGACTCTGCGTGATCCTGTCATTTACCGCTGCAACTTGACGCCGCATGTCCGAACCGGGTCGACGTGGAAGATCTACCCTACCTACGACTTCTGCGCTCCTGTGGTTGATGCGCTGGAGGGCGTCACGCACGCCCTGCGTACTATCGAGTACCGCGACCGTAACGCCCAGTACGCTTGGATGCTGCAGGCTCTGCACCTTCGCAACGTCCACGTGTGGGACTTCTCGCGCGTGAACTTCGTCCGCACCTTGCTTTCGAAGCGGAAGCTGCAGTGGTTCGTTGACTCTGGCCGCGTGGCCGGCTGGGACGACCCGCGCTTCCCCACGGTGCGTGGCGTGAGGCGGCGTGGTATGAGTGTCGAGGGTCTGCGCAACTTCATCATCTCACAGGGCCCATCGCGGAACATCCTGAACCTCGACTGGTCGCTCATTTGGAACGCGAACAAGAAGGTCATCGACCCCGTGGCCCCGCGTTACGTTGCTGTGCAGGACCCCACACCGTTCGTGCTCAGCGACAACGTGGAGACCCACAAGGAGTCTCGCCCTCTGCACAAGAAGAACCCAGACGTCGGCACAAAGCAAGTCGTTCTCAGCAACAAGCTGGTCATCGACCAGGACGACGCCCAGACCCTGCAGGATGGCGAGGAGCTCACCCTCATGGACTGGGGCAACGCTGTTGTTGACAAGATCCACAAGGATGGCGACCGCATCACGAAGATTGACGCACACCTCCATCTTGATGGTGACTTCAAGACAACTGCCCATAAGGTGACATGGCTTGCCGACACGCCGGACCTCGTACCGGTCGAGCTTGTCGCATTCGATCACCTCATCAACAAGGACAAGATCGAGGAGGACGAGAACTTCGAGGACTTCCTCACTGACGAGACCATCTTCCGCGCCGACGCCGTCGCCGACCACAATGTTGCCGCCCTGCCCAAGGGAACGGTGCTGCAGTTCGAGCGTAAGGGCTACTACCGCATCGACGAGCCGGCTTCTGCCGGCAAGAAGCCGGTGCTCTTCGGCGTGCCCGACGGTAAGGTTGTGTCGCGTTACGGTGCTAAGAAATAGGCTAAAAAAAAAAGAAGACACTACACTACATAATCTGCTCAACCCTTTCGAGTCATTAAACAATTATTGGTACAATTATTGGGTACACGCAAGGGATTATGTGCGCATTTTTTCATGTGCCAGACGCGGCTTTTTGTGTTTTGTTTCGTTTAAAAACCGGGCGCGGGCTGGGCACCGGGAATACCGGCGCTCGTGATAGCCTCGACCGAGCCCGAGCCGTTGTAGTCGGCTTGGGCAATCGCAACCTGGTTGTTGTCGAGGTCATAAACAACGTAGGCAGAGCGCAGGGTCGAATCGCCAAGGAGAACCGTGTTCTCGTAGTAACTGGAGGGACCCACCGTGAACACAATGCCGCCATTCCACTCCACGAAGAGCTCCGAGGACGGAACCGTTAGTTCAGCGCCGCTGAAGCTGTACGTCAGCGTCAAGTCCGTGGGCTTGTCAACGAACCATGCGCCCCATTGGTCACTCCATGTGGCACCCACTTTCTGAGCAAGCCCATTGGCAATATCATCGGGCAAATAGGTAAACGAAGTGCCCGAGTCCAAGACACCATTGACACGGTGTCCTTCGATCTCGAAGTCCACGTTGAAGCCCTCATTTGACGTGATCGGCACAGTGTAGAGCTGGCCCGAGTACTTGCTCGAGTCTACACCACCGAAAAGCAGCGAGCCGGCCTCAGCGCCCACGTCGTTCAGGTACAATGAGAACGCTGTGCTATCTATAATTCCTTGCTGCTTCAGCGCAACTGGGTAGTTCGGGTATGAGCCTTGCGTGTCGGCCTCGGCCCGCGGGGTGGCAATGCCGAACACGCCAGGGCCACCGGCGTCCTGGTTGCTGACGGCAAACTGGAAATTCGTAGTAACGCCACCCACAGAAATATCATCAGTATAGTAGTCGCCCGTGGCTCCAGTTCCATCAACATAGCTGATAGAGAACGAGTCACTCACGTACTGCGACGACGAGGACTGCGAAGGGTCGTAGTAGTAGTCGGCGCCCTTGGACTGGGAGCCGTAGACCCACAGATCACTGGATCCTGTGTCGATTTCTACTGCCTGCTTCTGGCCCGGAGTGCCCAGCTCAATGTCGAGGTAGTAACGCACAAAGTCATCATCAAGACTCGCCGAAAAGCTACGAGAAGCAAGTGGCTTCGAATGGGTTGAGTTCAGCTTTTTAGCCGTCACAGGCAGTTGCACAAAGCCGGGGTCAGCGAGTACAACTGAAAGAATTGCTGCGAGAGAGAATAAGTACTTCATAGAGAACACAAACAGAGGGTGCAGTACGTTGACTGTGAGAGTGGGAGGATCGTGATCCAGCTAGGTATTTATATCATTGAAACCGGTTCATTATCGGCGTGTGGACATTTCCCGGGGCATGCGATAGTATTGCTGAGATGCATGGACGCTCAGATTGCCCACCGCTAGCGCCGTTGATCACAAATGAACTTGTGCGACGATCACCAGGCTGATAACAGAGCGGAACCTCTCGGAATAATTACTGCTAATATGTGCTTAAGTCTTTAGGTCGTTCTGACGATTGTTTGGAAGCTACTGTTGATGTTTAATACGGCTTGCGTGCGTAGTTTCCTCGATCCGCCCGAGCTTATCCCCGGTGCACAACGTGCATTACCCTTACCCATATATATGCACGAGGTATCGCCGAGACACTTTTCAGCGCCGAACAGACAAGAAACCATATCTGTAGAACATACGCCTGATACGATCGACCAAGAGGAAACTACAGGCTTTGAGTATAGAATAAAGCTGTGTTCTAGGCCTTTACTTCCTGCTCGGGATGCCCCCCGCTGGTCAGACCTCACTTTGCCTGGATACAGTGTGCCCAAATACGCACAGCGCCCGATGCATAATCATGCATATCCGCAAACCGCACAACTTACCTTATCAGCGATCGGAGAAAGCCACACTGGCCCGCAGCCCCGGCAAGGGCGGCGGCAGCCCTGAATTGGTTGAAAATTGTAAATAATGCATGCATCGGGCCGATTACAATAGGGATGCCGAGCACGTTCATTAGCCGTTAAATTCGATGGAGCGTAGTGGCGGAAATAAACGTTCTTCTCGTTTTACATTCCGATACTGCTAAAAAGCAGTCGAAATTTGGGCTTATGAATGCATCGGAAATCGAAGTCGATCTCTGCTAATTTTGTATGCCCCCCTCACATGTAATGGCGCGATGATAGGATAACCCTCGCTACTTAGTAACTATGCAGTGGTAATCAATTATCTCGAGGTACTGAGCCTGTATTTTTGACCAGGAGAGTGAAGAAGTAAATCTAGCTAATGGGCGCTGGGTTAGGAGCAGGCTTGGCGCCAGGAATACCAGCGCTCGTGATGGGCAGTATAGGGCCAGTACCGTTGTAGTCGGCCTGAGCAATGGCGACCCGGTAATTGTTGTAATCAAAAACAACGTAGGCCGATCGGAGGAATGACTCGCCAAGAACAATGTTGTCGCTTACTAGACTATAGGGAAGGATGGTAAGCGCATGGCTCCCGCCGTAGTCGGTGAACAGTTCGCTGGGTGAAACCGTGATGTTGGCACCGCTGAAAGAGTAAGTGAGGCCGTCGCTGGGCCTCTGATCGGCAAGATAGAAACCCGCCGACGCATTCCAGGAGGCATTAAACTTCTTGGCGAGGGCCTGCACTAAGTCGTCGGGGAGGTATGTGTAGGAAGTGCCGGAGTCGAGAACGCCGTCCAGGCTGCGGCCTTCCACCTCGAATTGCACTGCATCATTGCTGAACGGAATCGGTATAATGTATAGCTGCCCCGAATACTTGCTCGTATCCACGCCTCCGAAAAGGAGTGAGCCCGTCGTGGCATTGATGTCGTTGAGATACAGCGAGAACGCCGCGCTTTGTGTAATGTTCTGTTCTTGTAAGGCGTTGGGGTAGTTAGCATAGCCTGTGCCACTTGACTCGAAATTAGCATCACCAATTCCAAAAACACCATACTCGATATCCGGCGCGTTCGTGACCACAGCGAACTCAAAGTTCACCTTGGTCCCGCCCAGAGACGTGTCGTCCGTGTAGTAGTTGCCCGTAGCACTAGTTTGGTCGGCATACCCGATGGCGAACGTATCGTTAAGTTCCTGCGAGGTCGACGACTGCGAGGGGTCGTACGTATACAGGGAGTCAGTATTTGGGGCAAATACCCACAAGTCGCTTGAGCCCGTGTCAATAGCAACCTTCTGCGGTTGCCCTGGGGTGCCGATCTCGATGTCAACAAAGTACTGCGTGACGCCGTTCTGAATGGTGTCGTCGACACTCCTGCGATGCCTCGTGCTGCCGGCCTTAGTCTTCTCGACAGACACCGGTAGCTGAACATACCCGGCGTCGCCAAGCACGACACTAGTAACGGCAGCTAATGGAAGAAGGTATTTCATTGAATTGGTTGTGCAGAACAGAAAGATCCTCGAGCCCGCGCCTCTATAAATAATATTTGTGGGCGGCAAACACTGAGCGGCACGGCGGCACTGCGTTATTTATGCAGGCGTGTAGATCGGGCCGGGCGGCGGTAAGGGCTCGGAAATCCTTATACATGAAAAAACACCATCTAAGAATCAACATTGGCGCTCTAGTTCGCGTTTTCCTCGAAGACGTGGCATTTGAGTTTCACGAGCTGGCCCAAACCTGGTAACATTCTCCATATTTATTGGTTTGCGTACCTGTCGGGGGCCAGGCGAGAGGTTTGCCGTGACCCTAACGGCGCATATCCTTGCATGCCCCTGCCCACGCAATTTGGATTTCCCCGGCTAGAGTGAGGATTCGCTTATTATTCAAGCACATGATGGATCAAGGCCGAAATAAGTATCGAACTGCTCAGACGGCACTAGTGTGGGTGATGCGGCCTCGAATCAGAGTCGAAGCTCCGCGCAATCGCCATGCGTCTACGACCAGAGCCGGTAAATACTCAATTCCTTCACGGGTCCGCCCACCATGCGCCGTATTACAGTGACGGGGATTGCTGCCAAAAGTACCCTCTTGGTAATTCTGCGGTAGAATTTCGTGCCGTACGTAGATCGCGCGCTTGGTGTCTAAATCCGTGAACATTGTTGCGTCATGGGCGGAACTTATTGGTGCCCACATGTGACTTGTGCGCAGGCGTTTTTGCCATATAGCGGGCTCAATGCCGCGCAGTAGCGCTGGTCTTGCCACCTTATTTACTGGGTTGATCCGCGGAAAGTTGCCTTCGAAATAACTGATTCTCGCGCAATATTGGCTGCTAGTTCCCGGCAGATACATTGAAGAGACACATGACGGCAGACCTGCTGACGATGCGTGATCGTGAGCCGATTGCGCTGATCATTGAGAGCTGCGTTGTGTCACAATTGTGAGCTTGTTCATTGCCTGCTCTTTGAAGCACATATTAAATGCGGCCACTATGTGCACGGTTCTGTGCGTAGTGGGTGTTGGTAAAAGTCGTTCGCCAATCTAAGTCGACAACACCTGTAACGCGTTGCCTAGAGACGACAAAGTCACTCGAAGTAGATAATCATTCATTCAAGGCTGCTTTTATTTTCTCGAGCGCTGTGCTGTAAGCATTCTTAATGGCCCTTGGTCTGTCCATGCGGATAAGCTGCTCCAATATACACTCCTTGCCCTGAGATATGCATATCTCTTTGCCGAGTCATTTACCCACATGATGCAGTAATAGGCGGGACTATACGAAACCATTGCGGACCACTGTGAGCATAATATAATATCCGTTGCTGTTCGCAACATTTCCAGCTTGCCGAAGGGCATTGCTGAGCTTGATTACACAGCGCAATTGCTATGAAGGAGGACCTTTCATACGTGCATGTGAATGCAGCTGTTCGAGGCTCTAAAGACATCCAGTGCTAGCCAAAGATAACTGTTCTCTATAAATCTATATACAGGTATCTATGGGCTTGAGTTTTAAGGACAGCGTCTTTTATTAAAGAGAATAGGAAAAGAACTTACTGCAATCCCGGAGCCGGTTGAGCGCCAGGAATACCAGAGCTCGTGATAGGCTCAATAGAGCCAGACCCGCTGTAGTCTGCCTGAGCAATAGCGACTTGACTGTTGTCGAGATCGTAGACAACATAGGCAGACCGGAGGAATGAGTCGCCGAGAATGATAGAGTTCTCATAATAGCTCGAAGGCCCGACCATGAACGTGATGCCCCCGAACCACTCCGTGAACAATTCAGAGGAGGGAACTGTGATTTCAGCACCGCTGAAGCTAAACGTCAGGGACAGGTCAGAAGCCTGATCGACGAAATAAGCGCCATGATCCGAGTTCCAGGTAGCGCCGACCTTCTGGGCAAGGCCATGAGCTATGTCGTCGGGAAGGTAGATGAACGAGGTGCCGGAGTCCAGGTCGCCATTCAACTTGTATCCCTCAACCTCAAAGTCGACGTAAAAGTGCTCGTCTGATGTGATCGGCACCGAATAGAGCTGTCCTGAGTACTTGCCTGTGTCAACACCGCCGAAAAGAAGCGATCCAGATTTTGCGTTCAGGTCATCCAGGTACAGCGAATACGCAGTGCTCTCAATAATACCTTGCGTCTTCAGCGCTACAGGGTAGTTCGAGTACTGCCCATCCAAGTCAGCCTCATTGGACGACGTGGCGATACCGAAGATTCCATCAGAAGTTGCGTCTTGGCCAGTTACTGCGAACTGGAAGTTTACGTCCACACCTCCGAACGACACATTGTCTGTGTAGTAGTCACCAGTGTTACTCTCACCATCGACATAGTTGATGGAGAAGCCATCGCTGATGTAGTTCGAGGTTGAGGACTGCGCGGGGTCGTAGAAGTAATTGGCGCCATTGGACTGGGGACCATACACCCACAGATCGCTAGAGCCCGTGTCGAGCTGCACCTCTTGCTTTTGGCCAGGGGTGCCAATTTCTATGTCGACATAGTAGAGGGTGAAAGCATTGTTCAACGTGTCAGAAACCACTGGGTCGCTGCGGGCATGGAGCGCTGAACCACTCGAATTCGAGGTAGTCTTCCTAACTGAGACAGGTAGTTGCACAAACCCGGGATTCGCTAAAACATAGGAGAGAACTGCTGCTGCAGAGATGAAGTACTTCATTGTTGAGAGAAACACAAATGCCTTATTGTCTCAATATTTATAAGTTAAACAGATGCCAAGACTCTCGGACAGATGGGTTCGGACATTGCGTCATCGCGTTGCAACCCCTTCGCTCCAGTCACCTACGATTAGAGCTCAGAAGCTAGTAAAATAAAACAAAAAAACGCGATTGAACCTGGATTTCAGCGAAATAATGAGGTATTTATGCCTTGATTATGTGCTATGTTTTCGCTTTCCTTTTTTTTAAGCTAAGTCAAGCCTTCATTCTTGTCGCATTAATCTAACGCAGTGGCATTCCGACGTGTTTTGCTAGTCACGATCAAACTGATCGGGCCACTAAGATTTTTTTTCACGCGGATTGTGCTCAGGTTTATGCAGGTATGTACATCGAGGATTTGTTAGACTATGTATGCCTGAGTAATGCAACGCGAATCATGATAAACATGTAGGAGTACCAGTATTACTGTAGGGCGTGCTAATTGTTTATCACCAGTTTAGAAGGAGCTAATAAATGCTCCACCTAATGTATCGGCCTATACCGCAAATTTCAGTATGAACGCTTATTTTTTTTGGTCACGCGTTCGGGTGTGGCATTCTAAGCTCGGGAAATGCATAATCATGCATAACGCGCACCGGAATAATGAGCATGAGCGGCATGGCCTAGCTTATCAAGCCGCTCGCGCCCTAGCACTGACATCGCCTCGATGAGGCCATGCTCGCCGCCAGCCCTGGGATCTGGCTGACCAAATGTTACGACAGGAATAGCACTATAGATGAAACGAGAGTCTATGCTTTTTGTTATTTAGTTCTTGCTTTTTTCTTCGGCTTTAAAGCTTTCTTCACCTTTCCACTGGTAGTATGCAAGGGGTTACCCTGTTGCGTGCATGCAACCCCTTGCAAGTGACCGACCTTTAACTTTGATAAGGGTTTTTCGAAAAAAAACAAGGGGAAGCTCAACCGTCTTGCACCCACCCAAACCCTGTGCTTCGAGTCCACAAAAATCAGGTGCAGTCCTGTGAAGTTCTTATGTCTTTCATCTTGAACAAGTTATTCAATACGAAGTTGTAATTATTAGCTAACCACTGTGCTCGCAGCCCGGCATGGCCATATAGTGCTGCCAAGTTTCTTGGCACGCATATAATAAGGCTTTTACTGCCCAGGAGCTGGCTGTGCACCGGGGATTCCTGAGCTCGTGATAGGCTCAATGGAGCCAGAGCCGTGGTAATTCGCCTGAGCAATAGCAATCTGCTGGTTGTCGAGGTCGTACACAACGTAGGCTGAGCGAAGGAAGGAGTCTCCGAGAATGATGTAACCCTGAGAATATTCAGTAGACAGAATGGTAAGAGCGTAGCGGTCACCCTGACGAAGGAAAAGCTCAGACGATGGAACAGTAACTTTGGCGCCGCTGAAGCTGTAAGTGATAGTGTCATCATAAGCGCGGTCAGTGTAATAAAGCCCCGTGTTCTCATCAAACTGCGCGTTATACTTTTGAACAAGACCGTTGGCGATGTCATCAGGCAAATAAGTGAGAGAAGTACCAGAGTCGAGGACACCATTCAGCTGGTAACCTTCCACTTCGAAGTCAACGTCGAAAGAACGCCGGTCCGTGATAGGCACCGAGTACAACTGACCGGAGTACTTGCTGGTGTCAACACCTCCGAACAGCAAGGTTCCGCTCTCAGCATTCAGGTCATTCAGATACAAAGAGTACGCAGTGCTCTCGATGATGCCCTGCTGCTTCAGGGCGACGGGGTAGTTCGGGTACTGGCCGTCCACATCAGCTTCGCTATAGATTGAAGCAATTCCGAACACGCCGTAATTGGTGAACGGTTTGTTGGCCACCGCGAACTGGAAGTTCACGTTAGCACCACCGAGGGACGAGTTATCCGTGTAATAGCTGCCCGACGCAGTGCTCTGATCGACATACTGGATCTGGAAACCATCATCGATGTACTGCGAAGTGGATGACTGCAAGTGGTCATACACAAACGGAGCACCAGAAGACTCCGGGCCATACACCCAAAGGTCGCTGGAACCGGTGTCAATAGATACGTGCTGCGTCTGGCTTGGGGTTCCGAGCTCGATGTCAACGAAATACTGGGAGATCGCATTCTGCAGCTTATCGTTAACGCTTCGACGAGCGATGCTGTGAGAGCTGGTAACGTTTGTTTTCTCAACAGTGAAGGGGAGGGCGACGAAGCCGGGGTCTGCAAGAACGAGACTGAAGACTGCGGCCAAAGATACGAGGAATTTCATTGTCGAGAAGAGGGAATTGAGGAAGCTGGAGCTGATATCCGGCACATTACGACGGCACTGGTGTCCTTTTTATATGCATAGCATAGCAGCTACTGTACGGCGCTATGGCACTACGTCATCTATCGGTGCATTAACGCGATATTTCGGAAGTGCCCCAGGGTTTCGCATCCCTCAGATCGTGGAGGCGCGGAGGTTAGGGCGCTACCAATCCAGCTTCGCGGGCGTAGGCAGTGCTGGTGGCTCTTTCAGCGAGAATTTTGTGGTTTCCTCGAACTTTCCTCGGAGCTAACACTTGCGGCCCTTTGTGTGCGGGCTTGCACCTTTGCAAGAATCAATCATCTTTGGCCGACTATCAGGTCGGTTAAAGCACCCCGAACCCTGACGTTACATGCACATACCCCACCGTCCACTCGGTGAATTTCCCGAAATTGGTTCTGATTAGATGACGAATCGCTGCACGGCGGCTAGATTGTAACACAGAGGACGAAAACGTTCCGAAACTCTAGTCCAGCCTTTGATCGGTTCAATGTCAACATGACTAGACTTCACTTGACACTTCTATTGCAAATACCTCGCTGTGTGTAAGGAAAAGAAAGAACACAATTGAGTAATCTCTTAAAATCTGTGCCATAGTTAGCCGGCTTTCATGCATGCATCCCACAATGACCTTGAGTCCCCGACCATAACGCCATCGCATGCCAAAAGGATTTATTGCGCAATTCATTAGTCTATGGTGTTTAAATTGTACTGTAGCCGCCTGCCACTACTCGCTCGTAGGCTAGCCTATACTTGGTTTTGGGGCTTGTAGCGGCAGATGCTACATATTTAGAGGAAATATGAATACTGTCGATTCAAGATATAAGAAACTTAGCCCGATATTGATGCTTTGCCGCTATATACGCGCCACAACCTCATAACAAGCTAAGCCCCATATAATTACAATACTGCCAACAATGCATGTCATGCACATACTCGTGAAAATACGGCAGTGCCATGCATTATTTGACCACTACCAAAATATTATCGTAGCTGTCTAAGCCCATATCAAAGCAACAAGCGGGCTTGAAGAACTTAGCTATATCAAATAATGCTGTCGACTCGAGAGCGCCCCTTTCACCTATGCTAGGCCTAGTGTGCTAAATAGAAGAGCTTAACTTTCGGCATTTGACCGCAGAAACCGTGTGCCATCATCGGCCTTGGATTTTGCCGATGGATTATTGCATTACTCAGACTGCTGCAGATATAGCGCCGTACATCGAGCAGCAGTTTGCCAATGCAAGATTTGTCAGGCTCCCGCTGATCCTGAGCCGCGCTGCAGATAAGCCGCACGAGGTCTTATCTGAAATGTAGCTTTGCCAGAAATCTCGGGGTATTAGCTTTTGAACCGATGCAGTGCGGCAGTACAACCCCCGAGTCCTGACTTGGCGGACAAAGGCGAAGTGAAAGCCGATCACAACGCATTCCAAGTCTGTGTTGAGATGAAAGTCAATGGGCATTCTGCCTGGCGCTTAAGCATCTTTTATTGCTCACAAACATTCGCAGCACATGCAGATGTAGTTGTAGATGGTACTTGAGTCGTCGTACAGAGAGACTGGCGGTTCACGCAAGCACGCTACAGCTGCCTGCAGGGAAAGCCTTAACCCTAGATGCATGCATGGGTCGTCGCCGTGGGCCAGCCGCTTTCTTGGCATAGATGCCAACTCGTTGAGGATTATAGACAAACTGTTGATCAAACACTACGTAGTAGCAGGTAAATCATACAAACCTTGGTACCAAGCAGTTTACACGGGTGCTTTATGTGCCGATACACTTACATGCAGTTTGCAGGACACATAATCAATCATGCATGTCTCATCTGGCATGAGGAACCAGATCCGTGAACCGTAAACCGTACCGAGATTACCGTCGCTGGTTCCATTAAATGACAGTCTTAGATAAATGATCGTAGAATAGAGGCTCAGGTCAGAAAATATCTAGGCTATTGAGTCTCCGTTTGTGAGATAAGTTAGTTACTGTCAAGGCAAATAGTGCACGCCTTACTTGGTTGAGGCCCAGGCTTCTAAGAAGAGAGAGGTGGCTCCCGGTCCGTGGTGGCATTGTGATCAATCTGTCAGCTGTGTGCCACCAGGAATACCGGCGCTGGTGATCGGAACTATAGAGCCCGTGCCATTGTAGTCGGCTTGAGCAATTCCGATCTCGCCGTTATCAAGATCGTAAACAACGTATGCTGACCGGAGGAACGAGTCACCAAGGATAATGTAGTCCTGTACAGAGCTGCTCCTCTCGATCAAGAAGGCAAGGCGGCCTTGGTATTCAGCGAAGAGTTCTGATGAGGGCACTGTAATATTCACGCCACCGTTGTTGCCGAAGGTATAGGTGACGGAAATGTCAGATGCCTTCTCGACGAAGAACATCTCCTGTTCTTCGTTCCACGTACCGCCAACCTGCTCCGCAAGGCTGTTTGCAATGTCGTCGGGTAAGTAAGTGAATGACGTTCCAGAGTCCAGCACGCCATTGAGCTCCTGATCATCTAACAGAAAGTCCACCGTGAAACTATCATTAGTCGTGATCGGAACAACAATGAGCTCACCGGAATACTTGCTCGTGTCCACACCTCCCATAAGGAGCGAGCCTGTAGCGGATTCAAGATCGTCAAGGTAGAGGGAGTACGCTGTGCTCTCAATAAACCCTTGCTGCTTCAACGCGATAGGATAGTTAGCGTAATTATCACCAGCTTCGTTGAGGCGACTCGCGATGCCGAAAACACCGTCACCGTCGTAGATCTCGGTGACTACCGCAAATTGGAAATCCACAGTAACGCCGCCAACCGAAACGTCGTCGGTATAGTAGTCACCTGCTTCTCCACTTCCATCAACGTACGTGATGAAAAAGTTGCTGTCCACGTATTTTGAAGTGGACGATAAAGAAGGGTTATAGATTGCGGGTGCGGGTGCTCCATTGTCCGGTTGTTGCGTGCCATATACCCAGAGGTCACTGGAGCCAGTATCAATTTGCACTTCCTGTACCTGCCCGGGCGTGCCAATAGAAATGTTGACAAAGTAACCGAAGAAATCGTTTGCCAAAGTTATGGGGAAGTCCTCGGTACGGCGGCGATGGAGCGTCGAGTGCGAGCGCGGCTGCTTTTTGACAGACACCGGTACTTGTACATACCCTGGATCAGCAAGCACAATGGAAAGCAGAGCGGTGATAGGCAAGGAGTATTTCATCTCGAGGTTTAGTTTGAAAGCGCGTTATTCCGTCATTGCTAAGTTGTTTGTGGGGCTATATATATAGGCAGTTTGGGTACCGGAGACGAACGGCGCTTGCCGCCGCTAAAAAAACTACTTACCCTTGCGTCGAAGTGCCGTTAACTGCAACAATTTGAACGGCGATTGACGCTAGCTCTGGGCGTAGACCGCAAATATGTATAGCAATTGCTTGGCGTAGGTTAAGAGAGCTAAAAGATGTCTTTAGATTACTGGAAGAAGGCCGAAATACTGCAAAAAAAAAATCCCAATCAAGAGACGACCCTACAGTCTAGTCTAGTCTACTATGTCAACGTCTTAACCCCGCTTATCTAGCCATATGCGGGCGCAACCCTATCAGTGCATATTCACCATTCCCCGGCCGAATTTCCCGAGCCACACGTAAAGAGCCGATGCAAGAATGCCTGAGGTTTAGAGGGAAAGTTTCAAACCAAGCAATGACAGTGAAGCATCAATTAGCTCGCTCCTCGGTGCTGCTAGCTGCTAAAGCCTCTACAGATAGTTTTTTTCGGAGGCCAACAGACTTTCTCAGTCATCTTGATGTGCCAATCTAACGCCGATGCATAAGCGTGCATATCTGACGTGACAACTCTGAGGTAAGGTCAAATGAGCTTGCCAAGTCCGGTGGCAGTTCTTGGGGCGTGTCCTAGCTTTTGAATTAAATCAGTCGGTTCTTGTGCGAAATTCATATAAACAATACGGAGATGTTGCAGCCTAGCTTTCTGATAGCTAGCCTACAGGCAAGCCTTGATCAACGAGTCTGTAAAGAATACTGTAGCGCGCGTTGAACGCAAACTACCTACATAACGACAGTATCTCCTTGAATTGTTTAAAGGCCATTGGTGATCGGAGGCGTTAGCTTTCGTGGCACCCACTACCCTCTTGGCCGGGGAAACTTGCCTTAACCCTGAGAGCGCATGTACGGCTCGGGGCCGCGCCGTTTCTTAGCCGCCGCACGCGATGGCGAGGTGGCACTGTACATAATAGTCTGTGAGTGCTTCGGAGTATTGCCGGTAATATTGTTAGGAGTCTACGCATGATAGTCTGAAGGCAGCATTTATGCCCCTATGGTCCTTCATATGCATGGTATCACTCTGAGGTAACAGAATATACTAGGAGAATTTATACAGCAGTAGGACTAGTTTGCCGAACATGTGGGCGTGCCGCATTTGAAGCTGCGAATCATGAGGCATACAAAGCACGCATAGACCATGATAGTTGTTAGTGGGCCTGGAATTAATAGAATAGATGTGGTAGTTCAAAGCTGTAGAATGCAATATAAAGTGAGTTTACCAGCCCGTGAACATTTACGTACGGCACTTTTCGTCTACCTCCTAGATCTTCATTCGCAATGTCGCCAGCCTGGCTGCCTAATTTTGGTGCATGCTAGTTTGGGTTTTTACGTAGCGTAACATACGAGTTAAACCACAATCACTTTAGTGTAATACCCATCAATCACTGCGCTACGCACTGCTTCATAATGTCCTTACTTGGAAAAGTACGCCGGGGTTAATAGAACCGTATGGGTCTTATTTGTGTGACACAACGCAGTACCCACCCACCTCCTTCACCATGCGTTTTACGCGGACCTTGTACAGGCCCTCGCGGATTACAGAGGTTTGATTCAATAATTTAATACTACCTAGCAGCGCTGCCGCATACACAAAAACTAAATAGTGAGCAAGAACAGATTGCGCTGAGGACCAGTCGCCTCTATAGCTCAGAGGATCGCAATGACACCAATGGAAAAAGAGCGAGCAAAGAGCTCTAGCAATTGTGACCGGTAGCTCAAAAAGGCATTTTTTTTTCTGCGCTGCAATTCCTCTGAACCTCAAAACCAGGGAAAAACAGCGGCGACACTGACAGGAGCGCTTTTCGGACCAATGCGCTAGGAGGCGCCGAAGTTAGCCGTACCACGGGTCTCATGTAAGAAAAAATCACGGAACTCCTCGGCTGCATTATCCGGCGCGATTCCACACCGCAGGAAATTAAACTCAGGCACGGCCACGGCACATCCGATGGCTCGCACGAGGGCCAATCGGGACCCGCTAGCCGTCGGACGGCACCTTATCCGCGGGCGCGTATATTGGGTGCTTATATTTTTGCGCATTCTTTCGTGCGTGCCGAGCGCGCTAGCGGTGTGGGAATATCTTAGCGAGGCGTGGGTCTGTTACAAGGGCACCGGCTCGTTTGATATGTGTGCACTGAACACATGGCTTCCGGCTTTATGGTGTCTTGTGTCCGGCTACATGACACTCATGGGGCTGGATGGCATGATAGTGCGGTGGGTGTTCACGTACTCGCAGCCGGCGGCCATTTTTCGCACGGTGACGTGCGTGTTGCTGAACTATTTGGCGATTTTTGGCCTCACGCACTTCACGAACAGCAGCGGCACGACGGATCTGATCAATCTGCAGATCTGGATCCTCATTTCGGTGCTGCTCACGACGCTCTACATTCTGCAATCTTTCATCACGTCGAACATGGGCGCAACCACGATGGCGCGCACGCTGGACCTGTTCCACATTGCCGTGTACGCAGTAATTCCCATTGGGCTTGCGTCGTTCCTGACGATGCTGGCGCTCATACGCACGCTCATGCTCGTGCAGCTGTACTATCCCAAAGTCTAAGCAGAGGACTTGTGAAGAATTAGGTATCGCATAGCGATCTCCGTGAGCGACACGCAGATGCTGAGAGCAATGAGCCAAATCACAATGATGGTGATGCGGTCCATATTGAACTCGGCGATGGAGTCGCCGAGGATCGATGTGAGCTCCAGAAACACACTCTGCCTCTCGTTTAAAACCAGCACGCGCTCGTCGATTTCTAGGTAGTCGCGCAGCGCGTTAAATAGCGGAAACAGTGACGGCTCGCTGTCCCAGAAGAACTCGGGAATGTCCAGCACGTTCGAGCTCAGGTTCACGTCCACCCTTAATTTGAATAGCCGCCCACTAATCTTCAGTAGCTGTTCTCGGTTCATGCCGAGCTTACCGGTCAGAGCCAGCGTCTTTGGCACGCCGCGCACGTCCTTCAAGTGCGCGTGCATACGCTCCTCGAACGAGCACAGGATCGTGGACTGGGCCATGGCGTGCGACATGGCCAGCTTGATCATATGCGAGTTGTTGTTCAGCGTGATGACGTCGTTGAAGATGCGGGGCTTCTCCTGGTCCGACTGGGCGTAATTGAACCGCAGTTCCTCGGACTCGATTTCCTGGTCGTTGTAGGAGTGGATGACGAGCTCCTCGCTGCCGATGCTCAAATCGGCGAGGATCTGCTTTTCCTGGGCCTCGGTGAAGTTCCAGAATACGACGACGCCGTAGTTGAACACAAACACCTCGGCATGCGACATGTACCTTTCGATTCTGCGCTCGTTCTCGACCTGTTTGCGGTTGGCCTCCTCGGCGTCTGGCTCGTGCGCCGAGTTCGAAGCCGCGTCGCTTGCCGACGATGACGAGCCGCCCGACGCACGAGCCGAGCCCGAGCCATTGTTTGCATTTATGCTGCCGTCTGAACTGCCGTTTTGTGGTGCCGACTGCGCCTCGGAAATGGGCGCGTCCGTAGGCCGCGGCGAGAAGTCCTGCGGCTCGGAGGGATCGAAGTCCTCATCGTCCTTCGCGGACTCGTCGCGGTCGTTCTCAATGGCCGAGAAGTATTCGTAGTGGTGGTCGCGCTGCTCGGAGATGTCGATGAGGCGCTCCATTGTGCGGTTGTCGCCGAGCGAGCTCTGGATGCGGTAGTCCACGCCGTTGCCCGGCAGCAGCGGCAGCAAGTAGTCGGCGAACAAAGCCTCGTCGTAAAGGCGCACTCTGGCCCGGTGCTGCGTCTTGAGGTACTCGGCGGCGCGGGACAATTGCAGGCCCTCGGCAATGAGGTACGACGTGACGCGGGCGGTCTCGCCGGCGGGCTCGTCCTCGTACTCGTCGCGGCCGCTTGTTGACGGCGCGGGCTTGCCCTCCTCGGCCTCGGGAATGAGCACGAGGCGCTGCGACTGCTTCGACGTGCGGCTGGGCAGCGATTTACTGAGCTGGGGCACCGGCTTCACGGCGGCCTGGCGCGGCGCGTGGTCGGAGCCGGCGCGCGGGCGCGGCCTTGGCTCGCGCTCCCGGTCGCGGTC
>NRDX01000037.1:0-77964 GCA_004125185.1 Entelexis vaccinii | reverse complement strand
CGGCTAAAAACATGATATATATTATTACTTCTTAACCACAATCCTTTATATACTTTGCTTGGTTCAAGGAACTGGCCAGGCATTCATTGTGACTCAACAACGATTATGCAGTCACTTCGCTTATGCAGTCAGCTCATGCAGTCAGTGAGCTCATGCGATGAGAGTCAGTACATGCGTTCGCTCAAATGTATGAGAGAACAAACCTATGAAATTACCCACGTTTCATATTTTCGCCGTGACTCATTAAAGGTCTTGCTGGACTCTAAACATTGGCGTGCCGAGTCTACTAACGAAGAGCCATGATGTGACTATGGCCATGCTCCTATAGAGATTGTTGAACTGAATCCCTTCACGCAACCATTCGGTATCTCATAATACATAAATATGTTAATCAATATGGCCACATTGCCTTTCTTTTTGATGGCTTTACCTGTTGCTTATTTGTGTCCGTGGTTGAACGGACTAAGTAAGTCAGCTGTGAATTCGCTGCACTATTCTCCATTGCCAACTTCTTTTTTATAGGCGAGCGTCTGTTCACAACACAAAGCTTGACAAAGCTTGTTCGAATCGAGAGCCTAAGTGCCTTCCCACTAAGTGAATTAATTCAACTGCTTATTTACAAATTTCATCATTTCTACTGCTGCTCAAAGCGAAGATCCCAACCAATCTTAGGACCTAGCTCGGGAAGCAGTTCAGCAACGTGAGCAACATCCTTATCACCACGGCCACTTAGTGTGATCACGACATCCTTGTCTTTGGGAAGCACCTGAGCAAGTTCAGCCGCCTTGATAATAGCGTGAGAAGACTCTACCGCGGGAATAATACCCTCGGTCTCGCTGAGTAGGCGGAATCCGCGCAGAGCATCGGCGTCGTTGCATGCAATGAACTCAGCGCGGCCGCTCTGCCTCCACGAAGCCAGCTCAGGGCCCACGCCAGGATAGTCGAGACCCGCACTAATCGAGTGCGTATCAGTGATCTGTCCATCATCGTTTTGCAGCACGTAGGTCTTGGCGCCATGCAGAACACCGGGCACGCCAGCAGAGAGCGTGGCTGCGTGGAACTTAGTCTCGATTCCCTGTCCGCCAGCCTCAACGCCAATGAGCTTGACCTGCTCGTGGGGAATAAACTCACTGAACGAGCCCGAGCAGTTAGATCCACCGCCAACGCAGGCGAAAATGTAGTCAGGGAATTCTTTACCGGTAGGGTGCAATTTTGCAAAATCGTTATGAATCTCCTTTCCAATGATGCTCTGGAACGTGCGCACCATTGTGGGGAAAGGGTGTGGCCCAGTAGCGCTACCAAGCACGTAGTGCGTGTCGTGGAGCCTGGTTACCCAGATGCGCATTGCCTCACTACAAGCATCGCGCAGTGTCTTAGTACCATTGTGAACCTCAACAACCTCAGCGCCAAGGAGTTTCATGCGGAAAACGTTGAGAGCTTGACGCCGCACATCCTCAGCACCCATGACTACCGTGCACTGCATGCCAAATTTGGCGGCGACAGTAGCAGTAGCGACACCATGCTGTCCAGCACCTGTCTCTGCCATAACGCGGGTCTTACCCATACGTCTCGCAAGAACCACTTGAGCAATGGCGTTGTTGATCTTATGGCTACCTGTGTGGTTCAAGTCCTCACGCTTCAACCAGATGCGCGCGCCTCCCATCTTCTCGGTGAGTCGGTCCGCGATATGCAAGGATGACGGACGGCCCATGTAGGGGTAGTACGACCTAAGCTCCTCCCAGAAGGCAGGATCATCTCGCGCCTTGACAAACGATGCCTCCAGCTCCTTTAGTGCCTCATGCAAAATCTCAGGGACATACTGTCCACCAAACTCACCGAAGCGGTCCTGGCCGCTTGTGATAGCCTCAGCCGCGGCCTCAGCAGCCTCAGCGGTATCTGCATATGCTCCTGGCGCCAGGGCGTCCTCAATTATAGTACCTTCGTCGACCTTGCGGTTACCAACAACCTCTTGAATGTACTTTGTGACCACTTGCTCACGCTCTTCCTTGGGAGTATTGCCGATCAGGGAAACAAGGTGGCTTCCGATAACAACACCATCGGCCGCTTCGGCGACTTGAAGGAAGTGCTGCCTAGTAGAGATACCGAAACCAACCGCAAGAGGTGTGTCACCAGACTTGCTACGCACGCGCTCCAGCAATGTGTCAATGTTATCAGCAAGCTTTCCAGTCGAGCCTGTAGGGCTCATTCGGCTAACAACATAAATGAAGGAATCCGCAACGTTAACAAGCTTCTCAAGTCGCTCGTTCGTGGTGCTGGGAGCCACGAGAGGAACGTAGCTCATACCGCGCTCTGCGCACACAGCACGGAAACGCTGGGCCTCCTCCGGCGGCAAATCGCACAACAAGAAGCCGTTTGCGCCAGCACTCCGAGCGTCACGCACGAACTTCTCTTCACCGTACTGCAGCAGCGGGTTGAAGTATCCCATGAGCAGAAGAGGTACCTTCACTCCAGCCGCGCGTGCCTTCTTGACGAGTTCGATGATAACCTTCAGAGATACGTTATTGTCCAATGCAACCTGGTTAGCGTTCTGGATTACTGGTCCATCGGCGATGGGGTCGCTGAACGGCATGCCGAGCTCGATCACATCTACGCCGCCACGCTGCAGAGCAAGCAGTAGCGGTACCGTCTCCTCAACAGACGGATACCCCACCGTGAGGAAGGTAATGAGGGCTGAGCGGCCCTCAGCCTTGCACTTCTTGAATGTCTCTCTCAACTGTTGTGACATGTTTTCGGAAGCGTTCGGTCGAGCACTAAATCTAGTAATGACTGAGCCACCACTGACTCATAAAGAGCGGTGACAGATTCTGGGACCCATCGATGCCTGTGGCTGGAATCACGTGGAAGGGTCTCGTAACGTTAGCGGTGTAATGCGGTGCGGCACGCGGTTCAGAGTAGTTATGCGGTGCAGTTGTGCGCCAGTTTACAAGATATAAGCCTTTTTTTTACTTTAATCAAATTAAATGTATCCAAGGGCTGATTGTGACCAAGGGTGATCTTTCGTGTGCTCAGGATGCTTTTGTTGACAGACTAGTTTGGACCGAGTCCATTCATTTAATTTAATGCATTCCGATACATGGCTGCTCTGTCTACCAAAGCTTTCGTTCTTTTTTATCGAATTGGCCGAATCTTGAGAATTCAACATTCTCTAAAGTTTAAATGTCTGTCACCAGTTCCGATCCCTGGTCGCTTTGATGACACTTGTGGTTTCCCTTGACAACTTTCGGGTTAACAATCTGCTAACTTATTTCAGTGCAAGCCAACAACTTCAAACGAGATATTTAACAAGATTGAGGCCGTATACGTCCTGAATAGTTAGTCCCGCATCAGTACTTGTAAATAGTGGCTCGTCCATACTAGGCAGACCCCTGCGTTTCTACACCATTGAGTTCGTCCATTAGCGGCTTTAAGTCTTTGTACTGCGAATCAAACTCAGCCGACGAGCTTTTCCACTCGCTAAGGTCCTGCGCTACGCTTTGGAACAGCTCGACACTGCTTGTTTCATCGCTCACAAACGCAATCTTCTGAATCATCTGTGGCAATAATGCTCGCACATGCCGCAACTGAGAGTGGAGACTTTCTAATTTCTCCACATCCTCGGACATAGCTCGCCAATTCGCGTGTGCGTCGTCTCAGGGTGATGAGGAGGAGGAGGAGCAAAAGAAACATACCGCCTTTTGGCCTAAAGGCCAAGCTAGTACTACCAAGAATAAGGCAGTGAAGCGGTGGTTAAGCTGTCTTCCTAAACGCATTTTTAATGTCTTCCGAGGCAATTTTAAAACGGACCTCTCCAAGCAGAGTTCTTGATGCATTGACCCGATTGGAGAAAGACGAGGCATCCGAGAACTCCGAGCTTCTGAGCACCTTGTCTCCAAAGGCGCTTGAGGCACAGGAACTCGCGATGCAAAACTTGATTGCCCAAAACACCTCTACGGGTTTTGGCGGACGAACTGTGCTAGAGCTGGGGCCGGATCCTGCTCTTTTGTCCACCGAATATGTGTGGAACCCATGCTTCAAAGTCGGAGACATCGTCAAAGTAGACGAACAGCCCAAGAAAGGCGATAGCAAATCCAAGAAGGAGGCCCGGAGCAAACAAAACAGCAGTAAAGATGATGTTGAACCTCAATCGGCCATTGACGCATCGTCTACGCCGCTGGCCAAAGCCGTGGTTCTCAAAGTGGGACGCGAGTCCATCACAATTGTGGCCGAGGACGACAGTCTTGATGCGCTGCCGCAGGGTCGTTTATGGCTAACGAAGCTCGCAGATACGGCGGTATTTAAGAGAATGAAATGGGCTGTTGACAAAATGAAGAAGGCCGAAGAGCTTGGACCTGTTGCCCAGCTCATGCGCGGCCACACCCAGGCACAAGTAAGCTTCGATAAGGAGGCCGCACATGCTTCCTTGTCCTCTCAAAATCTCAATGAAACACAAAAAGATGCTATAGCCTACGCATTGGGTAGCAACTTGTCTGTTATACACGGTCCCCCTGGGACTGGCAAAACGAGCACTCTTGTTGAAATAATATGCCAGCTTGTGGCAAGAGGTGAGCGTGTCCTAGTATGTGGTCCCTCAAACGTCTCCGTAGACAATATTGTTGAACGATTGGCCGAGGCAATGCCGATGGCGAAGGGGAGCCACGAACTATTGCGCCTCGGTCATCCAGCGCGTTTATCGCCAGCCGTTCTAAGACACTCTTATGACCTGCTATCTAAGAATGGAGATGATGGTCAAATCCTGCGCGAGCTGCAGTCTGAGATTCAAAGCACTTTGACGGTTGCACTCCGTCGCGGAGGCGCAAAGGGCAAACAGGGAGCCAAGGGCAAGTCTAAAAGTTCAGATGCAGGAACTGCCATGAGTCGCAGTGAGGCCTTCAAGCTACTAAAAGAGCTGCGTAAGGATTATCGGTCCCGCGAAGGAAAATTAATGGAATCAATGCTCAAGTCTGCTAAGGTAGTTGCCGCGACGCTACACGGCGCTGGGTCAAAAGATCTAGGTTCAGTCACACCCATGTTCTCGACGATAATAATAGATGAGGTGTCTCAGGCATTGCTTCCTCAGTGCTGGATCCCGGCAGTGATTGACCGCGAAGCGACGCGCCTCATTGTTGCTGGTGATAACAAGCAACTACCTCCTACGGTCAAATCCTCGTCTGCAGCGACCCTGGAAACGCTGGAAACGACCTTGTTCGACGCTATTGTTGCAGCTCACGGGGATGAAGTGAAACATATGATCTCCATTCAGTACCGCATGTCCCAAGAAATTATGGAGTTCCCATCGAAGTACATGTATGAAGGAGCTCTGAAAGCACATGCGAGCGTTGAAAGTCAGCGTCTCACAGACTTGAGTGGCGTCGAGCTCAGCTCCGTAACGGAATCGCCGACCTTGTGGATTGACACCATGAATAGCGTATGTCCTGAGGTCAAGGAAGAGGACGCGCTAAGCACCAAAAACCCCGGTGAGGCTGAGAAGGTTATTGAATACATTCAAACGCTACGCAAAGCAGGAGTTAAAGCTTCTGATATAGGCGTCATTGCCCCTTACAATGCTCAGGTTGCCCTTATTCGCTCTCTCCTTCCCGGGACTGACCTAGATGTGGAGGTCTCCACAGTTGATGGCTTTCAGGGGCGTGAAAAAGAAGTCATCATTCTATCAATGGTGCGGAGTAATAACACCCCGGGTAGCGTGGGCTTTGTTTCCGACTCTCGGCGTATAAATGTCGCCATAACACGCCCTAAGCGGCACTTGTGCGTCATCGGAAACAGCGAAACACTGGGTGGAAAAGGCCAGGATAAAACAAGCATTCTTCCCAAGTGGGTTGAATGGTGCATGGATACTTTTGACATAGAGTATATGGAATAAAAGACTTGTCATGATATCTTTCTTGAAAGCGGTATATTAGGATGAAAACGGTTTATGTTCATAGTATTTACTGATCTTAAATAATTGAGGAAAAAAAAAACTAAGAAAGAGAATGACAAGTTTACAGTCTCTGGCAGCTGCGGCAGTCCTTAACTTCCACAGAGCGGTTGAAATCCTGAGTAGACGTGGGCACGTCAATGGCCGGGTTCTCCGTGAAGAAGCCGAACGGCGTGAGAGACATCGTGATCTTCTCCATGGGCATGATCGGCCAGTCCTCAGGACGAACGTGGTGGGTCAGGCCGAACGAGTGCCATAGCACGACATCCTCATCGCGTACGTTCTCCTTGCGAGCAACTGCTTCCGTCACACCACCAATCTCCTTCGACGACTGGTTGGTCCAGACACCGCCGCCATAGAACTCCTGGTCCTTATATTTCGTCACCCAGAAATGATGCGTAGCGAAGCGAGCACGCTCGCGAGCAATAGAGCCCTCTGCAGGCATTAGCAGCGCCGAAGGCACACCCGTCAATTTGTAGCCAACAGGCTTCATGGTAACAGGGTTTATGACATGCTCGTTCACAATCTTGACGTACCGATTGCTGAAGATATCCGCATCAAGCGCAGAGCTGACCTCGACATTTTTGACCTCGTTGTAGAAGCCAGTGCCCTTGGGGTTCAGGTGGTCCCACGGAGGGCGCACGGTATCACAAACCTGGACAGTGTTGTTATGGCCATCAATCGCGGGATCGATGCGGACAGAGAACACATGCTGGTGCGATGCAGCGAATACGCTGGGAGACACCACTGTGCCCCATTTCGAGGTCTTGTTGGGATCAATGTACTGCGTGGAGACGATACCCGTAGCACGAACCTCCAGCTCGATTCCACCAGCCTGGTCGAAGTGCCAGATGAAGATATACTCATAGTTGGCCACAGTGATGACAGTCTGAAGAATAAGGATGCGGCGGCGAGCCACGCGACCAATGTTAGTGCGGAAATTGGTATGCTTCAAAAGGATTCCATCATCTTGTTCGTGCATGCAAACCACATTGGGTCGAATTTCGACACTACCGTCGGGATTAACGAGGGTACCATCGAAGTACTGGATTACACCAAGACAGTCACAGCCGAGGCCGAGAGAATTGGCCGAGAAACCGGCTCCGATATCACCCAAGTCAAACGCCTGCTTGCGGTGGAGAGGAGGACGCGGGTCACCATATGGCACGGCCATCTCAGAGACCGAGAGTCGATAAAACACTTGGCGGCCATCATAGCGCACATCATGAAGCACTGCACCTTCACGCGGGTTGAATCCCACGCGGAAGCTCCACTTCTGCCAATTTACGAGAGTTCCGTCAGTCTTGAATGACGGACCCTCAGGCTGTACAACGTTATAAGGTTTGAGATCTGTACGCACATTGTCAGGGCGAAGCTCAGGGATGTACTCCCGGTTCTCAAAGCTCTCTGTGATGGGCTTGCTGGCATTACGGGTGGCGTAGTTGATCTCTTCGTCATCATCGCCATCTCCTCCCGTAGCGCACCAGTCAATTCGCACGAACTCACCAGTTACAATGTCGAAGACCGGGCAAAAAGGCAAAGGACGCGCATAGATGTTGGAATCAGGATGGTTTGTCTCGGGGTCACGCATGTACATGAGGAAAGTGACGTAGCGAGGCTTAAGTTCAGCTGAGTCGGAACCGTACATCCATGCATCGGGAGACACGGCCTTAAGCTCCTTCTCGTTGAGGCCCAGCTTAGCAAACGCCTTGTGGGTCTCAGGATGCGCCATCATAACCTTCTCTAGCTGATCAAACTCATCCTGGTCACAAGGAGGGTGCGCACCAATGGGAAACTTCTGACGACGCACCACGGTTTCCTCATTCAAGTCAAGCCAAAGCTCCTCGGCGCGGTAGTCTTTGAGAACAAAGAATACACAGTACACAATCCGAGGCGGAGGAGGGATAGGAGACCCCGCATGCTCAGCATCAAGATATTTCTTCATCTCTGCCTTGGGGGGCTCCTGAGCCTGGACATTCTTGATATGAATTTCCTTACCGTGGTTGGCTTTTTTCAAAAGCTGTACAGCCTTCTTGGCCTCAGCCTCAGTAAGCTGTTCGAAAGGATGCGGGTGAGACATTTTTTTTGGTATCGTGTTAAGATAGACCAGTGTGTAAATGTAGTTGAGGAGGGGCTAATTTATAGATGAGGACGTCGGGGACGCATCTCGCATTACCCTAGCCCGCGTGTCAAGAAATTAAATACGTATTAAGGTAGGAAAACGGCATTACACCATAGCAAACTGATAAATAAAAAGAAAACCAAGTAATATTTACAACGGAATATCATTCCGGTGATCTTTTCATGTGCGATTCATCGAAATTAAATGAAAGCAGCGCCCGTTTTGGTAATTTTGACCATTTTTCGGCACGAGGGGCGTATCATATCTAGCGTCGTAAATGCGGAAGGTGGAAGCGAATTTTCATGAGCCCTAACCTCTTACAGGATTTGGAAGTTCGTGGCGAGCAATTACGCGGGGCAAATTGGCTGCTCGAAGCAGAGCTGAAAAAGTAAACAACAACGCCAGGCCACAGTACAGAGAGCACTTTTAGAGGCTTCATGCGAAAGAAGAATATTATTGCTGCTAATTTATCTCACCAACATATAGTTTCACTATTGCGCAATACTTTCCACATGGTTATATTTTCTATGTACAAAATTTTTATCATCAGCTTTAGAGCCCAGAATCGGCTCTAATCAAATAGCATGACCAGCACGCATATTTTGTTTAAATTGGATTAACTTTTTCTGTATCCTGTAGTGCCTCAGATGAGCGTCGACTCCGCTTGAGTATTTCAGATGCAGCCGACTCAATATCTGCCAGAGTCACATTGTCATGCTGGACATTCTGCAGTGTCTCTGTGGCAATATCTCTCTTGGAGGGCGGTGTGAATAATGCTTGCTGTCCGTTCGATAATTTCTTGACCGTCTCCAACAACACTGTACTATTAGCACGGGTTATGGGAATGTTGTAATTGACGCTCAAAATACTGAGGGCATCCAGAGCATTGGCCACACCCAATGAAATACTTTTATCCACAAGCATTGCCGATATCACCCACGACACGACAGACTCGCTCAACGCGAGTGTGGACTCATCAACCTGCTCCAGCATGGCCTTGAACGCCACTCCTGGGTCCAAGGATACTTTTTTCGAGGCAATCAGATACCATATATACTTCCATGTGTCTTGACTTACTCCGAGTCGAAGTAATCCTGCCTCATCCTTCACCATTTTAGAACGCAAAACTTCTAGTGCAAGACTGTTGTTTATCTCGCCATCGTAGTGCGCCCAGTACTGGGCTACACTATTGTTGTCAGACCTTTTGCGTAACACACGCATAACCTCACGCATCGCAGAGGGGCTCGTGAGGCACCTGCTAATAACGCCGATTTTCTCTTCTAAACTGAATGCTCGCTGGGATAGAATTGCCCGCGCGACAGACACCTGAGAAGTATCAGGAAGCTCGACCTGGCGGCTACTCATGTCCTTCAGAATCTCGATCATATCATCTAAGTCCCCAGACCGAGCAAGGGATACCGCTAAAGTTGCTGCGACACATTCGACACTGACTCTTCCCGGGCCTTGGTTAAGGATCTGGTCCAGGAACGGCATCACATATTCCTCGACACCACATTTGCTGCTGTTAGATGCCTCCAACGCTCGCATGAGATCTTCATTGTCTATTTCGTCAAATGAATCATATACACGAGCGGCAAGGTCCCATTGTCTGGCGGCTATGATGGCTGTCAATGCTCTCGTAAGATCAATCGCTGTGACTTCCTTGCGTTCCTGGAGCTTGTCCTCCAGATCAACAGCTTCGTCTTGCTCCCCAGCAGGATTTCTATAAATCAGTGATGCGGAAAGCAGTTTTGTTGCCCAAGCTTCGAGGCGTTGCTGAGCAAATGGCACGTCTCTGTCTCGGCGGATTTGTCGTGAGTAGGCTTCGATGAGAGCCACAACAACACGCGGCGGCGTATAGCCATCTAAATTATCAGTCATTTGAATGGCGATAGCGTCAGCGCTTCGAAGAAGCCCAGCTTCTATGTAGTACAGGGCGCCAACTTCAGGCCAGTACACCGACCCTGCGACGTCTTCCTTGGCTTGACGAGACCGCCAAAGATTCAGTGCGTTGAATACTCTGCCCTTCGCCACCAACGTATCGAGGAATTCGACCTCGTTGATGGGGTCCATGCGTACCTGCTTTTGTCGATAAATGTAACGACCAATCATATACAGCATGTCCTGACGCAGCTTGGGGCTTTCAATGGTCTTTGCGCTATCAAACAGCGCAGCATATATCTCCAGATACTCCGGATTTCTTTTCCGCGTCGCAGATTTGGCCAGGCCTCTCACTGATCTCCAAAATCCTTCGTCTAAGTCTGCTGGCGACTCGGCATTTTCAAGAAACTCCAAAATCAAGTTAGCAGTGAAGTCATCGCCCCCTACTTCAGTTTGATCTATGTGTGGGAGCTCGCCATGAACTTGTTCCATTATCTGCTTGCGCTGGTCCTCCGGAAACTCGGATATTTGTGACTCGATATCTACCACCGGCGTTATCACTTTTCTGCGCTGTCTTGTGGCATATTGCCTGTAAGGTAACGCCCTTCTCAATAAGAGCCTTAGCATCAGGGATTGGCTGCTGTAAAAAAGAGCCAAAAAAATGTTGCTAAAAGCACAACTTATTCTCTGACTGCACCTTATTACTCCACGATTGGACAAAAAATAAAGTAGGAACTCCCACACCGAGAGTCGAACTCGGGTTTGCCCGGCTCTTCCTCTTTGTCAGAATGAAAGCGGACCGTGCTAGCCGTTACACTATGTGGGATGGTTCTCTCTGACTGATAGATTGTTGTCAATAAGAGTAAATTTCTGCGAAACAAAGTTCATGCATACCATCTGTTTCAAACTTGATATTTAGGCATGAAGGGCTCTAATAGCCCTCACTGAATTCTCAAAGAAAATTCCAAAGAAAATCAGTCTGTAAGTATGATGGTTTGTATTCAGACTTGCGACGTTCCTGTCCCAGTGATGCGCCTCGAATAAATGTCGACCTGAGACTGTTGGGTGCACATATCTCCCCGAATAAACCCCGATTTTCAGACGAAAGCAGAACAGCACCTACTGTTGAAAGTTATATCCTTTGCCTCGCTTTTGCTTATAACTTTCATAATAGACAACGTTATGCAAGACCATTTAGCAAGCTCGAAGTAATTCAAAGTTAATCTTCAGCCATGTTCTCACAGGCGAAAGCATTGAAGATGTGAAATTAGCAACAGACCAAACTGAATTATTGGTGCGAACCTAGTGTAATTTCAAAAAACCGAGGATTATGCTTCCTAATCATGAACCACTGTTAGAGACTGCCAAAATTAGAGGCTTGGCGAAAGCGGTGGCGCTTGCATTACACAGTCAACCGTCCTTGCATCGGTGTCTTTTCACTCAACAAGGATGGTTTCGGCCGATGTTGTAGAGGCCGTTCGAGGCACAAAGGCCAAATACTGCAGGTACATCGATACGAAGCAATGGGGTGCATTAAAGGAGCTAGCATTGCCAGATGCGAAATTGACGTTTGTCAATCCTGATGGCACGATTCAGAAAAGTGGCTCTTTTAGATTTGAGTACAGTTCCCCGCAAGCTTTTGCTCAGGATCTCGAGAAATTATTTAAAAATGCCCAGACGTTGCACCAAATTGGTGCTGGAGACCTCAAGGAGCTGGAAAATGGTGACGTCGAGGCGGTCTGGGGTATGGAGGATTGGATCAAGTATCCACCTATATTGGGCGTCATTCCTTTAGAGGTTCAAGGTGGAGGTTACTATCATGAGACATGGACACTTGTTGACGGTACCTGGAAGCTGAAAACGCTCAGGCTTGAGCGGACTTATACTAGATCGAGTCTGGCTGCCAGATTGTTAGCTCCTCTGACTGGCCGTATATGATACAACAACAACCACTGAGCTTCATTGTTGCGGGAATCTTTAGATAGAGCGCCTAAACTATTCAATCGCTTTTTCAGTTGTTAACTGCTTCATGGGACACGATTGGCTACTATTGCAGAAGCTTGCCATGTCGAAATCATTCCAAATTAATGTTATGCTAATCGTGCAGCCATAAATCTCCGGCGCGTTAGCAGTGCATAAGCTAAACAGATACGCCAGTAAGCCCCATTGATGATTCATTCTAAGTTGCCGAAAGAAACGATTTGATGGAATTCTGAACTATTGCAACTCACGCGTGAATATTTATTACTCCAAATACATTGGTTCATATTTTACTGGAAACCAGCCTCTGAAAGCTGTGCAGTCATTATTAGCTCGCTGTGCCCATGGCCCACACACACCCACCCCGGCAGGGCGTTAGTCAGTCAAAACTTTTAACCACGAAAATCTCGTAGTAGCGCGTTTGGTGACCACGATGAGCAACACGAAGTACATTGTTGTCGACAGCGAGGCCGGCAGTGCCATCGTCGATAGCATGAACGACATCACGCGCCTCATCGACCAGCGCAATAACCAGGCCAACGGCCCGCTTGCTAGCATGGCTCAGGAGTTCCAATCGGTGCTCGAATCGACGCCCGGAGCCCTTGACGCGGGTAGCGAGATGCCTGCGGAGACGCAGGACTTCTTTTTCACGCTGGCTGAGTCCTCTGGCGCGCTGCTGAAGTCGCCGCCGGCCGAGTTTGAAGCAGCATTCAACCTTCTGTTCTTTGTTCTGTCGTCAGCGCCGGACTTTAGTGCGCTGGTGCCAGTTATTTTGGCCAACATCGCCAACAAGATTCCTGCGGTGCATGCGCAGCAGCTGGCGCTCCTGTCTGTTCTGGGCAACCTATTTAACATCCTCCCCGTGAACAGTGCCCAGAAGGCATTTGTGTTCAGCAAGATTCTAGACTTCTCGGCCGAGGCCAAGGCCATGATCCAGCTCGTCCCGCAGCTTCCCCAGCTGGCTGAGTGGTTGCAGACGTGGGACGTCGATGCCGAAACCCAAGAAGAGCTTGTCACAAAGCTTGTGAGCAACCTGCCCATTACCGCCTCGCGCGAGGCAGTGGAATTCATGACAAAGGTGGTGGCAGTACAGCCCACGCTTAGCGGTGTCTCGAAGCTCCTCATAGAGCGCATTCTTGCCGACCCATCAGAGTACAACTTCGAGCCTGTGCTTGTTCTGCAGGGTGTTCAGGGCCTGGCTGGCAACTCGGACAGCGGCTATGAGGCGCTGCAATCCATTGCTCAGGGTGATTATGCTGCTTTCAGCAAATTAGATTCCAAGTACACATCGGACCGCGTGCTAGTAAAGAAGGCGCGGGTTACTGCGCTGGCCCGCCTAGCATCGGACTCCCGTGAGCTGGAGTACAAGACCATCGCTGAAACGGTTGGCGTCTCTGAGGACAACGTGGAGATCGTCATATTCGATGCGATCAAGGCTGGGCTTCTGAAGGGCCGCATGAACCAGTTGACTGGCGTGTTCACGGTTGAGAATGCGTCCATTGTTGGCCCCGTTACTGAAAAGCATTGGAACACGATCGAGGAGCGACTGGCTACATGGAAGAAGTCGCTGACGACAATTTCGGAAGTGTCGAAAAAGGCGCGTAATAACCATGAGCTCGTGAAGAACCTGACCAAGCTTGAGGTGAATTAATTGATCTTGGCCTTCTAAAGCAGCAGTTTTAGATTCAAAATATAGCACATTATTTAGCGTACGAAATTAAACAAAAGAATTGGAAGTTTTTATGGCTGCTTGACCGTCTCTCGATAGCAGCAGCCACTGTCACCTTGTACAAATGTGTGGCCTTTTTACTCATATTTCACTCTTCATTACCAAGCTCACTTCACACTCGCTTGTGAAGAAGACGTGCCTACTTCTTGACCACAGATGCCGCTAAAAGCAATCTACAAACGCGGAAACGAGGAGAAAATATTCTCCAAAGACACAGAGACTAGCGCACCACCCACAGACACTTCCCGCGATGCCGCAACAGTCGCTGAGCCTGGCACTCCACTCTACGAAATAAGAAGAGACGCGGCAAGTGTGCAGCACCAAATCAATGTATTCCTTACAGAGCGAATGGACGTCGCTAGAGACGCAAGCAAGCAGGAGTAACACTTAGAAGTTTGTGGCTCGAATGAACTCCTTTTGTAAAAAATAGAAAAAAAGTAATAATTAAGTTAAGTCAAGCACCGTAAATCACGAATCATTCTACGAATAAGATACGATTTACAGATCCTTCTTGAGAGTGCCAAGGAAGGCAGCCTTCTCGGCAGGAGTCTGGAAGCGACCCTTGCCGAACTTGGAGGCGGTATCGATCCACTTGAGCTCGATCTTCTCCGTGGCCTGGCGAGAGGTGTGAACCTTGAGCGACTTGCGGAGCGTGATGACACGCTTCTTGACACCAGGGATGGCACCCTTGATGAGAAGGAAGTCGTTCTTCACGTCACCGTAACGCACGAAGCCACCCATGGGGGTGATGGTCTTCTCAGTACGGTCGAACGAGGTGCTGGCGTTGGCCTTGTCGTCGGCCTTGCCCACACGGTAGATCTTGTGGTGGATCGACGTACGGCGGTGGTAACCGTCCTGACCAGAGCGGGCGACGGTCCACTGCACGTTGGCAGGGTGCCACGAACCAATGCAGGCAACCTTACGCAGACCACGGTGCGTCTTGCGAGGCAGCTTCTTGGTGCCCCAACGAGCGGTCGTACCCTCGTAACCTTTACCCTTCGTGACGGCAATGGCGTCGATGTTCTCGTCCTGCTCGAAGACAGAGCTGACGTCAACAGTCTTCTCGAAGTGGTTCTTGGCCCAGTCGACCTTGTCAGAGACAGAGCCACCGTTCACCTGGATCTCGGCAAGGTGGGCCTTCTTCTGGCCAACAGGCGTCTTGCGGATCTGGGTGTGGACAAGCACACGCACAACCGAGGCGTACTTGCGGATGCGCTCAAGGTCCTTCTCGATGTCAGCACCACCCTCAGAGTACTTCTTGGCGTAAGAGGTGAAGGCCTTCTTCTTGCTCTTGTACCAGTTCTTGTAGAAGCGGCGCTTGACCTCGTCGCTCAGGTGCTCAGCCCAGACAGTGGTGAGCGTACGCAGACCCTTCGGGGTCTCGACGTAGCCGACAACACCGACAACAACCAGGGGAGGGGTGTCGACAACGGTGGCAGCCTCGACGATCTCGCGCTTGTCCATCTTGGAGCCGCGGCGGTCAAGCTCACGGACGATGGTGGTCATACCAGCCTTGTAACCAAGGAAGGCAGTCAGACCAACAGGCTTGCTCGGGTCGTCCTTGGGGAACGACTTAACGCGGCCACGCTGCGAGGCAGCGCGCTTGCGGGGAAGGAAGGCAAGCGAACCGTGACGGGGCTCTTCGTACTTACGGTGCGACATTTGTGTGGTATAGAAAGTCTGAAGAGAAGTGAAGTGAAATTTTGACAAATTCAGTGGGCCTGCAGCCAGTAGCTCGATTTGTCATCGTCGAGTCGCATGGCTGGGACTATAGGTCAGTATCATTCGTTGCGTGGTGAGCCCTAAAAGCTTAATAATACGGGACACGATACTGTAAGGTGCAATATTCTACAACAGTTTCGGCGCGCGTGCACGACGGACGGGTATCATACATCCTTGCCCTCGTATGCAGGCTGCACATGCTGCTAAATGGGGTTTTCTACGATATTGGACGGTCAGCGATAGGCTTAAGAGTATAGGAAGCCACAGTAGCATCTGGTTTCAAATCGTATATAAGCGCACGATCGTGTGTGTTTCCCCACAGAAATTAGTGCGTCAAATATCACGTACCATTCATCATTTAGCTAGCATTCTGTAACGGAAAGAGGTCAGGATCCAGCCATGGCCTATAGAAACGGGTGGGAAACAATTGACGCAAATGGCCACTCATGCTGGACCACGTCAACCCCGCGAGACTTTGAGCAGTTTTATGACGCGCAGGGAACATCTGCTCCGTCGAGGCAGCGTGCTCTTGCCGCCTCTGAGCAAGAGCGGGATCGAAGGCGAGCTATAGAGAACGAGAATACCCGGGCATCATCGATTGCTGCATTGCGCATGCACCATATCCGCAATCTACATGCTCAGGGGCGGTCAGTGATCATCAATGAGCCACAAGTTGTTGCACCCATACCAACAATACACCAATATTCTGATACCCCAGGACAGCGGTCAGCCCAACATGAGCAGCAACAGTACATGCACTTCTCAGTCCCAAACCAAAGGCCCTCTGGCCAATGGGTTGAGAGTCGTGTTGACACTACAGCAATACAACTTGCACCACCGCATCTTTATTTCCAGAGAGAAGATCTATTTCCTAGACAAATGGTGGAACATCACACACGTCATGTACACCAATATCATGGACAGCCGTCTGCCCCGCACCAATCTCGGCGACAACCCAATATGCGACGCGAGTATCGCCGCAGCGAGTGGCAATACACGTATGAGCGTCAAAGCCGCAGGCACGAGCACGAGCACGAGCCTTTGATGCAGAACACCGAAGGACAACAAGTCTGGCCCCATGCGCCGGTTGTTGTGGGGCCTCCAATGCCTGTATATTATGGACCACGGGTGTCACAGGCGTCGCCTCTGGCAGAAGTGCAACACTGGGAGTGGATCAACTCAATACAAGCCGCTCCAGAAGTTGAAGTTTCTCAGTCACACAGACAAGCGCAAGCCGGGACCCAAGTAGTACGAGCATTCGTCAATGTTCATCCTGATATATTCAATTTCTATCATCCAGAAACAAGTTTCTCTCAGTCATCGAACTCTGGACAACCTCGGCGCAGAGAGCATCAAGGAGCAGCAAATGCTGGTGTACAACAAAGACGCCGCAGCGCCAGTGATGCAGCTAGACAAGAAGAGCGAGATTTTCTTGAGGCTCAATCCTTGAGTATGGAAGATTATGCCAGAGCTCAAAGCCAGAAACCTATATGCGCCATGGTTTTCCCCGAGCTATGTACGCGAGAAGCGCCTGCAGGGTTCACACGATCAATACTTGATAACGTAGTTTGCGTATCATGCAACAGTTCTCTAAAGAAAACAACGTGGTTCTTGCGACAGTGTGGTCACGTATACTGTCGTCGCTGTGTGACAAAAGATGGGATGGTGAGCAAACGTCAATGCAGCGCCGCACACTGCCGTATACCTTCTGTTGCACTTTATAGAGAGATTTTCCTTTGAGCCTCTTGTGTTTGCCTAAGAACCTCTGGAGCACTAGGGCGTTTTGTCCATTCATAATTAAGTAACTCTGTAGCCAGATCCACCAGCATATCATTATTCTCCAGCTTGCGAAACGTGTTTACCACACTCGGCTTCATTGGTGAGGCTGATGTCGAATCGCTTGGTTTTAAGTCACTTCTGTCGTCAGAGCTCGGTATCTGTTCTGCTACCGAACCAGCTAAGCTAGGACATTCACTAGGCTTTGGAGCACCCAGAGCCCTTACTTGTGCCGCTATGAGCGCCATATCTGAAGTGTACGGAGCAAACAATGGAATGCAATCAGAGCTAAGAAGGCGGCTCAATATGCATCCCAACGCCCAAAGATCAATTTTCTCCGTGTAGTTGCGGATGCCAAATAGAAGTTCCGGCGCTTTATACTCAGCGCTACTCACATCGGTAATCATGCTGCCAGTAGGTTCCAATTCTTCGCTAGTTCCCGGCACCCATGCGATGCCAAAGTCAATAAGAACAGGCTCACCATCGGGGCTACTGAAGAGAATGTTTTCGGGCTTCAAGTCGCGGTGGATTATACTCTGGTCATGCACAGAGCTCAATCCAGCAGCTATCCCACCCACAATGCCAAGAATACGCTGAAGAGGCATCACGTTTCGCCAACCAGATCCGGGTGGGTATTTCGCCTTTGCATAGTGATAGATAATATGCTCGAGCGTATAAGAATACCTGGGCATCTCAATGCTAACCTGCGGGTCCATACTTTTCAAGTTGGCCGACCAGCGGATTATATGAACTACATGCGAGGCGGTTTGCAGACGCTCCAGAGCTGCAACTTCAGCCCGCCAATTGTGAGGCGGCTTCTGGTCATCCACGTCGATAACTTTGACTGCTTGCTGCTCGTCGTCGCCTTGCGCCACGACTTCGGCAAAGCGCCCGCGACCGAGTACTAGCATTGTTGGGTGGTTTCTGGATCCTGCCATATCCGGATGCGTCAATGTGGTTTACGGGTTAGGTCTCACTTCAGTTACATTTTTCAAAAGATGCGTGCGAAGCGAGCCGCCGGAGCCAGCGAAGCGCCAGTTGTGCTCGAGTACAAGGACGAGCCACAGGTTCAGCTTGATGTCTCGCGTGTGCCCGTGTCTAAGGCCGGGCGCGCGAAACTTGAGCGCCGCATCGCGACCGTGCTTGCTGCAAACCCTCAGCTCAGCTACTACCAGGGCTTCCACGACATAGCTCAGCATTCGCATTCAACGAAGCAGCTGGAAAGCCTCGCATTGCAGCAGCTTCGTGATTTTATGTCCTCGTCTCTCGTGCCTACCACGCAGATGCTACACCTTGTCCCGGAGCTGATGGTTGCTGCGGATCCCGACGGACTAGGCCGTTTCTTCAAGTCTAATGACCCAGACAGTCGAAGAGCTCTCGGTTACTTTGCGATTGCTCCGATTATTACTTTGTTCAGCCATGACTGCTCCGACTCCGTCGTCATCACCCACATTATTAGAACCGTGCTGAAGGAGGGTCTCGCGTATGCTATTTACCTATATGTTGCATTGTTCCTCGAGAACGGAAGTTCGTTCCTTGAGAATGTGAGCCCGTCCAGTGACGATGACGAGATCGACATAGCGGTGCAAGGTGTTGCGGCCTCGATCAACGCCAAAAACTACGAGGCTCTTGACCGCAAGGCTCGCCGGCTCCGCTCAAGGTACCCTCTCAGGACTCTGCCGAGCTGGCCCAAAATCTCGCGCTACTCGGTGCTGAAAACCGGCAAGGTCACGAAGCGCAACACGGCATTATACACTCTGGGTCAACTTGAGAAGGCCCCAAAAGGCGGAACTGGCTTGCTAGGCTCCTTAAATGATTCTGCTCCTAAGGCCGCATTCAGTTTGGCTGTTGCAATGGGTGCCGTAGCAGCTGGTATGCTCTGGACTCGGTTTCATCCCAAATAGATGCGGCGTAATTTTATGGATACAAGGCCCGTGAACCCATTGTATATAAAAACATATAGCCTGAAAACGTATTCATACAGAGAAGCGGCAAAATCAGCAGCTACTATTAAGACATAAACTACACAACCGCATTTAGTTTTTTTTTAGGTGGTCCAGCGCGAGTCAGGAAGTGATATGACTACACTAAATGAGAATTTAGAGCAGCGCAAGGCGAGATTACAGGGTGTATTGGGCATAAATCATGGTGCTCTAGCTGCGATTTCATATCCAAGAGCAACGTCGCTCGACGAGTCAGTCCAACCTCGTCCACCTGTGGTACTCACCAAGAACTTTCCACTTCTATCAACGAGCATACGGCTCACTATGGACCCATGATGGCCAGGAATGATGAAAAAGGGAGTTTTGCGCTGAGATTCGAGGTCGTACATCCTGATGTTGTCGTATGAAGCACAAAGCAGGCTGCGGTTGTTCGGCATAGGCATAACGCACGACACAGCTCCGGAAATGCCAGGGAATCTGAGCGTGCGACGGGGCCGCTCCATGTTTCTTATATCGTATTCATCGATCGTTGCATTTCTATGCCCCACAAAGGCTCGATTACCATCGTATGACCAGCAAGCGCTCATGCACCACGGAGGCGCTTGCGAGTCAGCGAGCCAGGAACATCGCGACTTCTGGCGTTTATCCCAGATTTCTACCATTCCATTGAAGGTAGCTGATAGGAAAACATTGCCTGTGTTTCGGCGCTCGTCCTCTGTGCCTAGCTCCGTAGGCGAACCTTGACCTTCTGGAGATTTCGCCTCAGAGTTGTCACCGGCATTACCGTCACCGTCACCATCACCATCAGTCTCGCCGTCACCGTTGCCGCCGTTGCCATCACCATTAGCCGCTTTCTCATCGTTTTTCTTTTCTTTCTGGTTTTCATCCTCATTGTCGTCATCGGATCCAAATAGCGATTCCATGCTCTTGTCGTCGTCATCGTCTTCATTATCATTCCCGCCATTACTGTCTCCACTTTTAGGAGAGGGGGGAGAAGGACCAATGGGACTAGCACCAATTGGTTGCCATGCGACGCAGCTAACCTGGCCAGCAAGTCCGCCGTACTTTTGGACTTGGACGCCCGCATCCAAGTCCCATAGAGCCACCGACTTATCCCAGCTACCACTTAGAAGTAGACTTTCAGGTCCATTGAGCTGTAGATCACTCACAGCCTTAGTGTGTCCATCAAAATATGCCAAGCATTGACCCATGTCGCCATAAGTTGCAGACTGAAATGATATACCACCAGAATCCAGCCCAGCACATACCCACAGCGCTTCAGCCTGGGCAGCAAGTGCGTACACTGGAGACAATTTGGGAAGATACGTCCCATCCTGTCCAACTTGGTACTCCTCCTCGAAGAGTGGCTGCTCGTTTTCCCAGTACGCGCTCAATACGCCAGACTTGGTGATGGAGTCAGGATGCATGTGCCGTTGACTTACGGTCAACAGCTGGGTCCCATTGAGACTGGCTAGAAAATCATATTTCCGCACAAACCCATCCTCGCCGCCAGTAAACACATAGCGCATGCCCCACGACGCTGCCAAACTGAACACAGGGCATCCCTGTATGAACGCTATCGTGGGCACAATGTCATATGAGTCACTCTCACGGTACTCAGCCGTGGGATCATTAGGATGCAGCTCCTTGAAGCTCGAAAACGTTTGCTCGGCCGCGGCCATTACGTCCCTACTTGAGGTCGAGTGCGACTACTAGTGACGGTAACTAACTGATCAAGTCATCACGTGAAGATAGGGATGGACAGAGAGGTTAATGATAGAGAGTGCAGCTGGCGCCATAAAAGTATTTGCGAGCCTTATTTATTATTTTATTTTTTAACTGTTTAATTCATCATGGCCTTTCTCCATGACAAAAACCAAGCGTTCTGCGAGCAGACCTCCGCTCTGTACTGTCGCATCATGACACGCCACAGCTTCTCAGAGTAACCATAAAGTAAACACAATCAGTGCAGAATAAATATATACAATTTATTGCAGCTGCTTCGAGCTGTACAAAAATGCTGCATTCCTGTAGAATGAAAGCATGGGATCTTCTCCTGTCTTCGTAGACGTCCGGTCAGGGCCCGACCATCTCTGTAAAAAGTCGTGGTGGCTAGATACTTTAGCCACAAGATCTCTGCCAATAACCTGCTCGTAAAGCTGCGAGGCAAGCTGGAAGTCCGTGGGGAACATGATGTCGAAAAATCCCTGAAGCACCATGTATGTAGATACGGTTACTGGTGTATCCTCCATGAATGTTTGAACAACGGGGGAATTGTAACCACTAATTCTTTCAGTGAAGTACGTGAAATCTGACGCAAGCAACCTGTGATTGGGGAAGAAGTCACGCAACGTGTGCAAGAGCTGTAAGTAGCGGGTTGGAATGTATTCAGGAGGGGACAAATTTCCGTGAAATGGTACAACAGCATTCTTTGCGTACCGCCACGCCTGAGGCTGTGAGAGAGGATGCCATCCCAGCTCCCTGCGCGGTTTGAAGTTGCACTGTTCTCGGCGCTCTAGAAACTCCGACGCCAGCTTGTCTAATTTAGGGCTGAAGATCTCTGTGAAGTCTCCATTCGGGTCCACAACAACGAAGCCTTGGTATGGCTGAGCAGTTGTATTATCATATCGGACTACGTCGTGAGCCAGATTGTCCCAGACCTCAAGGCATATGAAAAAGCAATGCTCTGGTTTGACAACATTCCAGTCAAATACACTCCGGTTGTGGATGGTGACATGCTCCGCGTGGCCCTGCGAGTGAGCTTTCTGGCGCAAGGCAAGACTGGCGCTAATTTCTATAATGTTGTAGCGCGTTCTGCGATAGATATCCGGGTGCTCGTTTTTTAGGAAATTCAAGATGTCGACCATGAGCGTGCCATTGCCAGCACCCGTTTCGTATATGACCAAGTCTTCCTCTGGAGTCTCAGCCATGTGCTGGGCCACGATGTGTCTTGCCAGAGCTTGACCATAATATGGAGTGAAAAGCTCGGATGGCGTGTGCCACAATTGGCGCGATACTTTTGTCCTGCGGATATTTTTCCTTTCATCAGCAGGTATATTTTCCGTGACCTTCTGATTTTGCTTCAGCTCCTGCTGCTGTTGCTGCTGCCGTTCTTGTTGTTCCACCTTTTTTTGTTGCTGCTGCCGTTTATATTCACCGGCCCATTGATCCAAAAAAGAATCCAAGTTACCCATGTTCTCCACTTCCAGCCTATTCTTCAAAGAGAAAATCTCCGCAGTTTGAGAAAAGTAGCCATAATGCGGGTTATACATACTATCTTCAATGAACTCGCGGGATAGCATGCGGGCTTTCTTGGGGCGCGTGTTACGTCGCGCTAAGCTTTTCGCATTCAATAGGGGGAACCGGTCAAATAATGTCTCGTTGCCCTCAACAGTGTATGTATATGTTGTTGGAGTGACCGTGTAATCGTGCTCTTGGACGAAGTTTTTTGTTGAGGCCCATCTTCTTCCCAAAACACGGATCCTTGGAAGCATCGTTATGATCCGGGGTTGAAAAATGGGTGGTTTTGGTGAGAGACCACACAAATAGCAGTAGTAATCCGTATGTTAGCTGCCATCATTAGAATGGCAGGAAGGTAGGATAATGATCGCACCATTGCTTCCGAATACACGAACCAGGCCAATTCAAACTCATTACTTCATAATTTACAAGCTTCACTAAGATTCATGATTGCGATGTCTTGCCGACTCGCCGCACAATGTGTTCTTGTGGCTGAGAGCCGCGCCATGAAGAATATAATAAATAAATGGGGCAGTTACGGGAGGAGCAGTCCTACCAAATGCCTGCTATAAATGCGTCTTCGCCGTATCTATAGATTTGCGCATGCTCCAGGGGTATTTTGCGGGGATTCATTATGATCGTATCGTCATTGATGGCGCAGACAGCATTGTAGGGCTCAAATGCACCGCGATCAACATCTAAAGGCTCGGAAGACGGCTTCTTCGCTTTGAGCTCCAGGCACCGGGTCTCGATGAGGGCTGCTAACGGTGTGTTTGAGGCGTTTTTGGGCTTGACTAGCGGCGAGGCCCCCAGATCCAAGTCCTGTGGATCGGGCTCACGCCGAGGCTCTATGAATTTTACCGGCGTGACCTGTTTCCGCGGATCTTTGAGCAGCTCTAATGGCCTAGCTGGCGTATCATTCAGACCTGTACGCTCTCCTTGTTTGAACACCGGGCGCAAGTAACGTGCCTTGTTCGTTATATCAGTACCAAAAGTGCGTTGCTGTTTCGGCAATGGCAACTGTTCGTCGCGAAATGTACGCCTCCGTTTAGGCGTCGCCCTTGGCGAATCCTGCCGACGGTTGTCCCGGAACGTCCGGGGTGCCATGTAGGTAAACAGAAGAGGATTTCTAATCCGAGTTCATACGCGTCTTAATTAGACCACGCAAAACATACGCAGGTTAAATCGGGGCTGTATACTTATTGAATAGACATCAATTGAAGCCAATTGATCAAACTACACGGTTAATTCACATTTGATAAAGGAACCTCACGAATATAACTGCTTCTTTCAGCCCTGCGCGATCCCGCAAACAAGCATCCTGTTAATGCGCGAAAGAACCTGAATTAACGAGCACCTTTAACCCAGAATTAGCAAACAGGTTCTCTCATTAGATTTATATTCTTAACTTTCAGACTGCCGCTCGCTGCGCACGACCAAAATATTTCCTCCGCTTAGCCACGCCGCCAGTGACACATTCTTCTTTTTGCGCACGTGTCTCAGATTGCAGAGTCGCATATGGTCATGCAGGGTAAGCCGGGTAAATCGAGTGAAATTTGCGTTGGAAAAGTCCGGTTTTGAGCACTGTGGGCCAGGTCAAACATGCTCAAACACAGCACTAAACTCGCGCTACGGTCTTCCGTCGTTCCGGCTGGCCGTATATGCCAGTCCAAGGCTTTTTCGGTGTCCTCGGCGAGGCTATACGAGCTGCTTAACGGCAAGCGTCTGGCACAGGATATCCGGGACAAGATGAAGGCTGAGATCGAGCAGACGCGGTTGTCAAAATTCGAGAGCTTTACCCCGAGTCTCACCATCATCCAAGTCGGAGACCGGCCCGATTCCACTTCTTATGTGAAGTCGAAGCTCAAGGCTGCTCGTCAGTCTCTTATTGATTGCAACGTGCTTAAGCTTCCTGAAGACACTTCTGAGCGGGATATTGTTCGCACAATTAGCAACTTGAACGATGATCCATCCGTGCACGGAATTCTGGTGCAAATGCCGCTTCCAGCTCAGATCGACGAGAGACGTGTTTCGGCGACTATTGCTCGCCAGAAGGACGTTGACGGATTTGACTCGTTCAACATTGGCGAGCTTGCTCAGCGCAATGGCGAGCCACTGTTTGCTCCTTGCACCCCGAATGGCGTCATGGAGCTCTTGAGACACAAGAAGATCGAAACGCGCGGAAAGCTCGCCTGCGTCATTGGCCGCTCTGACATCGTTGGAAACCCCGTCGCCCACATGCTCCGCAAGAGCGATGCCACGGTACTCCACGCCCACAGATACACCAAGGATCTACCCTCAATCGTGAAGCAGGCTGACATCGTGGTTGTAGCAGTTGGCATCCCGAACTTTGTCCAGGCTGATTGGGTCAAGGAAGGTGCGGTTGTCATTGACGTCGGTATCAATCATGTGCGCGACGACACGCGTGCCTCGGGCCACCGACTTGTAGGAGACGTGGACTTCGAGAATGTCAAAGAAAAGGCCTCGTTCATCACGCCTGTTCCTGGTGGAGTTGGCCCTATGACTGTTGCAATGCTCATGTTCAATGTTGTCAAGGCGGCTAAGCGCTACTACGAGAATCGGGCGGCATCGAAGATCGACGTGACGCCCATTGAGCTTAAGAAACCTGTCCCGTCCGACATCGAGATCTCTCGCAGCGTGAACCCCAAGCGGATCACAGATGTGGCCAAAGAGATTGATCTGCTGGACTCCGATTTCGAACCTTACGGCCGTTATAAGGGCAAAGTGGATCTGTCCGTCCTAGATAGGCTGAAGGATCGTCAGAATGGCAAGTATGTCCTCGTGGCTGGTATCACCCCCACACCCCTAGGCGAGGGCAAGTCGACTACGACTATGGGATTGGCTCAGGCCTTTGGTCACTTGGGTAAGCTTTCTATTGCGAACCTGCGCCAGCCCTCGATGGGTCCCACGTTCGGCATCAAGGGCGGCGCTGCTGGTGGTGGTTATGCTCAAGTTGTGCCTATGGATGAGTTCAACTTGCACATCACGGGTGACATTCACGCCGTCTCTGCCGCGAACAATCTCCTGGCTGCAGCCATTGACACACGCATTTTCCACGAAAAAACACAGGGCGACTCTGCATTGTTCAAGCGCCAGCTCGTTAAGGGTAAACTGAGCAAACTCCTGGAACACAGGTGGAAAAAGCTTCAGTACCCGGATCACCACGACCCGAGCCAGCTCTCCCCCGAGGAGCTGCGCAAATTAGTTAGGTTCGATTTTGATGAGGACACTATCACCTGGAAGCGTGTCGTCGACTGCAACGACCGTCACTTGCGCGGGATTACAATCGGCGAGAACCCGACCGAAAAGGGGTTGACTCGCAAGACTGGATTCGACATTTCTGTGGCATCGGAGTGCATGGCTATTCTGGCTCTGTCTGACAACCTTCAAGACATGCGCCACCGCCTTGGAAAGATTGTTGTTGGTTCGTCCAAGGACGGCGAGCCGATCACGGCCGAGGATATTGGTGTAGCTGGTGCTATGTGCGCCCTCATGAAGGACGCGATCAAGCCAAACCTGATGCAGTCGCTTGAGGGAACTCCTGTCATGGTACACGCGGGTCCATTCGCTAACATTTCCATTGGTGCCTCCTCTGTGATCGCTGACAAGATCGCCCTTAAGATTGTTGGTACCGATGCGTTCCGCAGTGACCCTGGCTATGCCATTACTGAGGCTGGATTCGACTTTACCATGGGCGGCGAGCGATTCTTCGATATCAAGTGTCGCGCGTCCGGCCTGAACCCCGACGCAGTTGTCATTGTAGCCACAGTGCGGGCCCTGAAGCTGCACGGTGGTGGCCCTGATGTGAAGCCCGGCTCACCTCTGCCCAAGGAATACGTAGAGGAGAATGTGGATCTTGTTAAGAAGGGAACTCTGAACCTGGCCAAGCAAATTGCCAACGCGAAGCAATTCGGTCGGCCAGTGCTTGTTGCCATCAACCACTTTAAGGATGACTCCGATGCTGAGCATGCTGTCATTCGTGAGGCTGCCATTGAGGCCGGCGCCAAGGATGCTGTTGTTTGCAAGCACTGGGAGCTCGGTGGAAAGGGCGCTCTAAGCCTTGCACAGGCAGTCATGAAGGCTACCGACGCACACTCTGTGGATGAGCCACTTGAACTGCTTTACGACATCAACACGTCTGCTGAAGAGAAGCTTAACGCGATTGCTCAAAAGATGTACGGTGCCGAAAAGGTCGAGCTGAGCCCTCTTGCTCGTTCCAAGCTTGACCAATACGAAGCCCAGGGCTTCGGAAATCTCCCTATCTGCATTGCTAAGACTCAGTACTCGCTCTCTCATGATCCGAAACTGAAGGGTGTGCCAACTGGCTTCACTATGCCGATTCGCGACATCAAGGTGAGTGCCGGAGCTGGATACCTGTACGCGCTTGCTGCAGAGATCATGACTGTCCCGGGACTACCGACTCTGCCTGGATATATCAACATCGAGGTCGAGGAGGACGGAACCATCAATGGTATGTTCTAAGTATATTGGAGTTCACCATCCCCCGCCAAAAAAATAAAATACACTAGACTCACTAATTTGTTTTTCTTTCCAACTTGAACCAAGAAATATTTCACATAATAGCCCATGCAAACTCAAGGGAGTGGTGGTGGTGGTGGTGGATGCGATGTGTGTGGGACCCGCCCATTCAGCTACCCTAAGACCCGATAAATATACGACGACGGAGTCGTATTCGTTTATTATTCTGCTGCTGGCCCTGCTTCAACCGCAGCAAGAATAATGGCCAAAGACAGGTTTATATCAAAGATATTGAATGCCCCATTAGGGCGGCTGTCTACACCGAAGGGGGGTGTCTTCGCTGGGCGAAGCATCCCAAAAGAAAAACTCAATGACATTCACTGGCTGCGCGTGCTCGAGCTCACAAAACCGCCAGAAGACGGTCCGTATATCACTAGACAAGAAATAGAGGCTTTCAGCGGTGCTTCTCAAAAGACAAAATCCAGTAATCAAAGCCTGCCAGTTCGTTTGTTGTATAACCTTGCCAAGGCGGCTGTGGACTACGAAAAAGGGGCGGCCAAAAAAGCAAAAGGGACACCAGTGAGCTCTAACAAACCGAAGAGAGCTGAAACCAATGTGGCCGATGTGAAACGTGTGTTTGATGTGGCGGACTGGAACGAGATCTCGCCTGATTTTGAAACGGAACGCCTAGGTCTTGAACAGCTTGGAAAGGGAGAGTCATTGACGATAATTGGCGCGGGAATAACAGGCCTAACGCTAGCCTGGATTGTAAATAGGTCAAGACCGGATGTGAAGATCACCATTTATGAGAAGAATCCCAAGGTGGGCGGTTGGATGTCGTCCAAACAGGTGAACTTACCTGAAGGCTATGGGCAAACACACTTTGAGTCAGGACCCCGCACATTACTTCCGTCTCATCCTGGCTCCGAGATAATTGCGCGCATTCTTCAAGAAATCGGTGTACGAGACTCTATTATGGGCGGGCTTCCCCGGTCGTCACCAACAAACCAAAAGGCGCTTGTCTTTAACCAGAAAGTTCAAAAGCTGCCCAGCTCGACGAGCGAGACCCTCAAGTTTCTGCTCTCGGCGCCCATCATGAAAGGTGCTAAATGGCCCGCATTCAAAGATCTCTGGACCAAGGCACGACCCCAAAGCGTTCACGACGAGTCCGTGAGTTCTTTCATTTCTCGACGACTGGGGAAACCGCTGGCTGATCGTATGATAAGTGCCGTCATGCGGGGAATCTATGCGGCCGATAGCTCGAAGCTGAGCGCTCGGTCTGTAGCCCGGCTGAATCGCATGTACTACCTTGAGGGCACTGAGCAGATGTCGGTGATAGGCGGTGCGCTCTCGGGAAGCTTGGGATACCTTGAGCAAACCACGAAATTTGGGCTGCCAGTTGTATTTGACTCTTTGGTTCCACCGAATGCCAAGGGCGCGAAGCGAGAGCTCATGAATAAGGAGCACCCGGTGCCGAAATTTAGTTTGTACGGGTTCAAAACCGGGATCCAGGGAGTGGCCCAGGCTCTGGCGGACGATTTAAGCACTAGAAAGAACGTCTCAATCAATTTGGGCACCGGCGTTAAGAGCATTGAACCGTATAAGGCGAGCAAGGTGCGGCTAATACTTGATGATGGCCAAGATACAACAACGGCAACGAGCAATATTGTTGTATCAACCATAGCACAGCCGAGTCTTTTCGAGAAGGCAGCGCCTAAGCTAGCCGAGGATATGAGCCAGATCCAATACAGCAGCCTTGCGGTTGTGAATGTGTGGGTGCCCGATGCGAAGTACGCAAAGGACTGGTTTGGCATTCTTGTACCGAAGACGGAGGACAGCTGGAACTCGGAGGGCATATTAGGAGTAATTTTCGACTCAAGTGTACGCAACGCCATGACCGCTGACCCCGCCCACCATGACAAGGGATCGAATATGACGGTTATGCTTGGTGGAGACTTGTGGACGGACATGACGGAGGACGAGGCTAGGTCCAGGGCGCTGGCCGGCCTGCAAAAGATCCTTGGGCCACTAGATGAAAGCAGCGCGATTGTGAATGTAGCGTTGCAGCGCAATGCTATCCCCATGTACGAAGTGGGTCATAGCGAGCGGCAGCATCGCATCCATAGCGCCTTGAGCCGTGCGTACGCCGGGCGCGTGGCCGTAATTGGCATGGCGCTGGGCCGCGGCGTGGGAGTGAGCGACTGCGTTGTTGACGCGCTGACAGTGGCGCTGCGGTTCAACGAGCAGCGCAAGCTGCTACACCCCGAGTTTTTCTTTAACCACTGGCTCTCCATGACGAGGCCCGAACTTTATGCGTGAGACAGACAGCTACTAAAACGAACCAGAAACAAAAACAAAAACAAAAACATAGAAAAATGAATAATTTATCTTACGAAAAACACAAACAAAACACAGAAAACAATGACGCCGGCAAGTACAAGGCTGTTACGCTTCTGCCGCGTATTGATCTTGGAAATGACGGAGTTCACGCCCGGGACGCGGCTAACAACGCGCCACATGCGGCGCTGAATATCCTTCAGCGTCTGCTGCTGGCGCACGAGCTCGGCGCGTGTTTCGTATGCTCGTGCAAGCAGCGCGTCTGCTATGCTATGCGAATCGTCTATGCGCGTGGCCTCGCCGCCAAAGTAGCGCTGGGCGTCGGCGTCCTGTTCAGCCGGGGTGGCGGTTCCCGAGCGGGAATTCAGGCCCGAGCGGTGGCTCTGGATATCTTGGCGCACGCTGGACAGCAAAGTGCGGCGGCTGCGCTCCTGCGATATTGAGCTTTTCACGCGCTTTGTTGTCTGCTTATGGTCCTCAAGGATCTCGGCATGTCTCTGCGCCTGGTGCAGCATTGATTGAGTTCCAGATGGCTCGTATGCAAGATTATATAGCTCGCGGAGCGCCTCAGCGCGCCTGTTCAGGTTCGCCTCGATCTCGAGCTCCAGCGGCGAGTCCTCCTCCGGGTTTGCAATGAGCCCCGAGTAGCTCGTGAGCAGCTTGTCGCACTCGGACTCCAGCACGCGCGATTCCGCGTGGAGCCGCTGGAATTCGGACATAGTGTGCGGCGCGACGTGAGGCTAGAGCTCAGGAATTGTACGCGGGGTTTGCAGGCTGGGGCTAAGCTAAGCTGAGCTGAGCTGAGCTGGCCGGGCCAGCCCAGGGTTAGGTCGCGACCGTGAGAGATCGCTTGGGTGCAGAAACGAAACCACCTGCGCAGAAGTAGCAGCAGCAGCAGCAGCAGCAGCTTAAAGCCGCCCGCCGCTGCCGCCAGCACGCCAGCACGCCAGCACCACAACCGCTGATTCCTACCACAAAAAGGGTTGCTGTATTTCCGCACGAATAAACACGGAAATGGCCAAAGCCGGCCGCAAGCGGCCGCAGACGCAGACGCATGAGCGCGGTTCAGAGGCCAAGAAGCGCAAAGGCGAGCCCAGCGTCACGTCGAACACGGCAGTAGAGCCGACAGCAACAGAGCCAGGTACGGCCTCGGAAACTTTGTACATAAAAAACCTGAACGACCAGGTGAAATCGGCGGATCTGCGCACACTGCTGTACATGCTATTCAGCAGCTTCGGGCATGTAGTTGCGCTGAATGCCCACAAATCGCCGCGCATGCGCGGCCAGGCGCACGTAGCGTTTGGCGACGCTGAGGCCGCGCGCGCAGCGCTAAACGCTTTACAGGGACGAGTGTTTCTTAGCAAGCCGCTCGTGCTCGCGTACGCGCGGAAGAAGTCTGATCGGTTGGCGTGGCTGCAGCGTGATCTAAACCGCGGCAAACCAGATGCGTAGGCGAACTAGATGCGGAGACCGACGGGCCGCCCGAAGTGCTGAAGCCAGAGATGCCAGTCGCCGCCAGTGACGGTTAGCCACTCTTGGGTGTGGCACGGATGGATGAACAGTGCCGGTAGCGCCGTCAATGGATGCTCAGTGGCTGTGATCCACTTTGCCATGGCCGGGTCGTTTACGAGCGTTGCTGAGCTTGCCACTTTGACGACACCCTCTGCGTCCTCTTCGTACCTCGTGAAGTAAAGCACCGGCACGCGCGGGTCGGCGCGCCACGGAATGACCTCGTAATAAGTGTGCCCGCGGTCGTCGTCCTGGAAGATCTGGAGACAGCCGCCGTCGTGCTTCAGCGCGCACACGAGGCCGTCTGTCGTAACGAGCTCGGCCAGATCCTCGAGCCGCGCCTTGGTTTGCGCTGCTGTGTCAACAGAGCTCATGGCAATGAATAGTGTGATGTTAGTTTGTGATGGGTGATGTGTACGGAATTTTGGATGAAAAAAAAGGGAGGGAGGGGGATTTTGTTTTTGCGCTACTGGGCAGTGCTAATATATACAAACGATTTTGTTGTGTTTTGTTTTGTGTTTTGTGTTTTGCGGTGAATGGATGATTAGATGAGCTTCTTCGCCTTCAGCAGTTCGGCGATGAGGATTCCCGAGCCCGCAGCGCCAAGAACCGTATTGTGCGACAGGCAAACGAACTTCACGTCCATGACCTCGTCTGAGCGCAGGCGACCAACGCTTACGGTGTAGCCGTTGCCGGTATCGCGGTCCAGGCGCGGCTGCGGGCGGTCGGGCTGGTCCAAATAAACGAGCGCGCGCGGCGGGGCCGAGAAGCATTTGAAGAGCTCGCACTGCGATTGGTAAGACTCAATTGCGTCTCTGATCTCGTCGAGCGTGGGCTTGTTCTTTGTCTCGAACCGCAGCGCAACCGACGCCGTGTGACCGTCAATGACCGGCACGCGCGTCGTCGTCGCGGACACGCGCAGGTTCTGCGGGCTGATCTCGAGGAACTCGCCCGTGGCGGGGTCTACGCTGCCGAGGATCTTGCGCGGCTCGTTCTCAAGCTTGTCCTCTTCGCCAGAAATGTAAGGCACGATGTTGTCGAGAATGTCCATGCCGCCGACGCCAGGCGAGAAGCCTGCGCCGCTAATGGCCTGCAGCGTGGTGGTCATCAAGTCGCTGATCGGCCCGAACCGGTCCTGCAGGGCCCGCAGCGCAACCACAATGCCGGCCGTCGAGCAGTTCGAGATGCAGACATGGATGCCCTTCGACTTGTCGCGGTGCTCGAGCGCATCGAGGTGCTCCGGGTTGGCCGTCGGGACCACAAGCGGCACCTTCGGGTCGCGGCGGTAGTTCTTTGCGTTCGAAATGACGTTCAGGCCGCTGTCCACAAACGCCCGCTCAACATCGCCCGCGACGTTGCTGTCCAATCCGCTGAAAACAACATTGCAGCCCTGGAAATGTGCAGGGTCGCACTCGTGCACCATGAGCCCGGCCGCGTGCTCGGGGATCTGCGCCGTCTGCTTCCATCCCGTCACCTCGGCGTACTTTTTACCAGCGCTGCGCGAGCTCGCGCCCAGTGCCACCAATTCGAAGTCGGGGTGCTCCTGCAGAAGCAGAATGAACCGCTGGCCCACGCTGCCCGTCGCTCCTAAAACGCCTGCTTTCAGTTTGCCGTCTACCATGTTCTGCGAATACTTGCGAACCGCTTCGAATGACTCAAGTGAAAGATCCTTAACCCAAGGCAGCAGCAGCACCCAGCACCGGACCCAGCGCCCTGCACCTGCTTATCACCAGCCGTATCAAGTAGTATACACGATACGGCTCCGGTGCGGCTGCCGGGTCGGAGAAACGTGTAACGTGACCGCGTACGTACGGCCTAGGGTCAGGTGCTACTACGGCTGCTCGTACTAGCAGCTAGCGGCGGGTTAAGCTCGTTAACTCATAAGAACTAATTAATTAAGGGCCTACATTTTGTGTAAAGTAGACAGTCAATATTGTACAACTAGTACGTTTTTTCAAGGGATATACAGTCCGTTTTCGCATTGTGCTTTTAGGTGCCAACCTTGAACGTCGCTGCCTCCCTCCTCCTCCTCCCCCCTCTGCCCCTGCCCTGTTGAGAGCGGTTTGGACCGCTCGCTAAACATGGGCGACAGCGCGCGGTGGTCTAACGCGCATATCTAATTGTTTTTTAGTGCTGAATTGCTAACACAATGGACAGGGCTGTCCAAAAGACAGACGACGATGCCGCAAGCTCGAAGTACTCGGCGATGTCGAAGGGGTACTTCCAGGACAAGTATCTCGCTCTGTTCTGCGCGCACGCACCGCCGCCGCCGCCGCGGCTGCCCCTCATCAACATCGGGACCTACTGCCGCGTGCAGGGCATTGAGCTGCTCGTGAGCCAGTTTCTGAACGACACGCGCGCGGCGCCCCGAAGAGCGATTGTGTCGCTGGGCGCCGGGTCGGATACGCGTCCGTTCCACGTTTTGCAGACTCACGAGAATGTCGAGTACCACGAGCTCGACTTTGTGGCGCGCACGGCCAAGAAGACGCAGAAAATCCGCTCGAGCCAGGCGCTGAGCGAAGCGCTTGGCGTGGACGCCGCCTCGCAGCTCACGTCTACTTCAGAAGTCCATACTAGTGCGTATCACCTTTATGGCGTGGACCTGCGCACGCTAGGCAAACCGGGTACCGCGACACCGAGCGCGTTAGAAGCGTTGTTCGCCGAGCAAATACCCACGCTGCTTCTCAGCGAATGCTGCTTGTGCTACATGTCGCCTGAGGACTCTGACGGCGTTTTACGATTCTTTGCGGAGAGGATACGAAACCCACTGCTGTCTCTGGCAATGTACGAGCCAATGGCGCTGAATGATGAGTTCGGCCGCGTCATGGCCGAAAACTTAGCCATGCGCGGCCTCTCGTTGCCTACTTTCCGTCTCTACAACACTTTAGAGGCCCAAAGAAACCGGCTTAGCCAGATCATTGGCGCGAAGGAGACCGGCGCCGTAAGCGTCGAAACAGTCTACGACAAGTGGCTAGACTCAGAAGACCAGACGCGCATTTCACGCCTCGAATTCCTGGACGAAGTCGAGGAGATGCGGCTTCTCATGCGCCATTATTGCATAGCCTGGGCAAAGGGCGACCCTAAGTAGCATTTATTTAAGTTCTGTTTCTAAGACAAGCAACGCTTCTTCTGCGAGCGGTGCTATATCGAGCTATCCCCCTGCGAGCGGTGCCTAAGTCTAGCGGTGCCTAAGTCTAGCGGCGCTAAGGCGAACGGCGCTAAGTCTAGCGGTGCCTAAGAAGAGCGGTGCCTAAGGCGAGCGGCTATGCAAAATGCCCGCCATTGTGCCGGGCTCAAAAGCCCTCTATTTTCCCAGCACGGCTACTTACTCCTAACACCTTGTATGTTTTGCCCATCATAGCCGGGTCCGTGAGTCGCTTGTATGCAGACGCTATTCGCTCGCGGCCTTCCTCGGTCTTTTGATTATTTGCAAGTACGGTGGCCCTTGCTCCAATGCCCATGCGGTGCAGCCAGTCTGCTTGCGTGACTGGGCCATAAACGTGTAGCCGCTTTTTCGTGAAGATTTCACTCAGGGCCCGGAAGTCGACATCGGCTGTAAGGTCGGCCTCACCAGGGTTCACCTCAAACGGGTTCACCTGGTGGTGCTCCTTGAAGCCCCTAAGCGTGTTTACGGGGATTGTTGCCATGGGGCCGTAGTCCATGACGAGTGCGCCTCCCGTGTTCGCCTTGAGTACGGCTGCGAGGTGGTCGGCCACCTCCCAGGCCTCGGGACATACTTCAATGGAGGACTGGGGAGGCAGTGCAGCGTAGCGTGGCTGGTTAGCTAGCGTTGCGTTCAGAAGTGGGCTCTTGGCCCCGAGCACGAGCCGGAACTGGTCGGCCTCGGGGCTGTAGTCGACTAAGCGCTCAAGCCAAGAGCCGTCGGCTGCCTTTTCAAACTGGTGAATGGGCAGCGCATCAAAGAACTCATGGGCAACAATAAACGTAGGCATGCCGTCCTTCTTGAGCTCTTTCGTCATGTCGCGCCATTCTACCTTCACGGACTCGTGGCCGGCTAAAGCAGCCCTTTGCTTTTCGCGCAGGGCCGGGCTCGACTCAACCAGCTCGATCTCGGCTATGCTTTCGTAAAAAGGCTTGAATGCGCGGCTCGCTCGCATGAGGTCGCTCATGAGCGTGCCTCTGCCGGGGCCAAGCTCCACAATGCGGATCTGGCTGGGCCGGTCCTGTGCGAGCCACTGAGTGACGAAATTGATGCCAACAAGCTCTCCAAACATCTGCGAAATCTCGGGCGAGGTGATGAAGTCGCCCTTCGCGCCGAGCGGGTCTCTTGTCACGTAGTAGCCCTCTTGCGGGTGCGTCAAGCTCTGCTGCATGTAGGACGCAATTGGAATGGGGCCATGCTTGCCGATGATTCCTTGCAGACTCTTGCGAAGACTCATTATGGCGTTGCCTTACTGCCTTTCAACCGGAATCTGAAAAAAATACCAGATGCACCGCGAAATTCGTCCCAAACCCTTAGGCGGCTACTACCTACCATATTACCAGTTCTGAGACGACGAGGCAGAACGAGGCATTCAGCTCGCCCGCGTCCGAAGCCGCAACACAATTTGAACAATATCGACACGGACCAACTAAGATACAAAAAAGGAGAACATTAACCAAAAATTTCATTCATAATATATAGGATCTAGCCTCTATTAGGAATACAAGGACCTGCTCGTCAAGAAACATTCGCTAAGAACCGCTCAACTGCGCTTGATCATTAACAGCACACGGGCTGGGCCGTGAACGGCTCGTTTGCCATGGGCTTCATCTTCTCCCAGTTCACAATCATGAAGCCAATAGTTGCTCCAATGAATGCCGATATTATGACGTACCCGTTAAAGGACATGATGATCAGGGCCAGCAGCCATGTCACACTGTACTCGAAGCCGTAAAGCAGTGCGCGCAGAAACTGCTCGAATATGTTAGGTCTGTATGCCTTTGTTGCGGTAGTAGGTCCTGCCAGTAACCGGTCCGAGGACTGCGCGCTAGCCGCATACATTTGCGTAGTGCTTTCCTTCACGTTCTCGCCGCAGCCCAGCGGCTCAGGCGTGCATTGTAGAATGCCTTCGCTTACTCTTGGTTGATCATATACCTTGCCAGCGTCACCGTGGCCCAATTGCAGCTCCTCACGGGCCATTTTGCGCGAGCCGTTATGCATGATGTAGCTATCGAGGCCGCGTCGCGCGCGAGAGAGCAGGCACAGGAACACGACCCACAGGAACACGCCGATGCAGGACCCTGCGAACTGCCCGCTCGTCTTGACGTGCCACCCCCGCGAAAGAAAGCAGCTGTCTATGGTGTTCCAGTTCCAAACCATGTCCATGCGGCACTCGCCGGCGCTCATGTGCATGCCATCCATACCTCCCATGCCTCCCATGCCGCTACTACTACTACTGCTGCCGCTACTGCTGCTGCTACCCGTGTGCATTGGCATGGACATTCCGCTCATGCTGGAGGCGGCCATGGTCATGGCCATGCTGGAGGCGGCCGTAGGCATAGACATAGAGGACGATGCCGAGGCCATAGCCGCGGACATCGAGGACATGTGTGAGGACATTGTGGACATGGCGGACATCATGGAGTCCATTGAGGATGAGGCCATACTAGTCATGGTTGCGGTTGATATGTGCTTTTTTTTTGGAAAGTGTTTGACGAACTAGGGACTGGAATCGTGAATGACGCCTGCGTCTAGATTCCTCGAGGATTTTCACCCAAACTTATAGTTCGCGTGTTTTTGGGCTCTTAATAGCTCGCGGAGAGATTAGGCAACTAGCCCATGCAGACTTCTTAGCTGGAAGGTTATGCGCAGATTATGAGTGAGGTCGATTGAGCTAATATGTACTAGGGTCGGAAAAGGGGCTACGGGGAAGTTGTACACGCGCGCACCGGCGCTTCTTTGGGCAAATCTCATTTAGACAGTGCAGAATCATTATTTCCATCGTCTCCGCACAATTCGACACAGCACATCCGGGTCGTTCCGCTCCGGAACCCGCGCACAATGAGCGCAGACGCGGTTAGGGCCTGTGGATATGCAGGGCGGTTACCGGCTTATGATTACCGCTTATGCGCGCATGAGCGCCCAAAGTGCGTAGCCAGCACGCGCGCGAGCAGGTTGGTGAGGCATTTCCGGCATTCGAGGCCCCAGATCTGCAAATGGATCATGCAGCTCGACAATCTTGCATATTTGCGGTAATTCGTCACTTAATTCGCGGTTAAAACAACCGCGCGCTGCTGCTGCGCGCGAAGTTAGCAGCCGCAAAGCCCCCCTCCAGTCTCATGGGCTTCCTGAAACCCAACAGAACGAAGTACGCGGTAGATCAAATCCATGATTTTCTAGACAGGCCGAACCAATGAAATACCGCGCCTGCTAAAGGATTCGGCCATTACTTAGAGAGCTGTTTCATTATAGGAGCCGGGGCTTCAGCTTTGGCGGTTCTGCTCGTAGAGTCCTAGTCCCTCCCTCGTACTTAGGCTCCCGCTCTTAGGCTCCCGCTCTTAGGCTCATCATGGAGACCCAAAAATATTATTTGTCGTTTTTTTGGAGGTCTAGACAAGAACGAACGAAAGCATCAGTTAAGCGAACTTTAGGCAGCCAAGATGAAATACACACCCTCGCGAGCGTGCTTGAGCCATCTCCACCCGCCAAAAACCGCTGGCCGGTTCTTCCTTATTCAGTAATAACGTTTGTGCATGGAAACGCAGGCGCATGACTAAGACGGCGGTTGTAGGTGGTGCACCGCGCGAACCTAAACAAAGCCATCAACACTCTTCCGCCAGGCGTCGGCACTCGGCAGCAAGCTAGCGCGGCGCTCTGAGGAAATAAAACTTCTGGCCGCACAATGGAGAGTGGCGTAGTACCACCGCCGGCGCGGCGGTCGGCCCCAAGGTCGTTAGTGGGCGGCGCGAAGGATGCGCGGCGGCAGTCTGAGCCAGACAACCTACAGCTTGGCGGCAGTGCGCGCGCAGCAGCGAGCGACTCGGCCGGCTCAGCGCCGACGGCCCGCGAGCAGCGGCTGGAGGAAATGCTCAACGCTGAGGCGAACGAGAACCGCCGGCTTCAGGCGGCCCTGCGAGAACAGGCTTCAAAGTTCGAACGCTCATTACAGCACCAGAGCCAGCTTGAAGAGGACGTCGTTTCAAGAGACTCGCGCATCAAGCTTCTGAGCGAAGAGCTTCGCGTGCTAAAGAACAAAAAACATAGCGCCGACACGGAACTGGCCCAGTCCCAAAAGGACTACATGAACGGCCAGGCCAGGTGGCTGGAGCAAGTAGACCAGCTGAATGACGAGATCCAGGTGCTTAGAGCCCGGCTCAATGAATCGAAGTTCGTTGCTAGCGGACTCGAAAAGGAGCTGGCCGAGTTCCGCGAGAAGGAGAAGCGGCGCGAGGCCGAGGAGCGCAAAAAGGCCGCGAAGGCGGCCGCGCCGGACCACAACATCCAGGTCGCCGCCAACTCGCTCGAGAAGCACCAGAACGAGCTGCTGATCAAAGAGCTGCGATCCAGACACAGCCAGATTGTTGCGGAGATCACGGAAATCAAGGCCGTCAACGAGCGGCTGCGCGAAGACAACGAAAACTTCCAGTACTTGCTCGTAGAACGCACTGTATCGGGCGACCTCACGACCCCGAATGGTTCGAATGGCCCCAGCGGACTCAATGGTTCGAATGGCGCGAACGGTGTAAATGACGCTGCCGCAAGTGCCGCTGCAAGTGCAGCCGGCGGAGGCGCCGGCGGACACACGCTGGCCGATGAAGAAGTCTTTGAATTCGACGCGGCTGCAGGCGGCGAGCCTAGACATGACGCTGACACAAATTCCCCGTCGCTGGCCGATGAGGGCAATGACGAGCAGTCGTCGTCCATGACGCCGACGTCCGAAGTATCGGGTACGGAAAAGAGCGCTGAGTTCCTGCAAAAGACGATCAACAAGCAGCAGTTCGAACTTCAGTCGCTTCGTAACCACAACCGCGCCCTCAAGCTGTCTCTTGAGCGGCTAGTAGATAGACTCCTGGACAACAAGACGTTCAGCCAAGCGGTCGAGGAGGCCGTGTCCACAAACATTGTACAAAGGTTTAGGCAACGTCTTGCATCGTCGACAATTGAGCTGGACCGCCGCATGGGCACCAATCCTAATCGTGGCGGTGAAGGCATGGGCCCGAGTGCGGGCATGAGCGCAGCTCCAAGTGCAAGCGCGAGCTCGTCGCAATTGCCAGCATCAGCGTGGAGCAACATGATTTTTAACACGCAGTACTCAGGCACACCGAACCGCCGCGTTATTTCGTTGGGCGTTGACAGCGAATACCGGCCCGCAGCGTCGCCCATCCACTCGCATCACCCAGGCAGCGCCGCGCGCTCCGCGAGCGGAAGCCAGAGCAGTATAGATGGCTTGAGGCCCTTGTGTCGTGTCAACAACAACCAGTTTGGCTGGCACTCCAATGCATCCTCATCCAGCATCCAGTCATCCGAGAGCCCTCAGTCTACTATTCAGGTAGCGAAGCGCACAGATAACCAAAGCTCCCTTCGCAAGCTGAGACTCCGAGATTGACGACCTTAAACGATACAGTTCTATTTATTTATTATTCACGCATTGATACGCGCTCACCCCAAAACATTGATAACACAAGCCATCAACTATTTCGCCACAATTTGCATTGACAACAAACGAAGCCGATGCGATTGATTTTTTTTCTTCTTCTTCTTCTTCTTCCTCGTTTTTAACCGTTTATTCGAGCACATGCTTTAAACCTTTTCACCGTTCAAATTAGGCTCGCCGCAGGAGATGCATACGGATGCGTTGAGTAACGCATCCCACTAGTTACTAAGTAGGTACGTAGGTTTTGAGCTCGTAAACTGATCAGTACATACGATAGCGCGCACACACGAAGGTGCGCGTTCAACGGCTAAAGTCTATGTTTACCCAACGCGGTTTGCGCCGCTCAATGACTCACTCACTGCAATGCGAGCTGCGCGCGCACCGCTCAGCCGCAGCCCGATTGAGCACGTCTGCAGCCACAGTTGAGTCAACGAGCAACCCGTGCCCTACAATGACGACAGTCATAGAGACGCCGCCCACGTGCTCTCTACTCCACAGCCGCGGTCGCCTTTTTGCCGACCTTATTGTACTCAAGCGGAGAACATTCCAAGCGCAGGAAGCAGGCTCCATTCGCAGTTAAATAGCAGCACTCAAGGAACGGTTGATCGGGGCACTTTACCCGAGTGAGGAGTAGTGCAACCCGGCACGCAACAATGTCAGTTCCCCGCGACACAGGCTCCAGCGATTCAAACATAGCCGGCTCGGTCCCTAAGTCGCCCGCGAGCGGCGGGTTTTTCGGGTGGATGCGGTCAAGCCCGGACCCAGCCGCGGCTCCCAGCCGCCCGGCCGTAACGGCGCGAAATCGGCGTGATTCCTCGTCCCTCACTGCGGATGAGGCGCTGAACATTAGCCGCGCCAATGCACGGCCTCTTGACATCCCACGCACGCTGCAGGAAACCGGCCAGGAAACGGGTCCTAGCAGCCCACGAGATATTCCGCGCAGCAAGCCAAAGTATGATAAGCTCGGACTCATTGCCGCATTTTCCGGCGGCCCAGGCTCGTTCTAGAGCACGGCTTTCCTACCTAGCATCATTTGTTTTTACGACTCTAAACGACTTTTCACGACTACTTACAATTAACTATTATGAATGGCCCCATCTCCACGTTAGTCTCTCGATGTAAACGTCTTTAGTCGACTTTGGTCGACGCTGTTAGACTCTGGGCCCTCCGCCCGCATCCTAAACCTTATATATATATACACTTCGGTTCCAGTTAGAGGAGACACTAGTGATTTTCATGGTTTCGCAACTTTACTCGCCGCGCCGCGGCTATATGCTCAAATGTGGTTCGATTTGTGCTGCAGAGGGCTCTTGGACGAATTAGCCCCTAATGGGGTAGGAGGATCGATCAGGCGCTACAAACCGAAGTGCTTACCGACCGAAGTTGCCACAATTGCGTGTTCTCAAGCTTGACATGAAATCCTTCCATACTAAAGTCTTTCTCAAGGGCCATGAGAGCAATATTGGCCCGCATGGGGTAAAGTGGGCGCAGCCCGAGCAGACGCTTGAAGTATCTCAACTTCTGCTCAGCATACCCCATGCAACACAAACACACTTGACAAGCCCACCAGGTATCGCGCATTCCCAACCTCTGCTCACTGACAGCCATGAAACTGGCGCTCATACGACGACGGGGTACTCACATTTGCAAGACACAGACACTGCTATGAACATAGTGACAGAGAGTTCGGGGTCTCAGCAAACCCGCGGCTTTCCGGACACGGCGATAAGTACTGCAGCTTTGACGACGGTCTCTAGCCAAACGCCAAGCAGAACTACTTCGCCAGATACATATCAGAGTCCAAGCCAGGTGCCGCCGTTATCAAGCCATCTTCTATCGTCCGACACAGCCACAAAGCCGTTGTCAAGCGAGACTACGAGCGCATCTGTGGCTACTCCTCCACCGACTGACTTTGTTCCTGCGCACGACAACAGAACTGTGGTTTTGGCCTGTGTGCTAGGAGGTGTGCTTGGACTTGTCGGCTGCGCCATAATAGCCTTCTGCGTGTTCAACTTCAGTGGCTGGTATAATAACTATAAGATGCGGCGCGCGGAGCACAATCTATCGCCTAGCGTCGCTCCGTTGGAGAAAATGGACAGTAACGACCCATTGGCCCATCTCGATGATTCAGTTGAGATCCGCCGTGGCTCTGCAGTATACATATCCTCGCCTCTCACTGGAGACAACATTCTGCGGTTGAAGGGACTGCCTCCAATCATTCCTCACAAAAACCCGATGCGCCAACCCCAGCACAATGCACCGGCTGAGCCGGGGTTTTATGATTTCCAACCACGACCTGATATACGACCGCCAAGGCCCGCACCGCCGCCGCCGCCGAGGCGTGTACCTCCGAGAGGTGCAAGTCTCAATTACCACGAAGGGCCTCAATCAAGGATAGTGCATCACAGTAGCAGTCAACAGAGACAAGTGGGTGAGACCATGCCCGATCAGAGCCTTGGGCAAGCCCAAGGGCAACACCAAGGGCAAGAATACCAAGGACAAGATCCGGCACAAGATCAGTTGCTCATGAACCAGGGACACTACCAATCACGAAATCAGGGGCATGAACCGGAGCACAACGAGGGACACGATGAGGAGCAAGATGAAGAGCAGAAGCGAGAAGAAAATGAGGAACAGAAGCTGGAGTTCAGTCTAGAGTCTAAGATCATCGACCTGATCACCGCGCAGAGTATTGATTCCGAGCAGCACCACACTTCAGTACTTGTTGACGAACATGCCAAACAGAATAGGTCTACGTCTGTCGCAATTGCCAACTTACAACAAGATAATTGCACCGAATCGATGAATCAAACCCCAGGGACCCTACCAGGGTCGCTTCTGAATGTGCCCGAGCTTGAGGAAAACAGCCGATTGTCTGCAACATCCAGTTTCTATTCAAACAGTGAAGTCAGGACCCCGGCAACTCCGCTAGCTGACCTGCGCTTAAGCATTGCCCGCACATCTCGTGCATCGTTTGCCAACGTGATGGGTCCTGTAACGACAAGACTTCCCGAGCCGTTTTTAGAGCCCATTCGGGACGACTCCGTTGGCGAGCATGAGGAGGAGCTCGCCGCCCGTAATGAAGCAGAAGCAGAAGCAGAAGCAGAGGCCTTAAACACAACAAACCATAGTTCACACAGGCCTCACTTAGGGAGTCCAATACCTCCCTCGCCTGAAGTGTACGACGACGGGTACGGAGAATATCCCACTGTCATTTTGAACGAACCCGAGGAGGCATACTTCACTTATGAAGAGAATTCATTCCATCATGAGTCTGCAGACCAACGATTTGACGACTTAGATTTTTTTGCATAAACTAAATCCCGATTCATCTCAACGCGGCATTTGTGAATACAGCGTAGGGCTTGAGGAATGTGCATTGATTAAATATGATACGAAATAAACCTTGCTGGCTCGGTATTTACATCGTGTGCCCAGATATTATTTTGGGCCTGGGCCTGTCTTCCCCGGAATTTAGCATACCCGCGGCAGTTCCTAGGGTTAATTTTCCGAGAGCCTTTTGCATCGCATTCTCGTGGGGTTTGTGGAGATCGACGCGGCAGAGTCATTTTGCTGTCCACCGTGCTGCCGATCGGTACGTCATCGTCGCGTCTTATCTCATACTCAGCGTTCCATGACGCAAAAAACCCTAGCCCGCGCAGGGGCACATAGCACATCGTGAAGGGGATCTCTACAACGTTAAAAAAATGCGGAGCAACATTTAGGCGAAGCGTTGCTTGAAGTCCGGCCAAACTGACATTGCCACCCAGGACAGCGCGTCAGATATATAATCCTGGCACGCGCGCAAAAAAAAAAATCATGTGCAGACCATAAAGCGGTGATGCCGAGGAGCGCGACACTTGACACAGTGCCTAACCCTTATGCAGGTCAAGGCTCATTAAGTTTAAGCCCCCCACCCCCCATCGTGCCTGAAACAGCCAGTCATATATAGAAAATCATCGGGACTCGGGTTTTTACACTGATAACAGGCGGGTCTTGCTTTTAGTGTCAGTACGTGGCCAAGGCGCTTGCAAAACTTCTCACATTGTAGCACTGCGGCTAGTATTTTTTTGCGAATGGACGGCTCGTCTTCTTCAGTGGGCTCGATGTCAAGCGGGACGAAGTCCTCGCGTCGGCCCAAAATTATTGGCGGGATTATTGGCGGCGCGGTTGGGCTCGTACTTCTGCTTCTGTGTATTCATTGCATTGTGCTTGCCGTGCGTCGCAAGCACAGAAGACAAGAGGCCGAGGGCCATATGGCATATCGCGACCTAGAAAAAGACGGGCATGCCGAACATACCGAATCCGGCGCTGAAGCAGGGCACGCAGGGCCAACGCGAGGAATGAAGCCCGGAACGAAGCCAAGGCCTAAGAATCCCAAGAACCTGTCGGTTGTCACAACAAGGTTGAGGTCTATGGGACCGCATTTAGAGTCCCGACCACTGCCGCAAGAGCCCCGCAGCGCGCCCTCGCTTCCGGCCAAGCTGCCCTATGTGGGAAGCCGCGTCGAGCACGAGACGGGGTATTTAAGCACAGCAAATGGGCCCCACTCAGCAAGAGTGGAATCAGGAAACTCTCGACAAGTAGGGGTATATCGAAAGGGGTCTGCTGCTGTGCCTGCTACGCCTGCTATGCCTGCTGCTGCGCCTGCTGCGCCTGCTGCGTCTACCTCCGAGGACAGGAGCCCAAGATCGCCGTGGATTTTGCAAACAATGGGCACACCACAGCCGCCGCAGCCTCGCAAAATCCGGGATTTGCGGCCGAACTCGGACGACCCGTTCATGTAGTACCTACTATTTCATTTTCATTTTGCCTTGCGGAAACTTACGAGAATCTCAGTGTCATGACTCAAGCTTATATATATATAATATTAACATCTACTATCGACGCCTACGTTTTTCTTCTCTTTCTTACAATCTAAACCGCCGCAGTCTTACCATACTCGAACTCGAAGTAGCTCTTGTCGAAGTGGTGGATACGCACCAAACCGTCTTCAGATCCAGAGGCGTAGGACGTTCCGTATGGATGGATGGCGATGGTGTTGATGGGACCGAAGTGACCGCCTACGCGGCCCAGGTCATCAGCAAAGACCTTGTGGAAGAAATGCGCTTCGAACTTACCGCTGCTCGACGTCGTGACGCTGCGCGCGTCCATACCGCCGCCGGCGATGACAATATCCTTGACCGGAGCAATGGCAGCCGCGTTCAGCGGCACATCACCCTGGTACGTTTTTCGCGCGTCGTCGAAGTCTCCGTCGCTGCGCATGAGCATGGCTGTGCTGTCTCTGCTTGCCGTTACGAAGTACGTGCCGTCCGCAGACATCTGCAGGTCTGTGATGGGCTCCTTATGAACCTTTTTGTTGAGCTCGACGTCTCCTGTCTCGGCGTTGATGCGCGAAACTGTACCGTCGCGGTGTGCGGCAATGACCCGCTTGCCATCGTACGACCACGCCGCCTTTACGAACGGCGACTCTGCCCGCGTGTGCTTCGCGATCTCCGTGTACTTCGGCGCGCGCAGATCGCTCATATCAATGTCAAAGATATACAGGGTGCTCTTCTGTCCGAGCTGCTCGTCCTGCACGACAAGCAGCTTCGTTTGGTCGCCGTAGGGAAGCAGTTGTACATAACGCGGGGTTGCTGGAAAGTTGATTTGCGCGACCTCTGCGCCCGTCTTCAGGTCCCAGAAGTGCACGAATAGATCTGACGAGCCGGTCACCACGTATCTGCTTTGGCGGTCCACGTCAACGCTCATAACACTACCACCATGGGCCAGAGTACCTAGCCTCTCGCCGTTGCTGCTGAACCACACAGACACGACCTTGTCACGCGAAGTAGTGATGAGAAGGTCGCCCTCGGCGTTGTACTTCAACTGCGTGATCGGACGCTCGTGTCCCTTGACGACAATCGGCTTCATTTCGCGGGGATTTAGTGGTCGTCGCTGAAAATTTCGCCCTTGGGCTGCTTCGTGTGAAAGTCTCCGTAGACTTGTAAGCGTAACGTGTACACGGGTTAGGGTGATCCTCGACGCTCGGAGCGCTCTGCCGTCCTCTTCCACTAAAGTGAACATTTTTGGCTTGCGTCGGGGTGAAATGTAAGGCTAAGTATTTTTCAGAGATGTTTTTATTTTTTAAAAATTGAATCAGTCATACCAAAGGGTGTTGCTAGCTTTAACACAATTGTCCTAACCAGCAGTCACTACCTAGCCCAAGCTGGGGTGGTGGAAGAGACGGCTGAAAGAACAAAGAAAGAATTGTTGCGTCAGTCAGTTCTTGCTACTGATATATATCTATGATCGGTGTGGTTTAAGTGTGTTTATATATTTCTAAACCTGCAAAGCCTCCTTGAGGAAGGCCTTTTCCTGCTCGACGTGCATCTTCTTTGCACCAGCAGCCACAGACGCGCTTGGGTCACGGCCAGCGTACCGCGGGCGCGTGCCCGCATACTTGGTCTCGTTCAAAACCACCTCGAGACGAGGCGAGGCATAGCTCCACACACCGGCGTTAAGCGGCTCCTCCTGGCACCAAACGATGTCCTTGAGGTTCGGATACGTCTCAATCGTATCCTTCAGCTGCTGCCAGGGGAACGGGTGCAGCTGCTCGATACGAACAACCGCTGTGTCCTTGACCTCGTTGTCGGCGCGATACTTGTGCAGCGTCGCGTAAACCTGGCCAGTGCACAACACAAGGCGCGAAATGTCCTCCTTGTTGTTGATCGTCTCGCCGACCGCGGGGTCGTCAAGAACGCGCTTGAACGACGCGTTCTCACCAGTGAACTCCTCCTTCTTCGAGCGCGCTAGCGGGTGACGCAACAGCGACTTGGACCAGATAATGACCAAGGGCTTGCGGAACTCGCGGTGCATCTGGCGACGCAGCAGGTGGAACAGATTGGCTGGCGTCGTAGGGTATGCAATGGCCATGTTCGAATCCTGGTGCTGGCGCTGCAGCTTCTCAGCGCTGGGGAAGAAGCGCGGGTCCTCGTCACCAAGCTGCAGGTAGCGCTCAATACGCGCGCTCGAGTGCTCGGGTCCCTGGCCATCGTAACCGTGGGGCAGAGACACAACCAGGCCCGTACGCTGGTTCCACTTGCTCTCGCCAGCAGCCAGGAACTGGTCGGTAATGACCTGCGCCGTGTTGGCGAAGTCACCGAACTGAGCCTCCCACATCACAAGCGAACGCGGGTCATGCAGAGAGTAGCCGTACTCGAAGCCAAACACACCGTACTCACTGAGGTGCGAGTTAGTGATCGTGAGCTTGCTCGGGTCCTCGGCAAGAGTCTTCAACGGCACGTATTCAGAGCCATTCTCCTGATCGTGCAGAACGGCGTGGCGCTGCGAGAACGTACCACGCTCCACATCCTGACCGGAAACGCGAACCTCGTAGCCCTCCTTCAGAAGACTGCCGAAGGCAAGTGCCTCACCGGTGGACATGTCAACGCCATCGCCATCCTGGATGGTCTTCTGGCGCGTCTTCAAGATGCGCTGCAAAATGCGGTGAACCTTGAAGTCCTCAGGCCAGCTGGAAACAGTGGTTCCAACCTCATTAAACACATCCTCAGAAATGCGCGTCGGCTTGTGAGGCAAGATCTCCGTAGCCAGCTCCTTAGCCGTCTTGAAGTCGCGCCACGCCTTGGCCACCCACTCGTCGCGGTCCTGGCCCTCCTCGGGGTTCTTCGACTTCTTGAAGGCGTCCTCCAGAACGCCCCAAATACGGTCGCGGTGCTGCTTGATCTCGTCCTCCGTGAACGAGCCCTCGTCAATCAGCTGCTTCTCGTAGATGTCCAGAGCGGTCTTCTTCTTTTCGATCACCTGGTACATAAGCGGCTGCGTGAACGACGGCTGGTCGATCTCGTTGTGGCCGTGCTTGCGGTAGCAGAACAGGTCGATGATAACATCGCGCTTCCACACGGAACGCCATTGCGCCGCAAGGTTGAAGATGAATATACACGCCTCAATGTCGTCACCGTTCACATGGAACACGGGGGCGTCCATGGTCTTGGCGAAGTCACTCGGGTAGGGCGTAGAGCGGCCCGAGCGCGGGTCGGTAGTGAAACCGATCTGGTTGTTCACAATGATGTGCACGGTACCACCGGTGCTGTAGTTCTTCAGCGTGTGAGTGCCCATGGTCTCATAGACGACACCCTGGCCCTCGACGGCAGCGTCACCGTGGAGCAAGATGCCCAGCGACTTGTTGTGGTCCTGAGTATCGTCCTTGCTGTTCTGGGCGGCGCGAGCCAGACCAAGCACAACCGGGTCCTCGGCTTCAAGATGCGAGGGGTTTGCAACCAGGGACAGGTTGATGGGCTTGCCCGAGGTTGTTGGGCGCTGGTAGTTCATACCCAAGTGGTACTTCACATCACCGCTACCCTCGTCGAACGTGGCCGAGCCGTTGAACTCAGCGAAGATCGACTCGTTGGGTTTTCGCACAACGTTAGACAGAACGTTGAGACGACCACGGTGGGGCATACCAATGAAGATATCCTCGACGCCGTTCACAACGAGCTCATCAATGAGCTCCTTCAAGCCGGGGACGAGGGACTCGCCACCCTCAAGACCGAAACGTTTGTCGTTGGGGTACTTAGTGGCCAAGAACTGCTCGAAGACAGTGGCCCAGAGAAGGCGGTCCAGAATGCGATGCTTCTGCTCCTTGTTGTACTTGAACGGCACGGGCACCTCTACGCGCTCGCGGATCCACTCGCACATGGCGCGGGACGGAATATGCATGTACTGAATGCCGAAGCTGGAGCAATAGGTTTCGTCAAGGATCTTGATGACGTCCTTGATTTTCATGCGCTTGCCCTCGCCGAAGCGGGGCAGAATACCGGGGCCCAGCGAGATCTCCTGCTCGAGGTCCTCGGGCTTTGTCCAGCCGTAGTGCTCAGGTGTGAGCTCGCGGGGCAGCTTAGGGAATCCCGTGCGGTAGGCAAGGTCGTAACCGCTACTGAGGTGCAAAGGATCGACCTTTGCGTGGAAGTGGCCACGGACCTGGTAAGCGCGCACGAGCATCTGCACCTTGAGGTGATTGAGAAGCTCGCTGCTGAGGTTAGAGTGCACCTCCGACAGACTGCGCATGTTTGCCGGGCTCGTGGGCATTGGCGACGACGACGGGATCGGGTTCAGGCTAGGAGGGGCGGCAAACGCCGAGGCGGACGGAGCACCGCCGTCCAGGTTCTTGAAATACGTCTGCCACGAAAGATGTACGCTGTTGGGATCCTTCTTCCATGCGTTGTACATCTCGTCCATATACGTGGCGTTCGTAGTCTCCATAAACACGTCCTGGTCCGTTGTCGCGAAGCGTTTTTGCTGCATAAAGCCCATTATACTGGATTGGGCACGGAGATGGGCCGGCCGTAATCTACTGGCCAGGCGCTGGCGCGCCGCTGTCCTCATCATCGTGGGTTCAGAAAGCTTTAAAAAGTGGTTAAAAGCGGTAGCGCTGCGGTTTTTGGTGCTTGTTATTTTTATGCGGGGAGAGGGAACCTCCGCTTATTAAGGCCCAATTCCATTGGACCAGAACCGCGCGCAGCGGCTGCCCAGGCGGGCTAGGGCTCTACGCTGCAACCAGCTGGCCGCACCAGCGTTCGCAGCCGAAACTTCGACTACTGAGCACCTTCGCTTGTATCTATGCATCTAGTACATGAAAGCAAGTTGTTCATACATTCTACTGGCGATGAGGGCCCGGACAACGGGTTAATAGGCGCGGTGAAGGTGTGCTGGGCTAGGGGTATGCACACTCGGCCTGACGCGAGTCAGCGGGCCAGCCGGCTATGCCCTGCTTTCGTATATACGCTCTATGTATTGCGCCCCACATCTACGAATTTAATTCATTGTCTCCCAAAAAAAACCTGAATGTCGCCACGGTCGAAGCCTAAGCCCCGCCAAAGCATCGAATTAGCTTTAAACCCGAGGCGCCGCACTTGGGGTCTATTTGAGTGGGCAGCTGAGCCGAAGTTCGGCCACAAAAAAAATCGGTCACGTGTCCGCGTGAGCAACGCTGAGGATGGCCGTTGGGTTGGGCCGTTACCGGCGTGTGCGCGCGCGACTGACTGAAGTGATGTTGTCCAAAAAAGTGTCGTAGCAAAAAAAGTTACGTGGTGCGGGTAGTCACCACTCACACCACCAACACACACACACACACACACACACACAAGTTCTCCCAACCCTAGGCGCGAGGGTTCTGGGCACGAGGGTTCTGGCTCGCGCGAAGGTTTTGGTGGTGGTGGTGGTGCTGGCTGGGTGTGGTGGTGAGGGAGAGCCATAGGTGAGGGAGGGTTTTATCTCAGGCGCGGTCTCCAAAAAAATTTGTAAGCTGAAAAATATCCTGGACCCATTCCAAACCGCAGGCATTTGTTATAGGCAAATGGCGCCCGTGAAGAAGCGCAATTTGGCCGAGGCCGAGGAGCCCGAGCTCTCTGAGACAGAGGAGCTCCCGCAGCTGCATCTGTCTGGCGGCGAGAGCGATTCGGAGGCCGACTCGAGCCAGGAGCTCTCGTCCGACGACGACGAGGAGTCGGCCGTTTCCGAGAATGAGTCGGCGCCCTCGCTCGACGGCTTCGACAGCTCGGACCTGGACCAATTGAGCTCTGATGATGAGAAGGATCTGCCTGTATCCGACGATGACTTGGAGAACGTTGTTCCTGGCGCTGATGGCAAGCCGCGGCGCCTACAGCCTGAAATCGACCCGCACTATTCGAGCGACGATAGCGACCGCGAGGATGGCAACACGATTGGCAATATTCCCATTTCTGCATACGAGAAGTTCCCTCATATTGGCTACAGCATCGACGGCAAGCGCATTATGCGGCCGGCCACGCAGAGCGCCATTGACCAGCTGCTCGAGACAATCGATCTCCCTAAGGGGTGGACGGGTCTTACGGACCAGAACACTGGCCAGAGCCTGAACCTGAGTAAAGAGGAGCAGGATCTCGTGAACCGGATCCAGGGCGGTCTTCTTCCTAATGACGAGATCAACCCGTTTGAGGACCAACTCGAGTGGTTCACGAACCAGGGCCCCGAAGTCACACCGCTCACGGCAAAGCCAGAGCCGAAGCGACGGTTTGTGCGCAGCAAGCACGAAATGAAGACGGTGATGAAGCTTGTGCGCGCGATCCGCGAGGGCAAGCTTGTGCTCAAGAGCAACAAGGTCCCGGACGAGATCGACGACGATGACCGCCAAATGATGCTGAACACGAAACTGTACGACGTGTGGGAGAAGGAGGAGCCGGTTGTGAACCGCATGCATTGGCAGGCGCCGAAGCTGGCGCCGCCGACCCACGAGGAGAGCTACAACCCTCCTGAGGAGTACCTGTTCACGGAGGAGGAGCGCAAGAAGTGGGAGGAGATGGACCCCGAGGACCGCGAAACGAACTTCATACCCCAGAAATTCGGGTCCTTGCGACGGGTTCCTGGCTATAGCAATGCGCTTCCTGAGCGCTACGAGCGGTGCCTGGATCTGTATCTGGCGCCGCGATCGCAGAGGCAGCGCCTGAATGTCGACCCCGATTCGCTCATTCCGGACCTGCCCTCTCCCGAGGAGCTGCGGCCGTTCCCTATCCGGTGCTCGACTATTTACCGCGGACACGAGGGCCGCGTGCGCACGCTTAGCGTCGACCCATCTGGCGAGTATTTGGCCACCGGTGGAGAGGACGGCTCGGTACGGGTTTGGGACGTGCTCACCGGCCGCGAGCTGTGGCGCATGAACGTGCTGGCCATTGATACCTACAACGACGATGAGGAGACCCAGGGCGGGCACCCTGAGGACCGCATTGACGCTGTTGTGTGGCACCCGAAGCTGCTCATGCTGTCGATTGCCGCGGGTGAGAACATCTACCTAGTTGTTCCCCAGCTTCTGCAGGACATCGCTGTCGAGAACGAGGCATTCGAGATGCTTGAGCGCGGCTGGGCTTACCGGGCGAACGGAAACGTGGTGAAGGCGTCGTCGAATGTGGATGCTGGTGCTGCTGGTGCTGCTGGTGCTGCTGGTGCTGCCGCTGATGAGGATTCTGGCGATGATAATGCCGAGGAGGACCGCCGTCGCAAGCAGAAGAAATTTGCACAGTGGACAAAGCCCGGCGCCAAGCTGCAGGCCGCTGGGTGTGCCATTGTTGTGCGCTGCACGAAGCGGGTGAAGCGGATCGACTGGCACTCGCGCGGCGACTATTTCGTGACGGTACTGCCCGAGGCCTCGAACACGTCAGTCCTGGTTCACCAGCTCTCGAAGCACACTACGCAGTCGCCGTTCCGACGCGCGAAGGGGCTCATTCAGGACGCGAAGTTCCACCCTTACAAGCCGCATCTCTACGTTGCTTCGCAGCGGTATGTGCGCGTGTATAACCTGGCGACGCAGACCTTGCTGAAGCGACTGCAGCCGCAGGTGCGATGGCTGTCGACGTTCGACATCCACCCGCAAGGCGAGAATGTGATCACGGCGTCGTTTGACCGCCGCGTTACGTGGCACGACCTCGAGCTGAACGAGCAGCCGTACAAAACTCTACGATACCACGACCGCGCCGTGCGCGACGTGAAGTACCACCCGAAGCTGCCGCTGTTCTGCTCGGCCAGCGACGACGGGTCGATCAATGTGCTGCACTGCACTGTGTACGACGATCTTATGAAGAACCCGCTGCTTGTGCCGCTGAAGATCTTGAAGGGACACAAGGTGACGAGCAGTTTGGGTGTGCTGCAGGTTGCGTGGCACCCGCGCGAGGCGTGGCTGTTCAGCGCCGGTGGAGATGGCACGGCGCGGCTGTGGACAACTTAGAAAGTGGCTACGAAGCTGTACGCTGCACACTGCCTGCCGCGTGTTCCACGAAACAACCAAAAAAATACACACACACGCACACACGCACATAAGATAATCATAACAACAATAATAATAATAATACAGGTACTTAGATGTCTCTAGACCCCAAAACGCGCCAGTCCTCGACGGGCCCCTGGCACAGCACTAGCGAGAGCCGGCCGCCGGTCCAGCCTATCCCCCGTGTCTCGTAGTGCACGCCGAACACGTCCTTGAGGCGCTGGTGCACGGTATGCCGTATTGCCTCGGTGACGGGGTATATGTTAGAATAAACAAGGCTGAGGTGCGGGCGGAAGTCCTCGCGCACCCAGCGCGATGCATCCGTCGACGCCTGCGCGTGCAGGGCCTGGATCTGCTGCGGATCCGGCGCGGCGTTGTGTTTTTGGAAGTGCTCGCGGCGCAGCTGCGGGTAGCGCACGTACTCCTCCTGGGCAATGGAGGCCAACGAGAGCAGCTCTGCCGTGGGCTGGGCCTCGAGCACAACCTTCCGGAAGTAGTTCCGGCCGTACGTGGCGCCCTCGAGCACGACGTCGAGATGCGGCACAGACTTGGCGGCGGCCAGCGCGCCGTCCAGCACGAAATCGACCTCGGCGTCGGTGTGCACGTTGATGCCCGTCACAATTGTGACGTGCGGATCGAAGCGCGGCGCGTCCTCGAACACGGGCGCCAAGCCGGCAATCGTCTGCTTCAGAGCCGTGTGCAGCTGCGACCCCGGCTTAGGCTGCAGCCACAGCGCCGCTCGGAATTGGCTGGCGTCTGACGCCATCTATTCACAGCTGGTCTATAACGGAAACGGGGCGCGCGGAGTGCCTAAAGAACCGCTGGTCACGAAGCTCAGTCATCGGTTTTTTCCACCGCTGCCCCGGGGCCTTGGGAGCTGGGATCCCGCCGGCCGCCGCCAAAGACGGTATCGCGGCGCTGAACGTGCGCGTCAGCGAGCCAACCAGCCAGCCAGCCAGCCAGCCAACAGCGTGCGCGAGCCGAAAATTCAACTCAACTGAGCAGAAATACACTACTAAACTGAACTGAACAAAGAAAAAAAATCAAATCAAATGAAACCAAACCAAACCAAACATAGCTAGACTTGCCAAGATCTGAGCAGACCGCAGCAGTGCCCCTTTTTGAGTTCCGCACTGCATAAAAGATCCCGCTATTGGCGATTTTAGTTCGTCACGGCATGGTTCTGCAGTATATAGAGGTGCGCGCGCATGTAGGGCAATGACGCTCTGCGAAGACATAGGTAACCGCGGCGAGGGCATGATATATTTTTTGATGCAGGCGCCGTGGGCGCGGCGCCGCGCGCAGATGAGTGGATCGCGGCGGACCTACATAATCAGGCGGAAACGCGCGCCTGAGGACTGCATATGCACGAGCAGCGGGGCCGCCATGCCGGGGCCCGGGGCCCTGACGCAGACCTGTGCCCACGTGACGCGCCGCCGGAATTGGCGGCGGCTAGCCTTATTTCGCTGCCCTGCGGGACATTTACGCGCAACATGACTGGCCCGCAAGTGACGGAAGCGAATCTGGCCAAGGTAAGTCTCGAAGACATTCCGCCAAACCGGCCAGATGTTACGGGAAACCAGCTCGAGATTCTCGCCGGCCCGGTCCTGCGGTTCTGGGGCCTCGACGACGGCAGCTCCGTGTGGCGCGGCAGCGTCATGTACGTGACGCGCGACGCAAAGTCGAGCTACGAGCAGTTTCCGCCGTTTGTCGTGAACGCAAGCCCATTGCCCGTGCCGCCGCTGCGCATCTACCAGGAGGAGGGCATTTCGTTCTGGCGGTTCGACCTCGAGTGCGTAACGCACGAGACGCAGAGCGTTGCCATCTCGTACCGCCTCGGCAACGAGCACCCGGAGTACCAGTTCTGGATCCCGGGCCGCTCGGAGACAATGCGCACAATGTTCTACTCGTGCAATGGGTTCAGCCTGAAGGTCGACACAAAGCAGTTCCCGCACTCGTTGTGGGACAGCGTGCTCGCAAACCACAAAAAAACGGACCGCCAGTTCCACGTCATGCTCGGCGGCGGCGACCAGCTCTACTGCGACAGCATCAACCTCGTGCTGCCCGAGGGCACGCTGAACCACCTCGGTCCCGTCGCCGATAAGCAGAACATGCAACTGCTCATGAACCGCTTCTATTTGCGCCAGTACATCGACTGGTACGGCCGCGGGTACTGGAAGGGCGCCGTCGGCGAAACGACGCAGGCCGGCTGGGTCGAGGCCCTGGCCACGATCCCGTCCTTGAACATCTACGACGACCACGACATCATCGACGGCTACGGCACGTACCGCGACCACACGATGGGGTCCCCCATCTTCGAGATGCTCGGCGAGTATGCGTACCGGTACTACATGCTGTTCCAGCAGTGCACGAACGAGGTGAACGACCCGAAGCTGCAGGACCCGTCCTGGATCGCCACGGACAAGCCGGGGCCGTACATCCACCAGCCCGCGCGCTCCATCTATGCGCGGTTGGGCAAGACCGTAGCGTTTCTGGGTCTTGACTGCCGTACGGAGCGCCGGCTGGACCAAGTATGTAGGCCGCAGACGTACGACGTTGTGTTTGATCGGCTGCGGAAGGAGCTCGACGCCGGCGCGCCGGATATCAAGCATGTGTACTTGATGCTTGGCGTGCCGATTGCGTACCCGCGGATGGTGTGGGCCGAGAACCTGATGTCGAGCCGGCTTATTGAGCCGATCAAGTGGCTGTCGCAAAAGGGGATCATCTTGAAGGGGCTCGTGAACCCGTTTGATGGCGATGTAGAGCTTTTGGACGACCTGAACGACCACTGGTGCGCGAAGCACCACAAACACGAGCGGAACAAGTTTCTGGGCCGGCTCATGGCGCTGCAAGAGGAGAAGAGTGTGCGCATCACGATTCTGAGCGGCGACGTGCACCTGTGCTCCTTGGGGATCTTCGAGTCGCGGCGGCCGGTTGAGCCCGAGAACGACTACCGGTTCATGGTGTGCCCGATCTCGAGCGCGATTGTAAACACACCGCCGCCGAACGAGCTCGCGTCGTTTCTGAACCGCCGCAACAAAACGCACTACCTTGGCGTGCACACGAAGGAGACGAACATTCCGATCTTCAGCGTCGACCCGCACGGCCAGCCGCAGAAGAACAAGACGATGCTTGCGCGGCGCAACTACTGCATTCTTGACCCCGTGCGGCCCGGCACTGAGCCGAAGGGCAAGCAGTATGCGGGCCCTGCGTTCGAGCGTGCGGAGAGCCAGAAGGTTCCGAAGCACGACAAGGGCGTGACGGTTGTGCCTGGGTCCGTGCGGATGACCCTTGAAGTGGAAGTGGAGAGTACGGCGAAGGAGCTCGATGTTGTGCCGTACGAGATGTACATTCCCACTTTATCGGTTAAGAAGGACGAGCATCATCATCACCACCTCCACCACCACCACCACTGAACGTTGTACCACACCAGTGTACCACGAGTGTACCACGAATACCACTACTGTGGTACCACTGCTGTACTATTATTGTACCACAATGGGCGGCAATGTGCTGCATAATGCGCCACTAATACGCCGCACAATGCCCCTCAATTACGCCACACGACACTCCTGTAATACACTGTACAATGCGCCTCTAGAAACACTGTACCATGTGCCACTAATGCGCTGCAACGCGCCACTAATATGCTGCACAATTATTCCTTCTCTCATGTGCCGCTGATGCGCTTCACCAGACACTGCATGAGGCGCATTCTGCGAGCATTCTGCGAGCATCCTGCGAGCTCACCACCGCAAAACGTTTATTCTACTTAATTTTCCCGGGCCTCGGGCCGTGCCGCAGCCGAGCAAAATTTGGGCTCGTAATTGCCCCGAGCGGGCCGAGCTGCAGCCGAGCTGCAGCGCATTTAAACCGCGCGGTTCAGAGCCCGTTAGCCCGTTTTATGTAAAGCTAGCTTACTACCCTCGACCTGAGCGTATCTTTTCCATCGGGGGGTGCTGCCTCATTCTGTGGCGTGACTGGTCGCAGAGTTAGTCATTTACACGCTACAATCAGTTTCATCTCAGCGTTTGGTATGAGTGAGCGGCGGGCGATCCAGCCCATTGCGCCCGCCGGGGAGAGCGCGCGCGGAGTGAAGGCTGCTGAGAGCCTGAAGCCGCTGCGCATGCCGGAGCCAAAGCCCAGGCCGCGCGTCGAGCGGCTGTCGATGTCGAAGCAGTGGGTGCTGCCGCCGCGGCCCAAGCCCGGGCGCAAGCCGAAGGCCGCCGCAGACAAGGCGGCGAAGGCGGCGCGGCCCGCGTTGGCGACGCACACAGCGCACGCAGCGCACGCAGTTCACAAATCGCGGGACGCGAGTGCGGGACCGGCGCGCAAAACGGCGAAGCTCGAGACAAGAGACGACGCCAACGACGACGACTCGTGCGGACTTTGCAGCCGCGACGACGGCTGCGTATGCGAGGAAATCGGCCTGCGCGGGTCGCCGGCGGCGGTGTCGGCGGCCTCGTCGCCAGCAGTGCCCTCACCGGCGGTGCACTCGCCGTCGGCAGCGTCGCCGATGGACCAGCGGCGCAAATCGTCGATCTCGCTGCCGTCGCTCGACATGATCTTGAACCAGTCGACGATAAAAATGGATGCGGTGCCCATCAAGCGCAACGGCGGCAGCAACAACCACAGCAACGGCAACGGGAGCCAAACCAACAGTAACGGCCGCCTCGCGTCCATGTCGCGGTTCAAGAAGGCGTTCACCTTCGAGCCGATGCAGCCCTCGCCGGTTATGTCCATTCCGTCGCCGCTTGAAAGCATGCACATGAACGCGGAGACGGGCTGCGGCTTCTGCTCGGAGAACACGGTGTGCGTGTGCGCGGCGGACAACCAGAGCGCAGCGCTGAGCTACACACAGGCGTCGGCGTCGTCGCCGTCGGCAAGTACACCGGCGAGCACGACGCCGCAACAGCAACAACAGCAGCAGCAGCAGCAGCAGCAGCACCACCACCACCAGCAGAGCCCTGTGCAGCTACCGCCGCCGCGAGGCGTGGACGCCGACGCCGTACAGCTCGACGACGACGTGTACGGATGCAGCGAGTGCGAGCGCGGGCCGATGTCGATGCTGTTCTGCGTGAGTTTGAGCGCGGCGCAGCCGCTGGCGCCCGGAGCAGTGGCGATTCCGTGCAACCTGGCGTTCAAGACGCTGCAGAAGCACCACAAGTTTGACGGGTGCGATCTGGGGAGGCTTGTGCGGCGGCTCGAGTGCAGCAAAAAATGGTTGGCGTGCAGAGCATCAACCGCGTGCTCCAGGAGATGGAGCGCGACGAGTTTGCGCCCCAGAACTAACTGAGGCAATGAGAATTTGACGATGACAACATTGATGATGAGTGTTGATGAAATTACGACCTTGATGATTTTTTAGAGAAGCCCTGCTGCACATAGATATATGAACGACGAGCACCAGACAGATGAACAAACGAACAGATGAACAGACGAACAAATGAACAAACAAATGAACGAACGTAGATGTATGAACGTAATTAATTGAGTATGATTTCCAAGCTAATAATTAAGAACAACAGGACGATCGTGCTTTGCACAAGCACTCGGCGTTGTGAACCGAAAAGAATGAATTGAGCGGCTGAGCATCAATTGACGGGTGCCGTGCCGTGTATCGTAAACGGCATGTGCCTTACTCAATTGACGTGATTTGTATATGAACTGCAAATTGGTGTATTCCAAAATGGTGCACTTTAAGTTGGTGTACCTCAAGTTGGTATACCTCAAGTTGGTATACCTCGTGGGTAAGTTTATGCTTCAGTTTATGTACTTTGATCCCGCAATTGGAACGGTTAAAGCCTATGTACTAGCTAGTTGCCGAGCGCCGCGTTGTCGGTCAGCCACACCACCTCGTTCTTGGCCAGGTCGTTCACCTGCTTCGAGGGCAGCGACGTGTCGTTGTCCTTGAAGATGGCGTGGATGGCGTCCTTCTTGGCCGCGCCCGTGGCCAGGAACACGATCTGGTCCACGAGCTCGAGGGCGGGCTTTGTGAGCGTGATGCGGCTCTTCGGCGGCTTTGGCGAGTCGTCGAGGTGCGACACAAACAGCGTGGCCTCCTTCAGCAGCGCGTGGCCCGGGAACAGCGAGCACGTGTGGCCGTCGGGACCCATGCCCAGGACCGCGAAGTCGAGCGCGGGCGCCGTGCCCAGCTCGCGCACCAGCAGCTGCTGGTAGTCAGCAGCGAACTGCTTACTGGTTGCCTTCTCGTTGTTCTTGAGCAGCTCCTTCGAGATCGGGTGCACGATGGGCCGGCTCGACTCGGGCAAACGCAGCAGCACGTGCTTCTCGAACAGCATGAAGTTCGAGTCCTCGTGGTCGAGCGGCACAATGCGCTCGTCGGCGAACCACACGTGCCACTTCGTCCACTCGACCTCGGGGTTGTTGAGCAGGCCCTCGGCCAGCGTCTCGGCCTGGCTGCCGCCGGACACGGCAATGTCGAAGCGGCCCTTGCGCGCCACGGCCTTCTTCTGCGCGTCCACAATCAGCTTCGCCAGGTCTGTGGCCAGAGCCTGCTTCTCGAGTGCAATGATCCGTGCCTGCGCCATGGTTAGCCTCCTACCTCGCCCTGCCCGCGACGTGGGGCCGCCTCTTATATATCCTGCTGTGGTTGGGTTATTACCTACCAGCAAACCGCTGCCACCGCCGGCGGCACTAACGGTTGCGCGTGCCCTCGCACCGCGTGCCCTCGCACCACCGCGCAGGGTAGGGCTGGGGCAGCGGCCGCGGCCGCTGCTGCTGCTGGTGCGCGGATTTTGTGGAGGTGGAGGAGGAGGAGGATCTGCTGCGAATCGTAACGGCGGCCGAGACTCGACGCCGTTGATTGACAACAACATTAACAACATCGACCCCACCGCCAAGGGCTTGATTGAGCTCCGCGCTGCAGACCTGCGCTCGCGGCGCGCGGCGCGCGTGCTCGTCGTGAACCCGGCCGGCCAGGTCCTGTTGTTTGAGTACTCGCACGCTCACGCACAGGCCGGCACCGACGCGCTCGCCGACAAGGGCAGCTACTACACGACGCCCGGCGGCGGCGTCAAGCCGGGCGAGTCGTTTGCCGAGTGCGCGCGCCGCGAGCTGCTCGAGGAGACGGGCATTGCCCAGGCAGTGGACCCGCGCGTCGTGGCCGTGCGCCGCGCGCCGCTCGTCCTGCCCTCGGGCGAGGTCGTCATTGCCGACGAGCGCTACTTCGCCGTGCGCCTCGCCACTGCGAACACAGACCTCGACTTCTCGCGGTGGAGCGCGAAGGAGAAACGCAACATCAAGGCCACGCACTGGTGCACGCCAGCAGACCTGCACGCGCTGCGCGGCCACAATCTGTGGCCCAGCACCTTGAACGAGATCCTCGCGTTCGCAAACGCGACGCCGGACTCCGCAGAGCCGCTCACATTCTTATCGCCGCAGGAACAAATCGGCGAAACTATCGTCCGCATCTCATATACCTAACCCGCGAAATCCCTGGCTCCCGCTCCCGGCGGTGGTGGGTGGGTGGGCAGGCAGGCAGGGTGCTGAAAGCCCTCACGATCAAATTTCTTATCGCCGCAGTGCGAACCTGCCAACCCTGCCCGCCGACCTGCTAACCTGCTAGCCTGCTTGCCGCCATGTCCAGGCCCGTGTTCGACGACGACAGCAGCGAGGAGGAGACGTCGAATGTCTACGACATGTCGTACAGCGAGCAGCGGCGGCACGACTCGCTCGCGGCGAAGATGCACGCGCTCGATGTCGTCGGCTCGCACCAGCAGCACCAACAAGCCAGTGGTAGTGAGCCGCACTTGCTGCCGCGCTCGCCGCACTTCCGCGACATCAGCGACGCGCCGCCCGTGCCGGTGGCCGCAGGATCCATGCCGGGCAGCCCGCAATTCCGCCGCTCCACCGACTGGCACTCGCGCCGCGCCACGCTCGACTCCTACGACTCGCCGCCGGACCCGGGCGAAATGAAGGAGCTGCAGGAAATGTACGAAAGGGTGGCCGAGGCCATCGATCTGCGCCGCAAATTCATTGGCCTCAGCATCCAGGACGAGCGCCGCAACCCGAAGAACCAGCCGGACTGGAAAATCTACCCGGCGCCGCCCGAGCCCGAGTACGACCCCGTCACAAAGCACTTCATCATCAAGCAGAAGGTCGCTAATAGCCCCGAGAACGTCGGCATTAAGTTCGATATGGCCGACTGCTCCATTCCTACGGCAAACAAGTACACTTTTAGCCAGGACGACCAGGGCGTTTACCAAGTCTACGCCTCAGATAAGCAGACTACTACTACGCCGATCGGCCCCGTCCCGACTTTGAAGGACTACTATAAAGCAGTGGACCGGCTCACAACCATGAGCAGTGACGGCCCGCTCAAGACGTTCGCGTTCCGCCGCCTGCAGTATCTAGAGGCGCGGTGGAACCTGTACTTCCTTTTGAACCAGGACGAGGAGCTGGCCAGCAGCAAGCGCATTCCGCACCGTGACTTCTACAACGTGCGTAAGGTCGATACGCACGTTCACCACTCGGCCTGCATGACGCAGAAGCACTTGCTGCGCTTCATCAAGTCCAAGATGAAGAAGTCGCCGAACGAGGTGGTTATTTACCGCGATGGAAAGCTTCTCACGCTGAACAAGGTGTTCGAGTCGCTCGGCCTTACCGCCTACGACCTGAACATCGACACGCTCGACATGCACGCGCACTCCGACGCGTTCCATAGGTTCGACAAATTCAACCTCAAGTACAACCCCATTGGCGAGTCACGGCTGCGCGAGATTTTCTTGAAAACGGAGAACTTCATTGGCGGCCGGTACCTAGCCGAAATCACGCGCGAGGTGTTTAGTGATCTCGAGCAGAGCAAATACCAGATGGCCGAGTACCGCATCTCCATCTACGGCCGGCACATCAACGAGTGGTCGAAGCTGGCCGAGTGGGTTGTGAACAACAAGCTGATTAGCGACAACGTGCGCTGGCTCATCCAGGTGCCGCGCCTTTACGATGTGTACCGCAAGAGCGGGCTAGTGAAGAACTTTGGCGAGGTTGTCGAAAACATCTTTAGACCCCTGTTTGAGGTGACGCAGGACCCCACGCGCGACCCGAAGCTGCATGTGTTTTTGCAGCGCGTTGTTGGCTTCGACTCGGTTGACGACGAGTCGAAGACGGACCGCCGCATGTATGCGAAGTACCCCGTGCCGAAGGACTGGGACAACGAGCAGAACCCGCCGTACTCGTACTATTTGTACTACCTGTACGCGAACATGACGTCGCTGAACCAGTGGCGCCAGCGGCTGAAGTACAACACGTTTGTGCTGCGGCCGCACTGCGGCGAGGCCGGTGATGCCGAGCACCTCATTCCGGCGTTCCTTACGTCGCAGGGCATTTCGCACGGCATTCTGCTGCGCAAGCTGCCGTACATGCAGTTTTTGTACTACCTGGAGCAGGTCGGGCTGGCGATGTCGCCGATCTCGAACAATGCGTTGTTTCTGTCGTACGAGAAGAACCCGTTTGTGTCGTACTTCCGGCGCGGCCTGAACGTGAGCCTGAGCAGCGACGACCCGCTGCAGTTCTCGTTCACGCGCGAGCCTCTCATGGAGGAGTACAGCATTGCGATCCAGATCTACAAGCTGACGTCGGTGGACTCGCGCGAGCTGGCGCTGTACTCCGTGATGCAGAGCGGGTTCGAGCACGAGATCAAGAACCACTGGGGGTTCAACATGCATACGGGCGAGGTGAACATCGAGAAGACGAACGTGCCGATGCCGCGGCTGGCGTACCGCGCCGAGACGCTGCGGCACGAGCGCGATCTTGTGTCGAAGTACGGGCGCTCGGCGCGGCCGACGCCGCCGCCGCCATCGCTGCCCTAGCAGTCACTTACTTTTTTTGTAACTTGTGTAAACACACACACCCCGGCCATGCACGCCCACACACGAACCCAACATAGAAAACCAGAACCAGACCAGAACGAATACTCCGCACACACGCGCGTGCATTTCACATGCATTTCACATGCATGCATACATGCATGCACGCATGTGCCGCGCGCGTTGTGGGTGGTGGTCCCTGGGTGGTGGTGGTCCCTGGGCTGGGGTAATGAATATTCTAGAACGGCCCTTGCCCCGCGTCGGCGGTCGAAACACACACACATTAATAGCGAGCATCAGCGCTCGAGTGCTACTTCGAAACGTAATCGCAAACCACCTTTTCACACAAACTAAATCGAACCGCCAAAACACACACAAACTTCAATAATAATGGTGCGCACGTATTTCGACATCACGATCGGCGAGCAGCCCGTGGGCCGCATTGTTATGCAGTTGTACGACGATGTGCCCAAAACGGTTGAGAACTTCCGCGCGCTGTGCACGGGTGAGAAGGGCATTGGCGAGCAGGGCCTGCCGCTGTGCTACAAGGACTCGAAGTTCCACCGCGTGATCCGCAACTTCATGATCCAGGGCGGCGACTTCACGAGCGAGGCCAAGGGCAGCCCCATGGGCACTGGCGGCGAGTCGATCTACGGCGAGAAGTTCGACGACGAGAGCTTTGCGCACAAGCACGACCGCAAGTACTTGCTCAGCATGGCGAACAGCGGCCCGAACACGAACGGGTCGCAGTTCTTTATCACGACGGCGCCGACGCCGCACCTCGACGGCAAGCACGTTGTGTTTGGCGAGGTCGTGGCCGGCAAGGGCGTTGTGCGCCAGATCGAGAGCACGCCCACGGGCGACGACGATGCGCCGAAGGAGGACGTGCGCATTGCGAAGTGCGGCGTGTTCGAGGGCAACGAGGACTTCACAAAGAAGGACGACGGCACTGGCGATGTTTATGAAGACTTCCCCGATGACGAGCCGTCGCTCGATGCGGCGGCCGAGCAGAAGCAGGGCGAGACGCTGCAGAAGGCGCTGGACGTGACGAAGAAGCTGAAGGAGATCGGCACTGCGCAGTTCAAGCAGAAGCAATTGGACGTTGCGCTGGCCAAGTACGAGAAGGCGCTGCGGTACGCCTACGAGTTCGACGTTGATGCCGACCACGCCCTCTACAGCGAGTACGAGGCGCTGAAGGTGTCGCTGTACCTGAACGTGGCGCTCGTGAGCAACCAGCTGAAGCAGTACGGCAACGCGCAGAAGGCAGCGACGTCGGTGCTGGGCCTGGCTGCGGCAAAGGAGTCCGACAAGGCAAAGGCGTACTTCCGCCGCGCCGTGGCGCGCCGTGGCCTCAAGAGCTACGACGATGCGCTCGAGGACCTGGCCGAGGCGTCGAAGCTCATGACTGATGCTGGCATCACGAAGGAGCAGACGGAGATCAAGGCGCTGGTGAGCGCGCAGAAGCAGAAGCAGCGCGCCGCTTACTCGAAGTTCTTTTCTTAAGCGCAGACCTAAATATATAAATAAATCCTTAATTACATACTTGTGTGGTCTCCACATACTATGTTTGAGCCTTCTACGCTCAGCGGTTTAGGCGCATGACTACGGAACGACGCATGCAGCGGTTTGGTCGAACACATCTATGGTCCCAATTTGAGCCAAACGTATCCAGATATTTGCACAAAAACTAAGTCAATGCCGTTTATTGTGCGGTAAAAGGAGATCTACTGGCGTATTTTATGTGGGCCTCTGGTGGTGGGCCTCTGGTGGTGGGCCTTTGGTGTGTTGACTAACCACCACTAATTAGCACTTACGCGACGCGACATTAAACCACAACAATGGTCGCAGTCAAACCGCTGACCGTCCACTGGCACCAGGACAGCGCGCCGATTTATAGCGCGTGTTTCCAGCCGCGCGAGACGGGCAGTGTAAATGCTAGCAGCGTAGCAGGGGCACCGCTGCCGTCGTCGCCGCGCCCGCAGCGCACGCAGCGCCTCGCGACGGCCGGCGGCGACAACAATGTGCGGCTGTGGCGGCTGCGCGGCGGCGCGGGCGTCGACGAAACGCCGGCCGTCGAGTATTTGGCGACGCTGTCGAAGCACGAGCGCGCCGTGAACGCCGTGGCGTTCGACGCGTCCGGCCGCGTACTGGCGTCGGCCGGCGACGACGGCGTCGTGTGTTTATGGGCGCAGACGGACGCGCCGGCCGGTGCGCCAGCGTTTGGCGCCGAGTTCGAGGAGGTCGAGAGCTGGCGCATGGTGCGCAAGTGCCGCAGCGCAAGCTTCGGCGAGATCTACGACCTTGCATGGTCGCCCTCGGGGCGGTTCCTCGCGGCCACAAGCATGGACAAGATTGTTTCCATTCTGGACACGACGGACGGGACGTGCGTGGCTGCTCTGCGCGACCACAAGCACTACGTCCAGGGCGTGGCCTGGGACCCGCAGGGCCAGTACCTGGCGACGCAGTCCAGCGACCAGCGCGTGCTCGTGTACGCCGTGAAGGAGGAGAAGAACAAGCTCGTTATTGACACGCCCGTGGCGCGGCTCGAGAAGTCGGAGCTGCCAGGCAACCGGCAGAGCTCGTTCCACCCGGAGTCGTTTTCGTCATTCTTTAGACGCCTCAGCTTCTCGCCGGACGGGATGCTGCTGCTTGCGCCGGCGGCACAAATCGACGCCAAGCCCGCACCCAGCGAGCATACACTAGGCGGATCCACGGAGTCAACACAGAACGAGCCACCGACGGAGCAATTGCAGAGCGAGTCAGCACCAATGGAGCCAAATCAAAGCGTACCAATGCAGAATACACCAGTACAGACCACATCAACACAGACCACATCAACGCAGACTACATCAACGCAGACACAGAACGCGTCAACCCAAAACTGTGCACTTATTTATACACGCGGCGACCTGCGACGGCCAGCAGGGATCCTGCCATTGCCGCGGCAGAGCACTGTCGTGCGATTTTGTCCAACGCTGTTCCGGCGGCGCGCGGAGTCGGGCAATGGGACGACGGAATACAAAATGGTGTACGCTATTGCTACGCTAAGTGGAGTGTTTATATACGACACAGAGAGCGCGGCGCCGCTCGGCATGGCGTCGAATCTGCACTACTCGTCGCTAACGGACTTGGCGTGGTCGCCGGACGGCAACACGCTTCTTGTCACGTCCATTGACGGGTTCTGCTCGATTGTGCGGTTCGAGCCGGGCGAGCTCGGCGACGTCTACACGCCCAGCGCGGGCGAGCAAACCGAGCAAACTGAGGCGGCCAAGGCGGCCGAGGCGGCTGCTGCCAGTGCACCGGCGCTCAACGGCGTGAGCAGCGCCGAGCCGGTGGTGAATATGCTCTCTGTGCGCAAAAAGGCCCGGCCTGCGGGCGCTACTGTGGGCACTACTGTGGGCGCTACTGGTTCTAGTTCTGCTGCTGCTGCTGCTGCTTCTGCTTCTGCTGCTCCAGCTCCAGCGTTCGCTGGCGCGCCTTCAGAATCATCTGCTGCCGCTGTTTAAGCATGTGCTCCTCGCGGCGCTTGCGGTCGTCGATCCACTCGCCCGCATCCGGCGTGCTCGTGCTTGCGGTCGTGCTTGCGCCCGAGCTCGCGGCGCGCGCCTCGGCCTCCTCGACGTTGTAGCGCGAGAGCAGGCTATTGCCGGACGCGGCGCGGGCTGGCTTCTCTGCGGCGCGGGCCAGCAGCCGCGTGCTTGTTTCCTGCACGCTGTGGGTCTCCTCGAGGTCCTGGCGGATGACCTCGCGGTCTATGTGGGGCACAAGCACGGACACGACGCTGATCATGTCGTCCGTGACGGGCCTAGGCGGCGGCGCGCTGCGGCGAGTCGTCGCGCGCGCAGTGTCGTCGCCGGCGGCGGGGGCCCCGCGCGACGAGAAGAAGTACTTGGCGGCCAACACAGCCGCAGAAAGACCGGCGAAAAACACCACCGTCGACGAGTCGGGCATCGTGCTAGTACTACTACTTCTACTTCTACTACATACTAGTGGGTGATTAGCGATGACGAGGCAGGCAGGCCAGGCAGGGGGGGCTGCGCCGGGGTCAGGGGAATAAGGACGAACCCCTACCCATGCACCGTTACGGCGGCGTAGTCTGGCGTGTATTCAGCAGCGGTGGTGGTGCGGTTTGGCCGCGCAGAAAGCGGCTCCACGGGCAGCGGGATCTGGGACTCCGGCGCGGGCTGCTGAGCCTGCGGCGCGAGTGCGTCTGTTGGTGTTGGTACTGATGCTGGTGCTGGTGCTGGTGCTGGTGCCGGTGCATTCGGGGCATGAGCGGGCACATAGTTCGCGCTTGCCGTGCCTGCAGGAGCGGCAGCAGCGCTGTCGTCGCGGCCAAACCGCAGCTTGAATACTTGGTCCTTGTGCTGCACCGTATATAGGAACTCGGCAATGGCGTCGCCCTCCTTAACGACGCCGTCCGCGAGGTGGTCGAGCACGGCCTGGTGTGCGGCGCGGTACGACGAGCGGCGGTGCCGCGCGTGCGCGCTCGAGAGCTTGCCGACCGGCCCGCCGAGCAGGAAGCCCTCATAAGTCGCCGGCGGCGCAATGGGCAGGTTGTAGCGCTGGCGGTAGCGCCGAACCGCGTCGAGGGGCAGCTCAACCAGGCTGCCTGGGCTCGGCGGCGGCGCCGCGTGCTCTTCGACACGGTCAGGCACGGCGTGCACGGCGGCGCGCCCGCGTTTCCGGGGCTTGACGTTCACCATTGCCGACGCCAAGTCTGCAAGTGTCGCGGGGGTAAAGTAGATTAGAATGCTGCTCTTGAAAGTCGAAGCCGCCGAAACCGTGCGTCCAGGTTAAGGGCAAGGGCGCCGTGATAAGGCCAATGCATAATATTTCGCTCTTACCAGTGGTACCACTACCACTACCACTACCACGACCCCCGGACCCACGACCACTATCACCACCAACGTGCATTTCTCGCTTGTTCCGCTTGTTTATTTGCTTAGTTTGTTCCACTTCTTCGCCTGGCCTCGTTTTTGTTTAGATCAATTTTTTTGCTTTTTTTTTCTAGTTCGCAGATAAATCTCATATATTATTACTATTATAATTATTCAATGCTACACTTACTCCCACCGCTGCACCGGGTTCGCCTTGAACGCGGCGTACGCCGCGGCGTTGAAAACAGAGATCTCGCTCTCGTTCATAATGCCGAGCGCGCTCAGCGGCTCGTCGATCTTCTCGGGTACGCTCAACACCCAGTCCTCGTGGTCGAGGTTGATCGACAGGTTCTGTGTTTTTGTGAGGTGCGCGTGCGTGTATATTTTGGCCGCATCGAAGTCCACCGTGCGGTACGGCCGCAGCCCGCCCGTGCTGGCCACGAGCGCCTTCACCTCGGAAATGAGCCGCCGCGGCGTCCACTCTGTGAGATCCACGCCGCGAAACACATGGTTCTTGATTGTGCGGAACTCGAACGACCGGATGATGCGCACAGTGATCGTCGCGTGGTGCGGGTCGTGCGCCGACGTGAGCTCGTCAGTCATTGCCGCAGACGCAGAAACTTGACGACATGCAAAATAAGGCCTACCATTTTTGTGTGCACCTTAATCGTCGCTTCAGTAACGGTAGCGGCGGCGCCCGCTGTTCAGAACCGGCCCGTTTATTAGACACAATAAAGAGTTTTCTTTTTGGTTTTGGGTTCGTTTTGTTGATTCCTATTGAATGAATTGAATTGAATTGAATTGACTTGATTTGACTTGATCTGATTTGAATCCGCTTAGCTCTAGGTTTCCGCAGATCTGCCCTGTCGTGGAGAAAGGCCCTCGTTTGTGCTCTGCATCAAAATGCTGTCGTCCCCTTTAGACCATAAGTACCATTAGTACCATTAGTACCATTAGTACCATTAGTACCATTAGTACCTTTTTGGTTCTAGTAGTCGAGCCCGCTGCTCATGGCCTTGGGCCCAGCCGCACCGTTCGTTCCGTTCACGCGCGAGTCGCGGTGCCTTAGGTGGTTATCAGCCTCGTTGCTCGTAGCGGCGGATGCAGATGCAGTGGTACTGACACTCGGGTTCGCCGTTGTGTCCATTTTGCGCAGCGCGTCCATCCTGCGGTACGGCGGCACGAGATCAATCCCCGTAAGGATCTTCTTGTTAGGGACCTTTGGCGCGAACGCGCGCGGCGCATTGCGCCTCTCGTTTCTATCAAAGCGCTGGCGCTGCGGCAGCGGCGCGGCCGGAGGAGATGGCGCCTCGCGCTTGCGGCGCACGTCGAGCTCGCGGCTCGACGGCAAGATGGGCAGCTCGTTCAAGTTCGCGGCCGGCGGTGAGTTCGTGAAGAACGCGTGCTGCGACGCGCCCTTGGCTGTGAGCCGCCGCAGCGGATACAGGTTCAGGAGCCCGGCCAACAAGTCGCGCGCGTCGGCCGGCACGTTCGAGAACACGGTGTTTAACGCGCAGGGCATCTCCGGCACGGGCATGAAGTCGCGCGCTACGGGGAGCTGCGCGAAGTTCGGCATAGTCTCCGGCGTCGGCGAGCCCATGAGCTTAAAGATGAGCGTTACTTGGTCGTGGTCGGACTGACCGGGCAAAATGACCTGGCGCTTGAAGAACTCGCCGAAAATGCAGCCAACGCCCCACATGTCGATGGCCGTCGTGTAGTACTGCTCGCCGAGCAGCAGCTCGGGCGGCCGGTACCAGCGCGTGACGACCTTTGGCGTGTACTTGTGCGCAGCCGGCGTCGCGCTTGTGAGGTCCGGCGGCGCCTCGTGGTACTTCCGGGCCAGCCCGAAGTCGGCGACCTTGACCGTGCCGTCGTTACTTACCAATATGTTCGCAGACTTCATGTCGCGGTGCATATAGTTCATCTCGTGGAGGTACCCGATGCCGGCGAGCAGCTGCTGCATGTAGAGCTTGATCTGGGGCAGGCGGAAGCGGATGTCCTTGTTGTGCAGCAGCCCGCACAAGTCGTGGTCCATGTACGACGTGATCATGTAGTACGTGGACAGCGGCTTGACCTTGGCGTCGCGCGTCGCGCGCGAGCTGCTCACGGCCATGTCGAGGAGGTGCAGCACGTTGCGGTGCCGTAGCGCCTTCATGATCTTGATCTCGCGCAAAGCGGTGATGGGGATGCCCTCGTCGCGCTCGTGCACAATGATCTCCTTCAGAGCCACAGCCGTGCCTGTGGGCTTGAACACGCCCTGGTGGACCTGTCCAAACGTGCCCTCCCCAAGCTTGCCCGACACGCGGTAGAGGTCGACCGGGGAGCACCCGTACAGGCGGGGAGGCTGCGCCGGCGCCTGCGTGCGCGACATGCTATCTACGGCGAAGATGTCGTTTTCGGGGGTTTTTGTTTTTTTTTAGCAGGGAGGCACGGCCTGGCAAAATAAAGAAGGACTTTGGCCGGCCCGAAAAAGAGAAGGGGGGGCCTTGATCCGGCCGTAGACCGCACCGCGGAGCGTGCCACGAGATACGGCGAATCCCCGAAATTTCACGCCAAACGGCAGCGGCAGCGGCAGCGGCAGCGGCAACAGCAGCAGCTAAGCAGTGCAGTGCAGTGCAGTGCAGTTGCGTGTGTACATTGCACGCTAAATGTGCACACTGATGTGTACGAACACTACAGCGCCTTTATTGATTAAAATTAAGTTGTGCGCTGGACAATTGCTCGGCGCGTGGCCGGCGACCTTCCATATCCGGGCTCGGGGCGAGCCGCGATGCGGCTAGGCTAGGGCTAGGCCCGCCTGACCACCGTACCGCGTTGCACCACAAAAAGTCCCCACAATGATTCGCGCAGTGATTAGCTAGCAAACCAACCACCAAGCAAGCGATACCGCACTCCGGCATGATCCGAGGTCGACAGGCTCACGCGGTGCTTGGCGCGCTCGCCGCACACGCGCGCGGCCCCGCGCCCGGCCGCGCGCTCGGCCCGCGGTTTGCTCACACGGCAAGATCAATTGTCTTCTCCACGTACGGCCCGCCCAATGAGGTTCTGCATGTGCAGCGGCACCAGCTCGCGGACCCAAACGAGGACCAGGCGCTGCTGAAGCTCGTGGCCGCGCCCATTAACCCGGCCGACCGCAACCAGGTCGAGGGCGTCTATCCGTCGAAGCCCGAATTCACTAAGGACTTCGGCACGCCGGACCCCGTAGCCGTCGGCGGCAACGAGGGCGTCTTCCAGGTTGTTCAGGCCGGCAAGAATGTACAGGGCTTGCAACCAGGGGACTGGGTCGTGCCGCGCGTGGCCTCGTTCGGGACCTGGGCCACGCACAAGCTCGCCAAAGAGGCGGACCTCATTCCGCTGGGCAGGCCGAACGGCTTGGAGCCGCAGCAGGCCGCCACGATCAGCGTGAACCCGTCCACGGCATACCGCATGCTCTCGGACTTTGCGTCGCTCGAGCCGAACGACTGGTTCATTCAGAACGGCGCCAACTCCGGCGTCGGCCGCATGGCGATCCAGCTCGGCCGCCTGTGGGGCTACAAGTCCATCAATGTTGTGCGCGACCGCCGCGACATCGACCAGCTCAAGCAGGAGCTGCACGACCTCGGCGCGGACCACGTCGTCACGGAGGAGCAGATCGCCGACAAGAGCATCAAGACGATCATTGCCGACTGGACAAGCAACAAGCCGCCGCGCCTCGCCCTCAATTGCGTCGGCGGCCGCTCTGCATCGAACATTGCGCGGCAGCTCGGCCCGGGCGGCCAAATGGTCACGTACGGAGGCATGTCGAAGCAGCCCGTGTCGCTGCCTACCGCTTTGTACATCTTCAAGGACTTGGCGTCCCGCGGGTTCTGGCTAACAAAATGGAACAAGGAGAACCCGCAGGCTCGCGAGCGCATGCTTGGCGAGATCGCCGACATGTTCCGCCAAAAGGAGCTGCGCGAGACCGCCATCACGACGCACGCAATTGACGTTTCAGAGGGCACGGACGAGGAGCTGTTCGACACTTTCAAGGCCGCGCTGGGCAGGACTGGAAAACAGGTGCTTGTGGCGAAATAGATAGCCCCATTCTGGAAACGCGTGTCCATGCAGCGTCTCTCCTTATGCTGCTGCCAGTGCCCCCCGCCTGCAGCTAGCTACTGCAGCAGTTTGTTCATATCAAATCAAATCAAATCAAATCAAATCAAATCAATGACATTGAATGAATGACATTCAAGGCGTGGCAGGCCCCGGGCCCTGCTAGAGCTTTAATTCCCTACTAGGTTAGAAGTTGAATAACCTTTGAAGTGAGTTTCTGGTTTCTGGTTTCTGGTTTCTGGTGTTTTGGCTTCCGGTTTTTGGTTTTTGGTTTTTTGGTTTGTGATTTGCGATTCGTGGCTCGTCGTTCGTCATTGTCGTTAGATCTGAGCTTGCATATTCCTTTAGTGACAAATGAGCGCGCGCACAAATCGAAAGAAAAAAAAACATTATGTACCTAACGCGCACCCCAAAAAAAAATAATAAGACTACAGTCTTCGCTATTTTTCACTAGACATTACCGCTGCATACTTCTCTCCTCTCTCCAGTTGCGAATGCATTTCGTGTGCCTCGTCTCCATCATATGACTTAGCTTAGCGTTGCTTCCTCATCCCACCCCCCATCCCATCCCCATCCCGTTCCAAAAAAAAATGCGGTTCGGCGGTTCGGCGGTTCGGCGGTTCGGCGGTTCCTGCACGCGCGCACTATGCTTCTCTCGCTTGCGCTGCAAGCGGCAGCAGGACCGCCGATCCTGGCATGGCCAATATTAACGGCGGTTATTGCATGGCTACCCTAACTCATCGGCTACGTACATAACTTCTCGGCTATTCAGTACTATTTCGGTGAACGATGCCGGTTTCGGGCCCCTGAGGACGGGCCTCGTCCGGGGACGGCACGATAAAGCTCACCACCGGTCAGCATGCGTGCGTCGAAGTGACGTGCGTTCCACTGCCCCGCTTATGCTTGTGCTGCGTCATTCGCGGTCTCCCCCGCGATACGGCAGATCCCGTCTGCCGTCGTCATACGAGTACATGCGCTGCTGAGAACAACCCGGGCCCTGCTCGTACAGCGCGGGAACACGACGCCCGCCGAGCCGCAGACCCGCGAGCCTAAAATTCGCGCCGCCACCGCTGCCGCCCGCCATAAGGCGAGTGTGTTATTATCATTTGGGGGACAGGCAATTCGCTCAAAAGTGCTCACAGCACGAGATCACGCGTGGACGCCGAACCGGAGCTGCAATGCGCAGGCGACGCGCAGCCTGTGCGCGCTGCGTTCGGCACCACCGAGCTATGACGTGATGACCATTTTGTGTGAGTTATGCGAGCGAGCGGGCGGTACGTCAGATCGAGATAAGCACGAGCATTTACACTGCGCCCTGCCTGCTGACCCAACGCTTGGGTGACAGTGCCAGGCGCACATCCCGCCCCTAGCCCTGTCCCGCTTCGTGCATGAGCTCTGCACAATACGTAACGTGATGCTTGCTGACCACGGTATCGCACGAGACAAAGACTCACCGCGCGCTACCCACGCAGCGCCACTCTGCGATGCGCGATGCGCGCGATGCGCGCGACGCACGCGACGAACAGAGTTTAATACAGGCCAACTAGCCCGTGTAGCCATATTTTTCGACGCAACTTTCATACTAGTCTAATTAATGCTTCTCAGGCAGAGCCATACACGAGTGCATGGGCAACTTTTGTGCGCGAATTCGGCGGTCCCGAAGCCATAAATAAAATTGCACACACCCTGCTGCGCGCCCACCTGCCCTAGTCACCTGGACCGGGTGGGTGTGGCCAGGTTGTTCTCTGCTGACCGAGCAGGCAGGGTTGATTGCCGTTCGTGATTACTACGTGCGGGTGGTGCAGACTGAGGGTTGGTGTAGTTGCCTAACCGTATCGGCAGCTACATATCAGCCGACCCGGGGGCCCCTCGTCGAGCCGGCCGGGATCGGTCGTAGAAGGCGTTGATCTAGATGCGGCTTCTTTTACTACACGAGATGCGCTTGCGGTGAAATGCATGGGCCAAGAAAAAATCCTCGGGGGCCTAGAACGGCGCGGCTTTCCGCCACGAAACAGCAACGCCGCAGCACCTAATGCACCTCACCCTTGGGGCGCGGACATAGATGCGCGCCGTTTCCCGGAGGCTATCATAAGCAGACATAAGCAGAGATAAGGTAATGACATAACTGTGCATTCCAAGATGACTTTAGGGTAGCATATGCGCTACGAAAGAGCAGCGCTTGCCTGAGGGCCCCAGGGTGTTCTGCAGTCCAAGATATGCACCCTGCCGAGAGGTTCTGCAGCGTGTTGGCTGCGCTGCCAAGACCGAGCACGCCAACACAAACCTTGGAAGCGCGCAGTCTGGGCGCACCCTTTGTCACGCGCCCCTCTCTTTTCTCGACAAAAAAAAAACCTCACGAGGTTCGTTTACGGGCGTGCACATGCATAACTCGAATAAAAATGCCATGGGGGGAGGGGGGGCAAACTCGTGGTTCGCGCCCCTATGGCGCGGGGGCAACCTTAGTGTTTCACCTGGCCTGCTAAAAAAAATTCAAAATAAACCCTTAAGCAGCTAGCTGCATTCCGGCCCCTAGCCCATACTGCGTAGCGTCTGTACTGAATGCCAAGAGACGGGAGGCGCGCGTCAACGGCCCGACCGCCGTCGAACGTGGGCGTAAAGCGCCCCAACCCTAGGTTTATCACGTCACGGTGGTAGCGGAAAAAAAGTCCGGGTATCTTACTAACTACCGTTTTTGGGTTGAGTTGAAGACATAAGGCCACCACTCTGCCAAGTATCAGGCCGGCAGCTCAATCTTATATTACTTCCCTGTTTGGGGCTGGACATTCAAGGGGCTGTTGGGGGGCCTGGACACACCTGTATTTGGCGCCGGGAGATTTTGGTTGGATAGAATCCCAATATAGAGCAGCAGCAGCGTCCGTTTTTTTTGCGGAAGATAGCGCGTTAGGATCAAGCCATTGCCACTAGCCAAGACCGTTGAGTATTTAGCGCGCCTTGGACGGAGCAAGTTTACTGTTCTTGGCAAGACCCAAAAAAAAAACACACATATCTAGCGACGAACCTGCTTCTCGACTGCGCGCTAACTTAGGCATTTTTCCTCCGGTTCAGAACACCGCTGTTGCCTCAATGTTGCATGAGCAAACCACAGCACCGGCGCTCAATGGCATGGAGCACCGGAAGTCGAGTGGCTACGCAGACTTTGGCGCGGGAAGCTGGCTATTCCTGCGCGCGAGGTCACAACCGGACCTGAACGCGGCGGCCGCCTTCGAAGGTGGCGGCAGCAGTAGCAGTAGCAGCGGAAGCGGCGGCAGCGGCAGCGGCAGCGGCAGCTCGTCCCCGTACTCGCCAGCCAAGGCGCAGGCACATGCGCAAATGGCGATTGATTGCATCCGGAAGGTCATTGTGAACGGCCAGTGTGCCATCGTCGTGATCTTCCCCCTAGCCGTTCTCTGGGTAACCGAGGACAGCCACATTCCGCTTGGCGTGCCGACGGATCTCGACAACATGACGCTCGCGCTCGAGCAGAAGGTGAGTTCCGAAGACAGTATAGAGTTGGCGGAGCGCATTCTGCGCTCGGCGCGCTGCGCCGAGCTGGGCATAGCCATGAACTCGACATGGCAGACCGGCGGCTACCTAAAGAGCCAGAACTACAAGGTCGACATCGACTGCTACTTCAAGGACCCGGACCTGCACTGCGCGATTGCGCTGCTCACGCCCGGCGCGCAGTCGCCCGAAGCGGCCGAGCTGCGCTACGAGCAGGCGCAGTTGTCGTCCGTGCGATACCACATAGGCATCATCTCGAACTCTAGCACCGACAGCGAGCATCCTAACAACGGCGGCATGAACGGCCAGAGCTACTCGCGGTCGCCGCAAGAACCCGACTACGCCACAACCGCTGGCAGCCGGTCTGCCGCGGGGCCCAAGGACCGCCGCGAGTCCGTGGATATGGCTTCCATCACGAGCACTCAACACATGCATGACTTCATTCCGTCCATGACCTGCCGCGAGGTCGAGTACTTCTATTCCCTGTTGCCCGGCTCTGCTTCGGGCTCGTATATGCATCATGAACATGAGGCGGCGAACTCGACGTCCATCATGGAACAAGAAGAGCAGATCACAGACCCAGACCACCTAGACCCGCATCAGAGGCTGCGACTTCTGCAGAGCGTGCCTACGGTGCTGCCAAGACGGCCGCGCGACCTGGCCGAAGTGCAGGCCGAGGCGGCCGTGGCGGCGCAGCGCGGCAGCGAGTCGCGGTACCTTGGCGGCGGCGCCGGATTTGCTGGATACCACACATCGATTCCGGCCCCGCCCCCGGGGCCCGTGTACAAAAAGTCCGGGATCAAGTGCTTGGAGTGCGGTGTGGACCAGAGCCCCGAGTGGCGCAAGGGTCCGATGGGCCCCAAAACACTGTGCAATAGGTGCGGCCTGCGGTACGCGAAGAAGCTGCGACTGCAGTCGAAGTAGATATGGAACGGGCCGAAGCCGGCGCGGTTTGTCTTTTAGTGCATAATAAATTATTTCTGTGGGCATTACTCGTCCTCGCCGTTCAGCTGTGTGCTTCGTTATCTTGTTTTTGTTTTGGTTTCGGGTAGAGCAGCAGCCGTGGGTGGTCGCGACGACGATGACGATGACGACGTAGGACAAAGGTTCAGTCACGCACGACTGGGCGCCCAGTTTGGAGATGATACTTCGCAATCCACAAAGGAAGAATTTTGCCAGAAACGCCATGTAACGATGATATATTTAATTGACATTACGAAAAACAACCGCTGAAGTGGTCCCGTAGGAGGACTATTCAATGAGACTCAAACATAGCAACGGTGTCTTTGCGACTAGATTGTGGTACGACCGCGCGTTGGGCAAAGCAAAGCCAAGCGCGGATACGCAGTTAGTATGACGGCTACGCGTCTACTTCAGGAGCACTCATTTGGCTTCACGACCAAGCGTTAGACTTCATGACCACGCATTAAAACCTATGACCACACGTTAGACTCCACGACCTCGCATTCTAGACTCCACGACCACGCAGTAGACTCCGCGACGACGCACTGTACTTTACGTCCACGCAGTAGACTCTATGACCGCGTATTATTATATTATTGAACTGTACTAACACATACGTCTCAGCGAGCACACGTTAATCTCGGTCTGCACACGTTAATCTCGGTCTGCACACGTTAATCTCGGTCTACACACATTCTTAGTACTCTACACGAGAATTTAAAAAAAAAAACTACCGAGACAAAGAAATAAAAAAGTAATAATAGAACAAACGAAGACCCCCAACACGGCTTTACGAAAAGGAGCGGGTCGCCCCGCACGGTTTCGTGCGTTTTCGTGGGTTGTCGTGCGCGGTTGCCGCACCCACTGCACGCGCGCCCAGCCGCATGCGGCAATAGATTTTGTGCCGCCGTGGGGCGGGCGCCCCGGCCGCGGGTACCCGCTGCCTGGGTGTGGGTGTGGGTGGGTGGGTGTCTGTGTGTGCGTGTGTGTGACGCTTAGTCTATTTGTTATTACCAGGGTTGGGCACAACGAAAACCAAATATACACACTAAGAACCCTTTTTGGCCACGCTGCCTCGACCTGAACCACGCCTCCTCTTTTTTTTAAAGTGAGTAGTACATGGCTGCACCAATGACTAGTGTTCCCGCACCAGGCGGTGCTGAGGGCGCAGGCGCGGGCGCTCCAGCGGCTCCGCCGGGCCACTCCGTCACGAAGCGGCTGCAGAACGAGCTCATGCAGCTGATGATGAGCGCGCCGCCCGGCATTTCTGCATTCCCCGAGTCCGACGGTAACCTGCTGGTGTGGGCGGGAACCATTGACGGCCCCGAGGACACGTACTACGAAGGGCTGCAGTTCAAAATCTCGCTGGAGTTTCCGCAGAACTACCCATACACGGCGCCGACCGTCAAGTTTGTGAGCCCGATGTGGCACCCGAACGTCGACATGGCCGGCAACATCTGTCTCGACATTCTGAAGGAGCGCTGGTCCGCTGTCTTGAATGTGCAGACCGTGCTTCTGTCGCTGCAGTCGCTGCTTGGCGAGCCGAACAACTCGTCCCCGCTGAACGCGCAGGCCGCGCAGCTGTGGGACGAGCCCGAGGAGTATAAACGGCTGCTGAAGCTGAGATGCCAGCCCGAGTAGTCCACTTTTTACTACGTGGTGTTGACTCCATAGTACTACTAAGTGCGTGGTGCTTACTCCTTGGTGCTTACTACGTGGTGTTGACTCCGTGGTGCTAGGCGGAGCAGTCAGTGGTTTGCCTCCACAGCATACTGGTCTCTTGCCTCGCTGCTGTGCCTCCCTAAAATTAATCGCATCCTCCCTTTTCTGCTTGCATCTTTGCTTTGCTTTTTTTTATTGGTTCGGCAAAACGAGAAAAAGGTTTGTTAAATAAAAAAGCTAGTAACTGAAGCGAACTAATTGAAATCAAATCAAATCAAATCAAGTCAAATCAAATTAAATTAAATTAAATATGGGGGGGGGAGAAAAAATGCTAAGCGCCGCTATGCTATGCCAGCTCCGATGCCGGCTCGCTCGGCGGCGGCTGTATGGACGCAGCCTCGCTTGGCGGCTCGCTGGGCAAATCGCTCGCGAGCTCCGACGGCGCGTCCTGCTCCTGCTCGAGGCTGTCCTCCTGGTGCTCGGACGGCTCGCGCGTAGGCAGCTGCCCGGGCTCGGCGGACTCTGCATGCTCGGTGCCCCCGGCCTGATCTGCGGGCTCGGCCTTTAGCTTGCGCGCCTTTGGCCGCGTTGTTTTTGGCGTGAGTGCGCGCTTCGTGATTTTTGGTTTCGGCTCCACGCCGCCGTCCTCGAGCTCGGCCTCGCGCTTCAATTTCGCCTCGAGCTCCGATGCCGTGTAGTCGCTGCACCACGCCTCGACCGTGTACGTGAAGCCCGTGAACGACTTCCACTGGATGGGCCGCCGCGTCCATTTGCGGCACGGCGTTTTGTCGAGATCGAGCCCGGACGTGTTTGCCACGGGCGCGGCCTTCACGCTGCGCGGCAGGTTTCCCAGAATCGGGTCGGCGCCGCCGCCGGAAATGATGCCCGAGCCGGCGCTGGCGCCCCGCGGCTCCGCCGACATGAACCGCCGCGGCCCGGCGGATGCCGTGCTCGCTGCGTCGCCGTCGTCGCCGTCGTCATCGCCGCCGTTAGCTG
>NRDX01000036.1:0-85135 GCA_004125185.1 Entelexis vaccinii | reverse complement strand
GGGGGGGGGGGGGGGGGGGGGGGGAATAAATAATGGTTGATCGAACCGCTGGGTTTGTTGACTTGTTGGACAACAAAAAAAGGAAGTTTGAATTAACAATTCTCTTCTTTTCAGAGTCTAGTTTCAGTTTTGCTCGTTATTTGTCGTGTGTGCCTATCTTGTTGTGAGCCATTCATTCAAACGAATGTCTACGGTTCAAATGCTGGTGCCGATGCAAGTTGCTTTTGTTAAATAGGTTGATTTCACTGATGTATATATATAGTGGGTGATAGGTGAATCTCAACGAATAGTGGAATAATTAACGGCGGAAATAGGGATATTATTATCATTTTTTCTTGTGCCATAACATGTTTGTGGCACATTCTAATTAGCAGGTTCATCATCTCGTTTCTCAGTGCTTGACTTCCGTGACTTGCTGCGCGGCCTCCGGCAGCTTCAAGTCATCCGCTCCAGGCGTTTGCGAGTCCGCATCTACGGGCCGGCGCATTGGCGTCATCATGGGCGACGTGCGCACGAAGTAGTTGTGAATTCTTGGGCTGACCTTCTCGAGGTCCTCGTCGTCCGACTCGGCCGAGCCCGAGGTATTCTCCTCGAACTTCTGGCGCTGGCGCTCTTCCCAGTCGCTGCGCATCTCGCCAACCTTCTGCTTGAAGTCGGCCTCCGAGTCATACGTCTTGCCGACGCCCCGGAACCGCTCCCACCACGAGAGGTGCATTGGGTGCACGGCAATACCGTGGTATTCGTGGCTGCGGCCCTCCATAATGAAGCGCCAGCGGCGGTCCTGCTCGCGCAGATCGAGACCAGTGACGTCAGGCAAAAACACGAGCGTGAGGATCATACCTGCAAGACCGAACCAGGGCACGACGTAGAACTTTGTCTGGTCGTCGATGTAGTTGTAAAGAATCGACGCAGTCAGGGCGCCGAGCTTACCAGTTGCGGCGCCAATGCCGTGCGCGGAAGCCCGGATCTCGGTAGGGAACACCTCAGCCGCCACCAAGAAGGTAACACAATTAGGACCAAACTGTTGGAAGAAGGAGGAAAGGAAGTACATGGCTTGGAAGGCGTGGATGTGCTGCGGCTCCTTGTAGTACTTGAAGTGGAAGGCGGGAATAACAAACAGCACGAAATCCATAAGGAAACCGAGCTGCTGCATCCAGTTGCGGCCATAGAAGCGAGTGTCGATAGTCAGCGACGCGAGGTAGTAACCAGCCATGGAGCAGCCAATGTTGATGAGGTTGTACAGCCAGTCAATCATAACACCGCTCGACTTTCCGCCAGTCAGGATCGAAATAAACTCACCTTGGAAAATCTTGTTACCATAAAAGAACATATCGTTCATATACCAGCAGCCGCAAGTCGCAATGAGGCGGCCGCCAAACGTAGTGAATGCCATGCGCAGCGAGTTCCAGTTGTAGCCCGTCACTGACGAGTTCGTCTTGGCCTTCTGCAACGCCTTGGACATGTTCGGCATCTTGTAGGTACGGAAGTAGACGAGCCACAGCGTGCCGACGGCCGGAATAGCAAAGCTCACGCGGAACGTCCACTGCACAGCCACTTTACTATAGGGGGCCTTGCCGCTTCCGTGGTGGAAAATAAGCAAGCAGATAATGAGGATGGCCTGGTTCAGAAGCTGTCCCCAACCTTGCATGAGGAAGGCGCTAACAACGCGGCGGCCGCGGTGCAAGCGGTCCTGCTTCAACTCGTTACGCGAGAACCGGTGACGCTCCATACCGCTGGTGGCTGTCATCGGGTACTCGCCGCCGACACCAATGGAATAGAAGAACAGCGACCAGGCGTAGCAAATGACCCATCCGTTCAATGTCGTGCCCCACATTGCTGAGAGCATGAGCAGGCCGACGAACATAATGACGGCATCCTGAATCAGACCCCAGCGGCGGCCGATGGAGTCGCCAATAAGGCCTACTGCGATCTGGCCGACGATGATACCGCAAACCTCCAAGTAGTTCACGGAGTCGAGCCAAGTCTTGTTACATTGCGTCTGGTTCTTGCCCCAGCACTCTGGCCAGACGTCGGAAAACAGGCCCTTGATGTTGCCGACGGAGAACAGGACGTAGCCCTCGAGGAGCAGGCCCGCGCCGGGAATGACGGCCTGGCGGAAGTACCAAGCGATGGGGCTGAGCGGGTCGTTTTTGAGCATGCGGCCCAGCGAGCGCAGCTCAGCAGCGGCCTCCTTCTTTTCGACGTTCCAGTTGAACTTGGCCCGCTTCCACAGCGGCAGGTCTGCCCAGTAAACGCCCTCGGGCGTGTAGATGTCGTCCGGGCACAGCAGCGTGCGGAACAGCGTCTCTTCCTCCTTTCCGGGGGGCTGGCGGTTCAAAATGTCGTCGGAATCATCGTCGGCGAGCTCGCCGTCCACAGTGTCGTACTCCTGGGGCCCGCCAGGCACCGGGATCATGCCCGGAATTGGCGCATGGTGTTGCGGGCGGTGGCTGTCTTGGTAGGTGACAGGCATTGGCTTGGGATTGGTTTTTATGCGGGCGCGCCGGGGAGGGGCGTCGGTATCTGCGGCGACAAGGTTGATCTCCGGTGGGTTCGGCATGCGCCCTCCTCGCCTATTTAAGCTAGTGGATCGGTTGAAAACGTGCTCGAGCCTCAAACTGAAAAAATCCAGCGATAAGCGTCGACCTAGCCCTTGCTCAAGCACACTCGGGCCATAACAGCACACTATCACCACCACGTGGGGCCGTCACGTGCGCTGCCACCGAGCGCCCGGAGCTGAGCTGCGAGCTGCGAGCTGCGAGCTGCGCGACCAATTTGCAGCGGCTTTTTGTGCGGCTGAAAACGCCAAGCCGATCTCTGGGCCAGCGGCGATTTGAGCAGTATGAGTTTACTTAGTGTGCTGCAACACAGAGATTAAATTAGTTGATCTAGTTCTACGAGCCGCAAAGCGTGCATTGCGGCCACAACAGGTGCAAAATAAAACAAAAAAAAAACGAAAACAAATACTGCTGCTGCTTCGCATGCGTAGTAAACCGAATTAGGACTCCTCGCGCGCACGTGATTTTCCACCGAAACCCCCCCCAGCGGTCGTCCTTTGAGTGCATAACGGCCACCACGTGGGCCCGTTCTGGGCTCTGAATTGTTCGTTTATACGAACCGCCCGTAATTAATTGTCGCATATGCAGGAGATAACTGGTGCATAATTGAGAGGGGAAAAGGACCTGCGCGGGGCCAGTAGAACGGCAGCATGCAGTCCAGCATTCGTATTTCTTAAATGTGTAGCTCCGCAAGTTTAGCGAACTCAGGTTAGCTGCTGGGGGAGAAGGGGGGGGAGGGGAGAAATAATCGTATGTACAAATGAAGTAGCCAGTACTCAAGTACAAGAATAAGACTGAAAAGTTTGGGCTCGGCAAAGACCGAGGACTCTTAGATCACATGCATTGCATGCACGCGCATGCGGATCGAGAATCTGTCAAAAAAGCGGGGCGCGGCTGGCCCACGAGCGGCCCCACGAGCAGCCCCACGAGCAGCCCCACGAGCAGCCGCGCGGCGGTTACTAAATCAGTGGAGGGCTCGAGCCACGCACGCGATGTCGCTTGGCGACGTGCGGCAGCAGCCGCCGATCACGCGCACGTCGCGCTGCGCCCATGCCGCCGGGTCCCAGCCCGAGCTCGCGCTGTCGAACGCTTTGGGCTTGCTCCATGTGTGCGAATGGCCGTCGTAGACCTCGCCGCTATTGGGGTATAAGATGAGCGGCGCGCGCAGCACGCTGAATGCGTCGATGACGCGCGGCACGGCCCTCACATCAAAGCAGTTCGCGCCAACCGCCTCGATTGATGCGGCGCCGTCGAGCAGCGGCTGCAGATCCGCAATTGGCGTGCCGTCGGCCAGCGTGATCTCGTCCGCGTCCGCACCAGTGCGCACCGACAGCGACAGCCACACAGGCACGCCGGCGCTGCTGGCAAGAGGAACTGCTTCGGATACTAGCAGCTCGATCTCGGCGCGGTTCGGCACCGTCTCAAATAGCAGAATGTCGGGCTTGCCCGCCAGCACGGCGCGCACGCGCGGCAGCCAGAACGCGCGCAATTGCTCGCGCGTCGTGTTCCCGTAGTCGCCGCTGTACTCCTGGCCCTCGGCCAGGTACGATCCATAGGGTCCGAGGCCGCCAGCGACCTTCTTTCCTGGGCCGGCCTCGCGGGCTGTGTCGCGGGCAATCAGCACCGCCTGCGTAATGAGGTTCGATGCCTCCTCAGCAGTAAGACCGGCACCTTGAAAGCCCTCAATGCTTGTTTGGTACGTGAGTGACGTAGCGACGTCGGCGCCGGCATCAAAGTATGCGCGGTGCAAGCGGCGCACATCCTCGCGGCCCTCGGGCGTGAGCAGGGCGCCAGATCCCCACAGCTGCGGGTGCATGCGCACGCCCAAAGACTCGAGGTAGGTTCCGGCCGCACCGTCGAGCACAAGCACGCGGGTTTCAGGCATTGCAGAGGGAAAGCCAGGAACAGGCACCGAAGCAGGAACCGAAGCAGGAGCAGCAGCAGCAGCACGAGCGGGCTGGACAAGGGGAAAAAAATCGCACGTGATCCGAAAAGTTTCAGTATTTAGCCAGCGGCCGCGCCGGGCCCAAGTCGTCTCTTCATCGGGACTATATCTCCACGCTGCTTGCCATGCTACTTGCTGCGTGGTAAACGAATCCCAGAAATCAAACGGGATCTATGCAGATGGCAGCGGCCAGCGCCGCAGGTCGGCCCTTGAAGCCCACTGGCGCCGCCTTTTGAAGGGTTCCGACACAACTAAATGAAACAAAACAAAACAGAAAAAGGAAAAGGAATAAATTATGTAGATCATTTCTTCGATCCGCTGGTGATGCGTTTCCCGAACATTTTGAATTTGTCGCCCAGCGACGCGCGCTTCTCGCGCTCCTGCGTCGACACGGAGGCCGTGCTGCTCGTCGACACCTGGCGCACGGACGAGTGGCGCGACGCGGCAGCGCCCTGGCGCGGCGGTGCGTCGGCACCGGCGGGCGCGGCCGGCTGCTGCGGCGGCTGCAGCGCCGGCTCTTCTGGCGTTCGGGGTAGTTCGTGCGCAGCGCCGCCTGCTGGAGACGACGACGACGACGTGAGCTCGGGGCCCTCGCGCGCGGCCCGCGACGCTGCGAAGGACGAGCCGGCCGCGTGCTGCGGCGACTGCGGCGACTGCTGCTGCTGCAGCGCCGGCGACTTCTCGGTGAGGTGCGGCGACAGCGTGAAGGACTCGGGCTCGCCGCCAATGCGGTCGAGCGACGCCAGGTCTGTGTGCACAAAGCTCTGGACTATGTCGTCCATATCGTCATGAGCCCCGCTCATGGTTCAGCCTGGTTTTGCAGTCACAAATGCACAGAGTTGCCAGTCGCTGCGGCGCAGTCCGGCGTGGACTAACAGCTGAAACAGCCCGCATGCGCCTGGCGTCACGTGCACGCGTCCAATTAACCTAAGCGCGGCAGGCGGGTGCGCTAAGACTGGCGACGAAAAAAGGGGAGTAATAACGAAGGAAGGGGGTTAAGGGACCCACATATCGGAGCACAGCGTCGCGGGGGGTTGTTGCTGCGGCATGCACGGGGCGGCCTGGGCTGGCCGGCGAAAGCTTTTTTTCTATATTTCGGTGTTTGTATTCATTTATTTTAGTCCCGATCGTGCCTTGCGCATGCACGAGATTAGATTGGTAGGAGATGCCGGCTCGTAATTAGCGGCCGAGCCACCCATGTCTGGTCATAACGCCGCGTGCGTTTGTGCATTCGCCAAATACTGGCGTGTATTTAAATGTTCTAACCGTTGTATACTGCGTGATCTGCGTGATCTGCAACCATTTTGTGCTGGTCGGCGTGCTGGTTGTGTGGTATGCTGCGCGCGGCCTGGTTGCCTGCGTTCGTGCGCTTCGGCTATGCACGCAGTTTTTTTTGTTTCCCTGGGCAGCAGCGCTTAGAAGCCGACTTGGGAGCGGGTTGGATTGGGTTGGGTTGGGTTGGGAGCCGCGGGAGCTGGCCGAGGGAACAAAGAACAAAACCGCCCGCCGCAGAATGGCAGGCAGTCTGGCTGGCGAAAGGTTAGGCAGCCAAAAAAGGTCAAGGTCAAGGTCAAGGTCCAGCCAGGGCAGGGCAGGTTTGGGCAGGTTTGGGCAGCAGGTTTGGGTGGGTGTGGGACATCACGTGGCCCCGGGCGCTGGTCTACGGGAAAGCCCAAAACCGCTTCACTATCGCTAACGGGCCCGGCTTCGCACCCGCATGAACCAGTAAGCGCCTGCACAGCTTGGCTTGCACGGATGGAGGACTTGGCTGCGTCGTCGAAGCGCGATAAGCGCCGCACGACCATCGGGTCCAAGGTGCGCTACCTCAATGACGCGTTCGAGCACGACCGCGACGCCCACTACTCGGACATGCTCTACCGCCTGCAGTCCCAGCTCTACGCCTTGCACGCAGGCACCGACCCGGAGTATCTCGAGCGCGTGGCCGACCTCGAGGAGCTGCGCGACGCCCGCCTCACCGAGCTCTATTTGTGGGAGCAGTACCAAACCGAGCAGGCCCGCAAGCAGTACGAGGAGGACACGGCCGCCGCCGTGGCTGCATACGACAACATGATGAACGTCGTGCGCGACAAGCTGAAGGCGCGCCTCGAGAACCAGCGCAAGCGCCTGGCCGAGGACCGCGCGCTGCTGAACGTGTCCACGGACCACGCATTCTTTGTTTCCGCAGCAAACCCAACGATCCCGACGTCGCGCACGGCCGCCATAGCCGCGCTCTCGGGCCAGGAGCGCCGCACGCTGCGCCGCCGCGACCTGAACTTGAACTCGGACCTCAGCGGCGTGAGCGGCACCGAGACGGGCGGCGCTGCAAACGGCGGCTCCGGCTCGCGTAAACGTGCGGCCGCGCACAACTCCGACGACTCCGGCCAGAGCGGCACAAACGCCGGCACTGACCGCGGCGACTACGAGCTGCTTAAGGACTTCGACCACTCGCGCTCCCGCAATACGGCCAAGTCGTATAATGGCGTGAAACCGCTGAAGGCCGAGGACGGCGCGGCGGACCTCGCCCTTATTGCCGAGAGCGTGCGACACTTAAAACGCCGCCGCGAGCAATAATTCAAAACAACACGACAAAACCACTGCCACACCACTGCCGAATTGCTGTCGAAACCGCTGGCGGCGAACCGTGGACCGCGAACCGTGGACCGCGAACCGCTCGGTTAGTGTGCCCTTTAATCCGCAGCCCTCGAGGCCTACTACTCATTTTAGTCGCTGCCGTGTGGAGCAACTTTTAGGACCGAATCCGCCGCCGCGCGCCAAGCTTAAAACCACGAAATAATCGCGCCTGGCTTGGCTTTGAATGAGTGCACAAGAAGACAGTATGCTCAGCGGCATCGTGCAGCAATGGCTTGCGTTCGACGAGGACGAGGACTCGCGCGCGCTTGTAAAGCGCCTTGCCCATGAGGACGCCGCTACGCTGGCCAAAATGATGCACCCGCGCATCTCGTTCGGGACCGCGGGCCTGCGCGCGGCCATGGAGCCGGGCTTCGGCAGAATGAATGTCGTTACCGTGCGCCAGGCCAGCCAGGGCCTGGCTAAGTACGTCGCCGTTACGGTGGACAATGCTCTGCAGCGCGGCATTGTGGTGGGCCACGACCACCGCCACAACTCGGAGCGGTTTGCCCACATTGTGCTGCAGACGTTTGCGCGCGCCGGCTTCAAGACGCATTTCCTCGGCCTCGTGCACACGCCGCAGGTGCCGTTCGGCGTGTCGCGCTTGCAGGCCGCGTGCGGCGTCATGATCACGGCCAGCCACAACCCAGCCAAGGACAACGGCTACAAAGTGTACTGGGAGAACGCGTGCCAAATCATACCTCCGCACGACCGCGGCATTGCCGCGTCGATCGACGCGAACCTCGAGCCCTGGAGCGTTGTGCCGCTCACCGAGGCGCAGCTCAAGCCCGTGGACCTCACGACGGCGTACTTTGACGACGTGCTTGGCCCGCTCACGACGTACAAGGCGGCTACGCCGTTCAAAATCGTGTACACGCCGATGCACGGCGTAGGACTGCCATACGCGCTGCGCAGCTTTGAGCGGCTCGGCTTTGGCGACGAGGTTGTCGTTGTTCGTGAGCAGGCGAAGCCAGACCCGGACTTCCCGACCGTGGCGTTCCCGAACCCAGAGGAGCACGGCGCGCTGGATCTGGCCATAAACACGGCAACCGAGCACGGCGCGAGCGTTGTGCTGGCGAACGACCCCGATGCCGACCGCTTTACATGCGCCGTGCAGAGCTCCGGGACGTGGAAACAGCTCACGGGCGACCAGACCGGTATGCTATTTGCCGACTACTTGCTCGAAACGGGCCAGTTCGGTAACAACAACAGCAGCAGCAGCAGCAGCAGCAGTGGTGGTGGTGGTGCGTCCAGTGCGTCCAGGGCGCGAACCTACTTCATCAACTCCACTGTATCGAGTCAAGTGCTGAAGGCACAGGCCGAGGACGCCGGGTGTTTCTATGAAGAAACACTAAGCGGGTTCAAGTGGCTCGGCAACAAGGCGATCGATCTCGAGGCCGCAGGCCACCGCGTGCCGTTTGCGTACGAAGAGGCCATCGGGTACATGCTGGGCGGCCACGCGATCAAGGACAAGGACGGAATCTCGGCCCTGCATGTGTTTGTACAGCTTCTGGCGCGGCTCTTCGACAGCAAGGTATCCGTAGTTCAGCGGATGCACCGCATCAGTGAGCGCGTGGGGTACTTTGCAACCCACAACGGGTACTATCTCGTCGAGCCGAGCCAGCTCGATGCGAAGTTCGAGCATATCCGACGCGTGCTCGAGTCAAGGGATGATGGGGCGCGCGCGATTCGGCCCGCCAAGGCTGGGCGCGGCGCGTTTAAGGACCTCAGCGTGACGTGGCTGCGGGACCTGACGCTGGGGTACGACTCGCAGGAGCCCGGGCACGAGCCGAAGCTGCCCGTGTCGTCGTCGTCGCAGATGATCACGTTTGCATGCAGCAGTGCGGACCTGAATGCGCGGTGCACGCTGCGCGGGAGCGGCACGGAGCCGAAGCTGAAGGTGTACATTGAGAGCCGTGCGCAGGACGAGGCGACGGCACAAGCGACGGCGGACCACGTGTGGGACATCTTGAAGCAGGAGATGTTCTACGACGTCGGCGCCGGCGCGAGCTGAAGTAGCATAAGAACCATATTTCTAAAATCGGACTTTAAACCTGACTACATTGAGCGATGCTGGCCGCAGCGTTCCAATTATTGTGCCGCTAATTAACACTGCTAAGCACAACTGCTAAGCAGCTCTAAGCCGCTGCTGGGCTTGGCAGGGAAAACCTATGCGCATTATGCGCACCACGCAACACAGCAGTGCACACAGCAGTGCACACGGCAGTGTACACGAACGTGGGCTGGTCAAACGCGGTATATACGTTTACGCTGTTTGCGCTGTTTGCGCTGTTTACGCTAATTACGCTAATTACGCTAATTGCACCGTTTTCCTGCACGCGAACCCTGCCCGCGGCCTGCGTTACCGGCACGGGCGCGGTGCCCAGCCGGACGGCCTCCTTATTTAGCCACTGCGCAAGCGCAGTTAGTAATGCCGCTCGCGGGCGCGGCGAGCCATATCTGTTCTGGGCGATCGCTCGCATGCGTCGCCGGGCAAGGGCGCCGGAGCCTAGGCGTGCCTGCAGACTCGAAACGCCATACGCGCGACGCTAATACTTGGCGATGGGGGCCGGCGGCGCGTCGCGGAATTAGGCGCCTGCAGCGCGTTTACGCCCGCGGCGGGCCCGCCGCATAGCCGTGCTGCAACGGCGGATCTGCCGAGATTAATCGCCATATTCATGGCGGCGCTTCATCCACCAAGCCCAAGGGCCAAATCAAAATCGCAGAGGATCCGCGCTAGCACAGATGGAAAAATAAGTTCGAAATAAATTTAAGGAGAGCCGCCACAAAAAAAGATAATAAAAAGAAAAAACCACGCAGCACGCAGCACGCAGCACGCAGGCAGCACGGCACGCGCGGCGCGTTCGTTCAGGCCTAGCTTTGTCGTGCGTGACTAGGCCGCTAGGGTCGCCGGCTGCACGAGGTGCGTCTATCCGCTGAGTCGGGCGCGCAGGGCTAGGGCGGCGGGCCTTTCCCCTTCTGAGATGAGCGGGCCGCGCACCACCCGCAACCGCGCCTAGACGACGGAGACCAGCGGGATGCACAGCGCGCTTCTGCCGGTCCACGAGAGCTTCACGCCGCGGGGCCACGCGAGCAGGGCGCCGGGCTCGTTCCTGCGCCGCACGCGCTCGTCGCTGCGGCACCAGGGCGCGACGCTGGTGCTGCGCCGCGCGCTGTACGTTCTCGCCGTTCTGTTCGTGCTTGTGCACGTTGCCGTCGTGCCGTGGCGGCAGCGCCGCGCGCTGGGCGCCGCCGGTTATGGCGGTGCCGGTTATGGCGGTGCGGGCAACGACGCGGCGAGCGTGCTGAGCGCGCTGAGCGCGGCAAACGTACCAAACGCGCCAGGCGTGTACACGTACGACTTTGCGAAGCAGTCCGCGTCGTCGGAGCGGGCCGCCGAGCGCGGCGAGCGCGTGCTCATCTGCATGCCGCTGCGCAACGCCGAGCCCGTGCTCGAGCTCATGTTCGGCCACCTGCGGAACCTGTCGTACCCGCACCGCCTCATCGACATTGCATTCCTCGTGTCCGACAGCGAGGACACGACGTACGACACGCTCATCTCCGAGTTCCAAAAGATCCAGACCGGCCGCACCGGCTGGCAGCCCTCGGAGATCTTTAACAACATCGACATCTACAAGCACGACTTCGGCGCCCGCATCGGCCAGGGCGTCGACGCGCGCCACGGCGTCGCCGTGCAGGCCGAGCGCCGCAAGCTCATGGGCCGCGCCCGCAACTGGCTGCTGAGCCTTGCGCTGAAGCCCGAGCACAGCTGGGTCTACTGGCGCGACGCCGACATCGAGCGCAGCGAGCCGTCCATCATCCAGGACCTCATGCGCCACGACAAGGACGTCATTGTGCCGAACGTGTGGCGCCCGCTGCCGACGTGGCTCGGCGGCCAGCAGCCGTACGACCTGAACTCGTGGCAGGAGAGCGACGCGGCCGTCGAGCTCGCGCAGCGCCTCGACGAGGACGACGTCATTGTCGAGGGCTACGCCGAGTACCCGACGTGGCGCGTGCATCTCGCGTACCTGCGCAACGACGAGGGCACGGGCAACATCGACGAGATCATCGACCTCGACGGCGTCGGCGGCGTCTCCATCCTCGCCCGCGCAAAGGTGTTCCGCGCCGGCGCAAACTTCCCCGGTTTCGCATTCATGTCCCACGCTGAGACGGAGGGCTTCGGCAAGATGTGCCGCCGCATGGACTTCTCCGTCGCGGGGCTCACCCAGTATACAGTGTGGCACAAGTACGAGCCCAGCGACGAAGACCTCGAGAAGATGAAGGAGCGCGAGGCCATGGGCCTGTCGAACGACTGAGCCGCTCCACAAAAAACACACACACACACCTCCGCATCTTATATATACCCTTTGAAGCACATTTGTGACCGGTGTGTCACAGTTGTTGCACACAGCAGACGCGCGAGGCCGCGCCTCAGTGGCGGGGCCAGATAATCCTGCGAGACTGCGACTTTTTTTGCATGATACGAGCCGTTGAGGCCGCACGCAGGTTGTAATACCCTCTGCGAACCCCGGGACTGTGGTTAGAACAACCCAGACCTGTGGTTAGAACAACCCAGACCTGTGGTTAGAACAACCCAGACCTGTGGTTAGAACAAGCGAAGAACATTGAGTGAGGCAAAGTGTGCCGACGAAGCACAATGCACGCAGCCGATCTCCGTACCGAGCGAATTAGCTAGTCTAGTTCAGTCTAATCTAGTCTAGTCCAGTTCAGCTCGAAATGATCCAAGAGTCCTTTTAGAGATTTAGTAGTCAGCTTCATAGTGGCTATTCCGATCCATCGTAATATGTTGGCCGTGCTAAGTGCGAGCACAGAAAGAAAACGGCTGCTGTCAGGCGTGAGTGCTTGGCCAAGCATTTGAGGCAAACGCACTCCAAAACTGAGGAATCGATAAACTCGTAAAAAAGCTTCAGCTATGAACTATAGAACGCGCCGAACCATTTAAGCCATTTGTTAGTCCAGCGCGATCGGCAAGCTGCTCGTGCCGGCTCGGTTCATTTCGCACGCCATTATCATCGTCGTTGCAGGCCCCCCCGCTCTTCAGGGTTGGGGCGCGCGATCCCCCTTCCGGCAATATATTGCCGCGCTTCAATTACCGTTCGGTTTCTATTCGCTCCCTTACTCGTCGTCAATTAGCCTTACAATGAGCACCGTCCAGATCTTGACGCACATGAACAATGACCACAAGACGAGTCTGCACGACTACCTTGAGTACTACGGCGGCGTGCACGTCGACGTGAACTCGGCAGACAAGGTGGAGCTTGCCGACGTGAAGCTCAACGAGATCACGATCGACTACTCGAAGGGCGGCGTTGCGAAGAGCGTGGTGATCCCGCTGAACCCGCCGATGTCGTCCATGCAGGACGCGCGCGTGCGGTTCATCCGCATGGCCTTCGAGGCCGCGCACGGCCTGCACGTCTCGCCGTACCGCATTACGCGGTTTGTGTGGCCCAAAACGGCCTCGGGCCAGGTGCAGCTGTGGGGGCTGGGCGCCGCGCTGCTTGCGGCGGGCGCGCTCGGGTTCTCGAGCAAGCTCGCGGCCCGCGCCGGCGCGCTCGCGCACTCGCCGAAGCTGCGCGCCGTGTTTGTCGCCTTCGTCTCTATCCATTCGATCGAGTACCTGGGCTGGGTTCTGCCGCTTTTGCGCCGCTTCCGCGCGCCAGCAAGTCTATACTGGAAGTATTTGCTCGCCACGATTGTGAGCGGCATGGCGGGTTGGAAGCCACTCGAGGGCGAAGGAGCGACTCTTGACGCGAGGCAGGCGCCTTAGATTCGGCGCTCTGCTCAAGCTGCTGTGGAATTGCGTGCGTACGCGGCGCCACGATGCTGCAGTCTGCTGCTTCGGCAATATATTGCACCCCCCCCCCCCTCCCCTCCCAAGGCTTATGACGATGGAATTATTATATAGGAAGAAGAAGATAACGATTCAACGACTAACTAACGCAATATCAAATAAAAAACGACGAATTATCCTAGTAATTATAATGGCAACGATAACAACAGCAATAGCAATAAAAATAATAATAATAATAATAAAAGGACACACGAATGGCGACGCTATAAATACTGGCGGGCATGTTGATCCAGTCACCGCGGCAAGAACGCGACTAGAACCGCACCGTCGTGTCTCCGGCAAGCCCAATAACGCTGATCGTGCTCAGCAGCGTGCTCAGGCCCGCCACGGCAACCGAGTAGATCGCGTACTTGCTGTGCAGTGCGACGCTCGGCGTCTGCGACGGGCTCACGCTCGGCGACAGCCCGTCGCCGGGGGCAGGAACATGCTCGTACGTACTCTCCGACAGCTCGCTCGCCTCCTCCGTGCTCGTGCTCGTGCTCGTGCTCGGCGCCGCGGCGATCTGCGAGCGCAGCTCCTTTGCGCCGAACAGCTGCAGCGCTCCGACCAATGGCGCTCCGAACGCAATATAGAGCAGATAGGGATGCTTGCTCGCGCGGTTGCTGAGCAGATAGGCCGTCGCGTTCGCGGCGCAGACGACGCCGGCAAACACGGACGCGCCAGCCGAGCGCGCGAGCACTTTAAGCGCGGTTGCGGCGCTCACGGCCGCGGGCTCGTGCGCGTCCGTCGCGCGCTCGGCCTCGCTCTCAGCCTGCTTCCTCGCGTCGCTGGTCGCAGCGCTCTGGCCGCGCGAGCAACCGCTGAGCAGCTGCTGCTGCAGCCAGCGCACAGGCGCCTGCAGATGCGCGCCGAGCATCTCCTTCTCGATGAACGACAGGTTGTACCCGGCCCACAGGCCAATTGAGACAGTACCAATGACCTTGGCTGTAAACACGGTGACAGGCATCAGAAACTCACGCAGAAACTAGGATCTCCGCGCAGCAAAGTGTAGATTCAAAACGGGTGGATATGACTCGCCGAAACTGCCGCTGCTGGGACCTCCGCCCGTGAGAATTACGTGTGGCTCTTGCTCGCAAACCGCCTTGCCCGCGTCGGTAGCAGCAGCAGCGCGCGTGGGTGGGTGGTGGTGGGCTTTTCTTATGGGCTGCCGGCACGTGCCCAGTCGCGGGCGGATCTGTGCGCGCCCACCACGCGCGCCGCCGCCGCATACTAATTTATTTTATTTTGTTGTTCAGTCGGCCCCGCGCACAGTCTTTCTCAAGTTTAAAAAAAAAACCTCTTAGTTTAGTTGAATCACTTTTACCTGTGAATTGAGTCGTAGCCTAAAGAATGCTCGAATCTAAGAATTGATTGATGGCGCTGGGCCTGATTCGGGCCAGACACACAGCCTAAACATAGCTGCTCTGAAAAGGTATTGTCTGGTTGCTGCAAGTGCGCTTGAGACATCCATTTTCTTGCGTTTCATTGCGCCTTCTTTGGCGTAATGGCACAAACTTAGTTTTGGCTACTTCGCCAATAATGCTAGCAATACATAGGATAAATAAATACGGATCCCGAGCTCAACGTGCTCGGAACATGCTTTAAGTTGGGGGGAGGGGTAAACCCGTCCGTCTCAGGAGGCAAGACCAGTGTCGCTGGACAAGTGCGGCTCTGCATTCATGATTGGGCCGCCCACCACGTAAAAGTCCTCGTGGTCGTTGCCCGGCTCAATTCGGTCTTGAGTCAAGTCGTGCTCTTCTCGTATGGCAATACTTCCCTCTGCAGCAGGCACCTCGTGGGTCAACAACCCCTTCTCAAAATCGCTGCGAGGGCCGGCTAGGGCGCTGTGTTCAGCGTTGGCTGCTGCCTCTTCGTTCGCACTTTCTGCTTTCGCACTTTCTGCTTTCGCACTTTCTGCTTTCGCACTTTCTGCTTTCGCACTTTCTGCTTTCGCGCTTTCCGGGCTCGGACTCCGATTTGGGCTCCGACTTGGGCTCACATTTGGGCTCGCATGCGGGCTCAAGCTCGGGCTCAAGCTCGGGGTTGGGACGGGATTCTCGACGGCTTGACTTGAAGCGGTTTTCTGTAAAGCAGTTTTCTGTGAAGCATCCCTCTGTGACGCAGTTTTCTGCGACGAGCCCAAGGACTGGCTGCTGAACGAGTCTTTATGCACAGAGCCGACTCGGCGGCGCTTCTTCCGCACCTCTTCCATGCCAACAACCTCGATGTCGTCGTCATCGTCGGTCTCGTGGGCTCCAACCTCGGCACTACTCTCTTCGCTGCCCAGCCGCTTCAGCCGATGTTTCAGATCGTCGCGCTTCGCCTGCAGCTCGGGCTCGCGCCAAAACTCGCCCATTTCTAGTATACGACCCTCGGCAGAGCCAACGTGGCCCAAAAACTCCTCGGGCCTTTCAAAGATCTGCTCAACAAAGTGCAGCAGGTACACACCGCAATCGGTGAGGTTCGTCTGCAAGGGAACGTTCGTCCGCAGAAATCGGTAGTCGCTCGTCGTGAGCACGGGCTGGTTGTGCATCTTCAGCACGCTGCGCAGCACACTCACGACTTTGCGGAACGTGCGGTGGTTTTGAGCCGAGCCTAGCGAGTCAAGTACCACTACGTAGGGTTTCGTCGTCGACTCCGGTTTCACCGCCTCGTCAAGGCCAATAATAATCACTACCGACCAGTGTGCTAACTCCGCTTCGTGGATAGGCATGACCGTAATGTGCTTTGTGAGTATAGGCAGCTTCGTCACCCACTTCGGGCTCTCGCCCTTGCGGACCTCAGGGTAGAAAAACGTGTTCAGCAGCAGGATCTTGTCGAACATGGCCTGGTCGTGTATATAGAGTCGCTCGAGGTACCAACGCAGAAAGAACCAAATGATCGTGTCGTTCAAGTAGATTCGCGGGTTCAGCCGCGCAATGTCTTCAACAGAAACTTCCATGAGTCTACCATCCCAAAACCGGTGCGCCACGCGGTGGAACCCAGCATTGCGCAGGATCTGGAAGTCCTCGTTCGTGGGTTCGACCGGTGCAGTCTCGTCGGTCAGGTCTTCAGCATCTGGGCGAGCTCTTCGCCGCAGCCTTCTCGGTGGCTTCTCGGGTGATGTCAAGTTGATTGGCTCAGGCCGAGACTTGGCAGTACCCGAAGCTGCGGTTGGGGCTGTTGAGGCAGGCGACTGTTCCACCGACGGCCGAGGTTTGACGGCCATGCTGCTGCTGTTACCATAGAATGCGTCAGGAGCGATTTCTCCACTCCTGCCGTTCTCGGCAGCACTTGCAACCGGCTCACGAGCCGCCCGCGCCGTGGGTTTCGGCGAGGGCTTACTACGATCCAGGATCTTTTGACGGTTGTTTTCCTTAACGGCAGCGGTCAGCGTAGGAGGCAATCGCGGCTCCCTTTGCGGACTGAGTCCAGAGTCCCGCTTGGCAGCCGATGACGACCCGGACGATGACGACGACAACCCCGACGACCCGGACGATGATGAAGATGACGATGACGATGACGATGACGACGACGACCCCGACTTGGGCGACGACACCGCCTTAGGCACGGCGCGCGGTTCATGTGGCGCTGACCCCGCATCTGTTGAAACATCTGGTGTACTAACTGGTTCCACAGTTCTCACGCGATGCTTACGCACCGCTCGATCTAAAGCCAGACCCCCATCATGGTTCAGCATTAGCACTAAATGTTGTGATGCATAGTATACATCGTAGCCCAATTCTGGCGAGTTCGTGGGTTTCTGAACGATGCTCAGATCCGGCCATTCGAACTTCTTATACTTCCCGTTATTCACATAGAGCGCTTGGGGTTTGATGGTAATAGAGGACTTGTAGTGACGGTCACCGTCGACAATAAAGGCATCATACGTCTCGTCGTTCGTGTCCGACACGGTTTGGCGCATATTCAGTTTGCGCAACGACTCGGGCGGCCTGTGGTCGTCTAGTCTGGCCGCATCGACTCCGCGGGCGCTGCATACGGCCTTAAAGGCCATGTAATCGTAGTAATCCAACATAAAGGAGATGCGCCGCGTGCCCTTGTTCAGCAGGTGAAACATCCACGCATTACCAGCAACGTCGTGGCGTTCTATTTGAAACGATATTTTTCTCCAGTCGTAGCACTGGGTCCCAACATAGAAGTCGTTGGACGTGTCTTTCTGAATGGTAGTCCTAATGCCGTCAACCGTACACGGCCATTTCTTTTGTTGCAGGTCAGAATGAGATGAGGTGGGTGCAGCATCACGCGGCAGGTCCGCCTCACGTTTGCGGTTGCCATGGCGAGCCTTTACTGGCGTGCTTTGCGTAGTGACATGTGGGCTTGATTCGCGGGCAATTGATTCGCGGGCAACTGATTCGCGGGCAACTGATTCGCGGGCAACTGATTCGCGAGCAACTGATTCGCGGGCAACTGATTCGCGAGCAACTGATTCGCGGGCAACTGATTCGCGAGCAACTGATTCGCGAGCAACTGATTCGCGTGCAACTAACTCGCGTGCAACTGACTCGCGTGCAACTGACTCGCGAGCAACTGACTCGCGTGCAACTGGCTCGCGTGCAACTGGCTCGTGCGGGAATGATAGGCGCGGAGCTGATTCACGCGGGCTGTGCCGTCGCGTCCGCACGTCGCGCTCCTGCGACAAGGTACGCCGGCCCGCGTGCTTGTGGCCCGGCCGCTGTGCGTACGAGGAGTGTGCCGCGGTTCCAAGAGAGGGCACACCAAGAACGGGCTGCGGCGACGTGCTGCCAGCCACGACCGGTTTGTGTCCTGGAAGTGCGCGTCGGCGCGCATTGAAGGTGATGGGCCCCGTCGCGAGCCGTGTGTCCATGCTCACCGGGTTTAGTCCCGAGGAGTGGTGCGGTTTCGCGGACGGGGCCGAGCGATGCAGCGAAGTGAATTTCTTGGCGGGCGGGAGCAACACGGCATGCTTGCGCGTGGACTCTGCGTCGGCGCTGGGGGCCTGCGGCATGAGTGTTCGCGCGACGGCAATGGCAGCCGCAGGAATAAACTCAATTCGAGGCTACCGCTGATTGGAAGCGCTGGCAAGGCCGAATAGACGTGGGCGCGGCTGGCCTGGTTGCGGAATGCGAATCGAGCGCGGCGGCGGGCCCCAAAATGCGCTGCTGCTTACTTTTTTCCGCCTGTCTGGGCCCCCTAGCTTAGCTTAGCTTAGCTTGGTTTGGCTTAGCTTAGCTTCGCTTAGCTACTTCGCTTAGGAAACTTGGGTGGGTAGGTGGGACGAAAACCAAAACCAAAACCGAACCAAAAAATCGGGGTGGGCCTGTCAGGCCAGCCGCCGCCGGCTGGGAGTGACTAATGCGGCCGGCGGCGGTTTGTGCTGGAAAACTCGAAAAATTCGGGGACCAGACACACACGCTTAGCGCCGCTGGCGGAAGAGAAGAGTGAAGATGCTGCGCGCAAGGGTAATGGCGAGAGGCTTCTCCACCAGCCGACGTGCGCTGAGCAAGACGCCGTTCCAGGTGTTCATGGACACGTTCCGGACGGAGCTGAAGAAGTCAAAGGAGCTGCAGACGAACATCCGCGCGCTGCAGGACGAGACGGGCCGGCTGAGCGAGAGCACGGCGTTCAAGCGGGCGAAGGAGGCGCTTGAGCGCAGCCGCGAGGCGCGCAGCGCGACGTCGAAGGGCCTGAACAAGGCCGGCGAGGCCGTGGGCACGGCGGCGAGCGCGACATGGAACTCAGCGCCCGTGAAGCTCACGCGCAGCGCCATGTCGTCGGCCGTCGACGTTGCCGACAAGGTGAGCCAGCCGATCCGCAAGACGGAGGCGTTCCGCGAGATCAAGAGCGTTGTGGACGACGGGCGCTCGATCCGCTACGGCGGGTTCGAGACGCGCGAGCAGCGCCGCAAGCGCCGCGAGGAGGAGCTTGCGCGCCAGCGCAAGATGTTCGGCGAGCGCCAGCGCGTGAAGGAAAACGAGAACGCCGGGCAGAACGTGGTCATGCATGAGACGGCGCAGCCCGACGCCCCGGCGACGGAGGCGCAGAGCCGCCTGCGCCAGCGCCTCGCCGACTGGCGCATTGCCTACGAGGAGAGCGACAATGCGCTTGTGTCGGCCGTGCGCTCGGTCACAGACACCGTCGGCTCGTTCTTCGGCGAGACGGAGACGGCGCAGGTCATAAAGGCGTTCCGCGCCATGGACCCGACGTTCCGCCAGGACACGTTTCTGCGTGAGATGCGCGCGTACATCCTGCCCGAGGTTTTGGACGCCTACGTGCGCGGCGACGGCTCGACGCTGCAGAAGTGGCTGAGCGAGGCCAGCTTCAACGTGTGGAACCAGGTCACAAAGGAGTACCGCGACAAGGGCCTGTATGCGGCGGGCCGCGTACTCGACGTGCGCGGGGTCGACATTGTGCAGGCCAAGATGATGCAGCCGGACAACCGGCCCGTGTACGTGATTGCCTGCCGCGCGCAGGAAACAAACTACTACAAGTCGCTCAAGACGGACGAGGTCATGGCAGGCGTTCCAGACCAGGTGCTTTTGTCCCCGTACGTCATGGTGATCACGCGCGTGCCCGAGGACATGGACAACGAGGAGACAAACGGGTGGAAGATCCTCGAGTTTGCCCGCGGCCGCTCGACCGAGTATCACTAATGTACATAAACCCAAAAGGAATCAGCATAGACCAACAACAATACGCAACACAGACAAATGTATTAATGACTGTAATTTTTTTTTTCTTAATACCTAGCTAAAATATCAATGCGCAGTCCATTGCCAAGCACCATTGCCACTAACAAGTGCCACCAACAAAGCCAAATGCAGCAGCGCCAGCGCCAAAAGCCAATAATTAGCCCGCCAAAAAAAAATATGGCCGTCGGCGGTCGGCCGTCGGCGGGTCTGCGGGTCTGCGGGTCGGGGAGTGCCTAGCATCGGCGTCACGTGTCTTTTTGTGGCCGCGGAATAAGAAGCACACCGCGGCGCTAAACACCGCCGCGAACGGCTGCGAGAACCACCACCCGTCGCGATGCCCCAATCCGACGCAACACGGCCGCCGGAACCGAGCAGTCCCCCCGCGCGGGGGCCCAATGCCTCGCCAATACCGCTTGCGGCCGCGGACGACGCGCCGGCCAGCGACAGCGAGGCCGAGACCGAGCGGCTGCACGACTCGCCCGTGAAGAAGCGGGGCAGTCTCGACGTTTACGAGCCGGCTGGCAGCGCGAAGAAGCGCGCGAGACACGCCGACGACGACCCGGCCCTGCGCGACGCCGGTGCGCCCGAGCATGTGGCTGCGAATGGAGTCCGCCGCGCCTCAGCCGACGACAACGCCGACGGCTCGCTGCCCCACCCCCACGCAGCGCACGCAGCGCGCGCAGCCCGCGCAACGCGCGACTCGGCTGCTCGCGAGCCCGAAACGGAAACACCGGAGCCGGCCGTGCCTGAGGCCGCGCTCGGCGTTGGTGTGCCTGCGGCGGTTGAGCCGGCGGTTGAGCCGGCGGCCGCGATGCCGCCCGTTGTTCTGCCGCCAGCGCTCGATCCCCCGGTTTCTCGGAACGGCGGTACCGAGCTCGACGAGGACGAGGCCGAGGATGCTGAGGGCGGTGATGTTGATGAAGACGACGACGACGAGGACGACGACGACGGCAACGATGGCGATGAAGACGACGAGGACGACGAGAACGGCGACGATGAGGCCGGCGACGACGACGAGGACGAGAACGACGAGGGCCGGATGCAGGCCATCAGTGCCCTCACGGAGATCGAGATCGAGTTTGCCGAGTTCCGCGACAAGCTGCACGACCAGCAGATCGCGCGGTTCGACCTCGAGATCCAAATGTGTACAAAGGGCGTGCACCCCGAGCTCGAGCAGTACCACGAGCAGATCCGTGAGGAGCGCGAGAAGCGGCTGCTGCGGAGCCGGTCCCTGCTTGCCTACCAGATGCGGGCCATCTGCAACCAGTCGCACGCGGGGCGGTGCCAGGTCCACCAGACCCATCTCAAGAGCTGCCACTCGCTGCGCGGTGAGCTCATGACCCGCGTCTCGCGCGACTGGTACCGGCTGAACCACGAGCGCCGCGCCGCAGACTCCATCACGCCCACGTACGGCTACGTCGCGCAGTCGCGGCCGCATCAGATCCGCCGGCCCACCGTGCGCAGCATGGGCATCCGGTTCCACACGGACGTGCCGCTGCCGGCGGCGCCGCCCATGATATGCGCGAACGAGGACGAGCGCGACGAAGACCTGCGGCAGCTTGGCCTGCGATAGTGGAGCCTGCGCGATGCCGAGCCGAGGGAGATCCCCCCCACCGCATACTAATACCTCCTCTGCTCGAGCCCTGTTTATTTATCGGCCGCGGATGGCCGCGGACGGCCGCAGATGCCGGCCCTCTGCGCCCAGTTCGTGATCTTTTACCCCCCCCCCCCTTTCCTCATCCTAGCACTTGCACCTCCACTTGCACCCGCACTGGTGCCGCCACTGGCACCTCCACTGGTATCCGCACTTACCCGCACTTGCGCCCGCATTCGCCTGCGCTTGCCCGCATTTGCCCGCATTCAGAACCCTAAGTTTGTGCCTGGGCCTGGCCCGAGACGCACCTGCATTTCAACGGTTTTTGCACTCCCCCCCCCCCACGCAGCACCCGGTTTATTTTCTATTCACAGCGCTCTCTGCTGCGCGCCAAGTGCAAATGGCACTCGCGCCATCATGAGCACGGACCACGCGCCCTCCATAATTTGTATACGCATAAGTCTAAATCGGGATAACTCTGCTAACATTTTGCTCGCTAAGCCACAAGCGCGCCACTGCCGAGTCCTAAGCGAGCGACAGTGGCGTCATACTGGCATTCGCTGGCATTCGCGCGCATTAGTTTGTTCGCAGCTCGGCCCCAAAGGCGCTACTTGCTCGTGCATCCGTCGTATTCGACTGCTCGTAGCGCCACCTCTGCTGCTGGGCCAAGGGTTGCGCCGAGTCCCGCAGCGGATTCGCAGCACACGTTCTTTTTTTTTTCATGTGCGGCACGTGGCCCCCGCATCCCGCAGAAGCGCGCGCCCACGCCATTTACTGCTACTGCTGGGTGACAAGCCTGTTTTGGCGGTAATCCGGCGGCGAGCCGCGCCCGAACCCTGCGCTAAGGGCACCCTGCGCTGAGGGCACTTCGGATGTGACAGGCCAGCAGGGTTTGATTAGCCACGGCGGCGCCGACGTGCGGGCAAGGGGCGCAGTGCCCGGCGATCGCGCGAATTTTTTCGCGCATTCCTGCCAAACTTAACTCCCCCAACGCCGCAGAACCTGGCGGACCGCTCGAAGCCTACAGGCATTGCGTCTGTGAATTGTGAGTCGTGGCGGCGGGACATGTCTTCGGCGGAAATCGAACCAGTGATCCAAACGTATGCCGTTCCGTACCACATTCGCCAAAAACTGAAGAAGGCCGAATCCAAGAAACACAGCAGCAGCGGCCTCGACAGGCTCTCTCTCTTCCGCAAAACAAAGCGCCTGCTCACGCCCCCGCAGTCCCCCGAGCTAATCAGCGCCAAGCAGGTCCCGAAGCCGCTCCGCATGCCCGAGGAAAACAAGCAGCTCTTGCGCTTCTGCACCGTCTGCGCCAGCAACCAGAACCGCTCCATGGAGGCCCACAAGGTCCTCCAGGAGCGGGGCTACAACGTCATGTCCTACGGCACGGGCTCGTCCGTGCGCTTGCCGGGCCCGGCCGCCGACAAGCCGCAAGTCTATCAGTTCGGCACCCCGTACGATACTATGTACCGCGAGCTGCGCGACCAGAACCAGCGCCTCTACCAACAGAACGGCGTGCTCTCAATGCTCGACCGCAACCGCAAGATCAAGGACCACCCCGAGTCCTGGGCAAAGCACCACGAGATCTTCGACGTCGTCATCACCTGCCAGGAGCGCTGCTTCGACTCCGTCTGCCTCGACCTCCTCCACCGCGGCGCAAAGCTCAGTCGCCCCGTACACGTAATAAACGTCGAGATCGAGGATAACCACCAAGAGGCTGCGTTCGGCGCCCAGGCAATATTGGAGCTCGTCGACTCTATATGCAAGTCGTCGGACCCGGACACAGAAATGGTCGACGTGCTGCGCAAGTGGCAAAAGACCCACCAAAAATTCCCGTCGATGTACCAGCTCTGCTACTTCTAGTTGACTCGCACGGACGTTAATGTATTTTAGTTAGCTGAACAAGCTTTTATTATGTATTCTGCTTTGCTTTGCGTTGGTTCGCACTGCCTAGCTTTGCTTTAATCTGCTTTAACCTGCTTTGCCTGACCTACTTTGAGTTTGCTTTGTATCGGTTCATCACTTCTTCTTTGCTCTGTATTTTGGCCTTTCAATTCGTTTCGTATTCATATTAGTCGCTACTTCTTTACATATCGCCCGAATTTCGAGCATAGTCTCATTCCTCATCACTGGCATGCGCGGCCTGTGCTTTCATGCTTTTTTTGCGCTCATCTTTGGCAAGCCACCGCTGGTTCACTACCTCAGGAGTCTCACACAGAGGCCGCACATTCAACGGAACGTGTTTCGCAGAGCGCTTGCCAACGCCGCTACCAACATTTGCTCGCTGCTGCTGCTCTAGCTGCTGTCCTGCTTCGTCCGATGCGGTGATGTGCGAGCCCACAACCTCTAGCATCAGCTTCGCCATCGACTGCTTCTGTAGATGCTCGTGCCACTCATTGTAAAGCAGATCCGTGGTCGTGTATCGTGACGTCTTCCATTCCATCGGAGCGTACTCACAGTTGTACAGCACAAGCGGAATTCCCGAGGCAATCTCGTACGAGGGTCGTCGAGGCGTAGCCTCAACATCCAGGAGCCAGTCGATAACTGACACCGGCTCGAGGTGCTGTCCTATAAGGAACAAAATCGCCATGATGGACCGCACCTGGTTCCACAAAAACGCCGTGCCCCGCAGACTGAGGTAGTACATTCCCGACGGCGCCTGGCAGATGCGCGCCTCAAGAATCGTGCGGCGGAAGTTCGTGATCTGCTTCGACCCGTCGATTTTGCAGAAGTTGCGGAAATCGTGCTCGCCAACTAACCGGCTCGCCGCTTGTTGCATCAGCTCAATGTCCAGATTGTTTCCTGTAAAATAGTAGTGGTAGTGCCGGCTCAGGCAGCTGAATCGCGCATCAAACTCCGGTGGTGGCCGCAGGCAGACTTCGTACGCTATGATGTGAGCAGGAAGGTGGCTATTAAGAATCTTGAGATAGTCAAGCTCATTATGGTCCGTTGCGGGGTTCGAATGGTCCTCGACGCGAAGAACAGATCGCAGATCCAGCGAAATGACTTGGGCCATGGCGCTGACGTCCGCGTCGGTGCGACCGCACCGGCTGAAATTGCACGCAGCAAGATCAATGCTTGGAATACACCGTGTTTTGTACAGTGCTTTCAGAATCTCTCCTTCGACAGTGCGGTGGCCCAGCTTCTGGTACGCTAGGCCGTGATAGTTCCAACCGAGATACGCAAACCGAATTGCCACCCGCCGTACGGCAAATTGCGAAAAGTCCATTTCCTTCTGCTTCTTAGCCGCCGTCTTGGCCGAGGGCTTGGCCGCGGGTGGCGTCGCAGGCGGCGCCTGGCTATACACATTACTCCCCACCGCATTGACGCCGGCACCGGCACCGGCCTCCAGGCTCAGGATTTTGGCTATAAGTGCTTCCTTAGACCAGCTGCTGTACTTAGACATCCTGAACATGCGTCAGCCGGCCCCGACTAACCCAAATTTCACAACGTCTCTCTATTTTTCAAAATACCCGCTCCTGACTTTTCCACTCTTTATTTACCTTATATAATTTTTTTTGACCGACCGGCGCTCCCATATTTCAAGAATGGTCGAATCTATGAAATGGGGCCCGCCGCTCCTTCCCTGGATGATTGAAGCGGCCAATACGCTTGGATTCGAAACAATGACGGCGGTCCAGGCAGCAGCAATTCCATTGCTAGCCGGTAACAAGGACGTGATTGCCGAGGCCGTCACGGGCTCTGGAAAAACTCTTGCATTTCTGTTCCCGCTGCTCGTGAGGTTAAGCCGCATTGAGGAGTCTTTGAAGACCGGCCAGACCAATGCAATCATAATCGAACCCACGCGCGAGCTTGCGTACCAAACACACCGAGTTCTGCGCGAACTGATCGATTTGGCGCCGAACCCGAAGTTCATTCGCACTCAGCTCGTAACTGGCGGTAATACAAGCACAGCAGTGGCAGATGTGAAGAATTTCTTGCAGCTGAAGCCTCATGTCGTTGTGGCTACTCCCGGGCGGCTGCTCGAGCTCTTGCGCGCTCAGCACGTCAGCACCCGCGCGTTGGACCTTCTAGTGCTCGACGAGGGCGACCGCTTGCTTTCCTTGGATGTAGATCAAACGGTCGTGAACATTCTGGGCTTGCTCCCGAAGCAGAAGCGTGTAGCCCTGTTTTCTGCCACGATGAATGACAACATCATGCGCGACATCGTCAAAATGGGTATGCGGAACCCAGTAAAGGTAAAGGTCAGCTCCCCTGCGCATACAACGCCGGATATGCTTCAGATCAACCACTACAATTATGGCACCGATCCGGTGGCCAAGCTCCCGCTGGCCATCCATCTCTTGCAGACCACGCATTACCGTAAGGCGATTGTATACATTCCAACGTGCACATCAGTTACATACTGGTACCATGTCTTCCAATTGTTTGTTATGGAGCCCAAATTCTACTCCATGCACGGTAAATTGCAACAAGGCCCCCGTCTGCGTACCTTAGCCTCGTTCACTGAAAGCCTGGACAAGTGCGTTTTGCTAACTACTGATGTCGCGGCTCGTGGACTCGACATCCCCGAGGTGGATTTCGTCCTGCAGCTTGATCCTCCGCATGATCCAAACATGTTTGTCCATCGCGCTGGACGCACTGGGCGTGCTGGCCGCAAAGGATTGTGCAGCGTCTTGCTCAACGGCGATTTGGAGCAGAACTATGTGGACTTTATGCACGTCCGTAAAGTTCCCATCGACGATGGTGGGGACCTGAACCCAGTAGTGACGTCCGAGGACTATGTCAAGAAACTGCAGCACTGGGTGCGTACCGACCGCGCCCACCATGACCTGGCTATCAGGTCTTTCTTGTCGTTCGTGAGGTACTATATGAAGCACACAGCAACCTCCATATTCCGTCTCTCGAGTTTGGATCTATTCCGACTCGCTACTTCGTTTGGTGTTCTTAAGATGCCGCGAATGCCGGAGCTGAAGAACAAGGACTTGCCTAACAACGGCTGGCTCACCGAGCCATTTGATATGGAAGTCGAACTCAAATATACGAATCCAAAGCAGGAGGAGGCGAGACAGACAAAACTCGCGACCCGCGTTGTTGAGGATGCCGATGTGAAGGCTGAGGCGGCGGCTGCTGCGAAGCACCGGAAACAAATGAACCAGCAGGCTTGGTCCGCCAACCTCGAGCGCAAAGACAAGTCGCAGGCCCGCCGCGATAAGCGGCAACGCAAGGCCATCAAAATCAAGGAAGTGAAGCAGCAGAACGCTGGAGATAGCGATAGCGACGGTTTCCAGCAGGACTGGAAAGTGTTGGTCCAAGAACGCAAATCGAAAAAGCAGAAGCCTAATCCGGATTTCGCGTTTGACTTGTAAAAAGTTCTATGGAATGCAATTAATTAATTATTTATATAACCTTCTTATCGCGAAGTAAAAGGTCACTTTTTTTTTCTGGTGCTTCGTTTGGGCTGCTGCCTCTTGTTGATAATCGGTTCAATTGGACAAAAAGCGCTCATATTAAAGCCTTTCTGCATCTAAGACGGTGTATTGTTCCGTGTTTTTGACAATGAGCTCGCCGCTAGCTGCATCGTATTCAGCAACACCAAGAATTGGCATGTACTGATGCATAATTATTTTGGTGGCCTCTTGCACAGCAATGCCGCCGAGTAAAGATGCTACAGCATAGATCTCACGCTCACCGTGCTCGTGACACAGCTTTTCGGTTTCCAGCAGCTGCGGTGAGTAGTCCTTGTTTTGATAAATGTACTTCACAACTCGCGAATTCCGGCAAAATGTTTGCAATAAGTTCGTGTGTGTATTTGTGCCCTCGGGAAGATAGCTAGCGAGCTCATTCGCATCGTCCTGGAGTCGAGCCGCATAAATGCGCTTCAGTCTGACGAAACTGTCGGTGCTTGCAATCATATCTGGAACCTCTCCAGATACAGGCAGAATGCCATGGCTGTCTATATACTTTCCTAGCGCGCCAATGAGCTGCCAAAAGGGCGATGTGTCGTCAGCCTTTTGTTGTTTCTGGAGGTCTATGAGCTCCCGCACCCCGGCAGGAATATCGGTTTCGGCCTTTATAGCGAGCCGAGCATATTTCCTGGCCTCTTCGAAGTTTTCCTCTTGCGGGCTACGAGCCATGCCCGTCAGGGCTTTTCTCAAATCACCTAACGTCATGCCCTTTCGGTACGCCTTCACGAGCAGAACAAAGTACGGAACATGCGCATGCTCGGCATCAGTCAATTCATCCAAATTGAAGCTGTCGCAGAAGTCGCGGAACTCTGACCATTCATTTAGTGAGGTTTGAGTGACGCGCAGATCAGAAAGCCCAGCCTCGGGGTGCGGCTGCAATACGAAGAGGTCCGACGCCGTAAGTCTAACAAAGCCCTGGAGCATGTACGAACCCACGGTTAGTACTGGGGCGCTAAATCTAGCGGTAAGATGCGACAATGCGTACTCGCAAGCACAGCTCTGAATCACCAAGGTCACATCTCTGACCACTTCATTCAGGTGTGTCACTGAGGAGACAACCGAGTCAGTGTTAAGACTCTGCAATTGCTCTTGCTGTGTATGCATATCAGCACTAAAGAGGGACGTTGCGCTTGGCTTAAAATGAGCACCCGTCACAAGTGTCAATGACCCAATACCGGCCAGGATCAGCCCCTTAGCGGCCTCCAGAGAAACCAATGAAATCCCTGCGATTAGTACATGGCTTGAGCGAAGCGCTTCCTGTCCGGACTCAGACCAGAAACGCACCTGCCTGTCATATTTATTGTTGTCCATTGCATGGTTTGGCTCTGGCTAGTAGCCGGGCTTGGCCGTACGGCGTGTCTGCTATTTCTGAAACTTAAGACGACGACGTTCCGGCAAGAAATGGGTGCCGCAGCCGTGGCAACGTAATTGAGTTCCAAAACAAGTCGCTCTTTTAATGCTGAAGCTATGCGCATTCTTTAGGCCGCGATTGCTGTTCCACCAGTCCAGGCCGCTGGCTCGGTACACCACGCAAGCATTGAACTCTGACACACTCAGGCCGTATCAACGCAGTTGTATAGAGGCGATTCAGGAAGCATTGGGGCGCCGCAAAAGGCCGGCCGTCTCTTTGCCTACGGGCAGTGGCAAGACGCATGTGTTCAGCTACTTACTGCAGCACGTTCAGCCTATGTTCCCTGAAGACGCGGCCACGCGCACAAAAGTACTTGTCATAGTCAATCGCAAAGAACTTATGGAGCAGAGTCTTCATAGAATACGGGCAACCCACCCAAACCTCATAGTGCTTCCAATCTCGGGTAAACAGGGCTACCTCGAACACGGTGACGTTTTTGTGAGCACGTATCAAACGCTCATGCGCGAAACTCGCTTGCAGTCTATTGATCCCGATGCTTTCAAACTAATTGTCATTGACGAGGCTCATCACTCAGTGGCGGACTCCTACATTCGCATATTGTCGCACTTCAATGCAGTAATACCGCCCGATCCAAAGGATCTGGAGAATGACGCGGCCAAACCTGTTGCCTTTGAAGACCTGACAGCATTACCCTCCACAAAGCCAATTGAGTTGCTCAACACAAACACGGATCCCGAGGATCGCCGCGTCCACGTTGTGGGGTTCTCGGCCACATTCTGGCGTAACGACTCTGAGTTTCTGCGAGAAGTATATGATGAGATCGCTTTCCACGAAAACGTGAACTCCATGATCGATAGTGGGTACCTGTGTCCGGCAAAAATCACTAAAATAGAACTGAACCGAAAGGAACTACTGCCGCTCGTTGATGAATCAACGGGAGCGCTCAGGGCCCAGGACTTCTTCATGAACCCCAGTGGTATGGATCTAGTGTTTAACACTTGGAATGCTAATTCGGACCAGAAGTCTACCGTGGTCTTTGGTTGCAATGTGGCCCACATCAATGGGCTTGTCACCCTATTCCGAAATTACGGAGTTGACGCGCGCTGCGTGCACGGCGGAATGTCGAAGCAGGCTCGTGCCGATGTGCTTGCCCAGTTCGCCGCTGGCAAGTTCCCGGTTTTGCTTAATTGTCAGATCTTGACCGAGGGGACCGATATACCTCGCATTGACCAAATAATGATCGCGCGCGGGCTAGGGAGCACTGGAATGGCGATGCAAATGATTGGTAGAGGTCTGCGTCCGCATATCGACAAGAAGTTCTGTAACGTTATCTTGTTCGCAAACTTTGCTAGATTTGAAGGTAATCTAGACTTCCTGCCCCAGCTTGAGTCATTGTTTGATCCTGGGCATAATGGCGAACGCAAACAGAAGGACACGGAAGTCACGGCTGATGATGACCTTGACCTCGAGGAACCACTCGTGTCCAATGATAAAAGCGACATGAATTTAGACATTGATTATGGAAAAATGATCCTCGAGACAAGGCAATTCGAACCCTCGCTGCTTGCGTCAGATCGCTACCGGCCTCATCATCCACTGAAGAGTGCTTTGATGTGGTTAGAATGGCAAAGGTCGTTTTATTTATTCCCCATTTCCCAACATGGATACTTTTCAATAAAGCGACAATCGGCAAATGGGCTATGGGTTGCTACCTATGTTAAGCAAATGAATTCGCGGTTCAAATACTCGCAACCCGTTATTCAATCGAGCAATCTTGTCGATGTGCTCTTAGCTACAGAGTTGAATGCTCTACGAAGATGGGGACAGCAGGGAGTCAAGCCAATAAGTGTTGACTCACCGTGGCACTATGAAATGCCTACACCCAAGCAAATCAAACTCCTAGAAAACAAAGGTTTCAAGTCATCCTCGTTAATTTCCCGTGGTGTGGCGGCTGGACTTATAAACCTTATTTCAATTGGATGCAAGCTTACTCCGGAGCTTGTTAAGGTGGTTCAGAACTTAATAGGGAGATATAAGAACGACGGCGATTCCATCAATGAGACGAGGCGTATTTCGCTAGCTTCATATCGTCCGCGTGCTAACACCGCGTTTCATCAAAAACCTTTTCAACGAGCGACACCTTACCCGGGAACTATCCGCAGCAGATAGTAGGCTTTGTCTTCCCCCTCCTTCCCAAATAAAAAATGCGTGCAATTACGCGCCGGGCAAGAGAAAGCCATCCAGAAAGACTGGCACATGCTTCTTATCCAGGGTCCGAAAACGCTAGTTTTGACTTGAGTAGCGACTCTCCACAGGGTTCAAGCTTTGAACATGATGCCACCATTGAGCAATTGGAGCATGGAGCTTTGTACAATGTTGAATTCCAGTTGAACGTTCCTGGCGATGAAGGTTCAAACTCTGATGATAGGCCTCTGAGCCACGAAAGAACCGCTAGTAATCTACTTAAGGCATCAAGGATAAGCAAGCGATTTAGCATCCATCCGCCACCCCAAGCACAATCGCAGTCACAGTTGCAGCAGCAGCAGCAGCAGCAGCAACAACAACAACAGCAACAACAACAGCAGCAGCAGCAGCCGAGCAGTCCTACTAGCGGGACATCGGAGGCTTCGCTCCCGAAATACGATTCTGCGACTATGGTGGAGGCGGTTGGAGAAGAGCCTGGTATAAACATTGACACAATGGAAGTTTCTATACCTGACGGTGTGGGGTCTCAAGTTACAATAGCCGACTACTGCAATGCAGACTTTCAAGTCACTCATTATGATGTGCCTAAAGGTAAGGACTCTGTTATTTCCGGTAGCAGTGAGCGACGAATGCTCGGCCATCGACTAGATGAGGCATTAGCTGAGCAGCCGCCGTGGAGTCAAGTGAGGTGGATTGTTGTTAACGGGCTGTCTTGGGAAGCTTTACGTCCTATCGCGGCCCACTATAAACTACATCCGCTAGCTTTGGAAGATGTGCTCGATATACCGCAGCGAACGAAAGCCGAAGTTCATGGTGATCAAGTTTTCTGCTGTTTTCCCATGCACACTTTGCACATCACTCCTACTCCGTTTTCATTTTTACACAGCATTGCTCGGCGATGTGTTATTCATATCTACCAGGCAATTCTTGGCATCCGCTTTGTTGGTTCATGGGTTGTAGCCCTTATCAGAATGTTTTTCTCATGCATAGTCGCTTGGTACTGTAGCTTGCGCCCTAGTTCTGGAAAAGATGCTGAGCAGCAGCAACCATCGGGGAACATATGTACTGTGCATGGTAAGGTGCATACGCGAGTAGAGTCAGATTGTTCTAGTAGCCACTTTTCAGCATCAAGCGACAAGCATGATACGAACCATTCGAAGAATTCACCACTCCCAACTGAAGTCTATGCCTCCTCTGGATGGAATGACTCGTCCACGACTTTAGCTGGAGACGAAGGAGAAATGTGTGTTCCCTTTTTTACAAAAGATTATGGGACGTTGTGCTCCAATACTGAATATACTCCAATTGAAAGGATCATACGCGAGCTTCCTGCTCGTTCTATGCATGAATGGAATTGCGGTAATTTAGCCCTGCATAATGAGGCGCTACAAAATATGAGAATACAAGGATCGGCAAACAGTGTTGAGATAGCTATTGAACAGGTAACGCTGTTTCTACTACCGAATACTGTGATCACTATTTTTGAGCGGTCGGCTCCAGCTGTCTACGGACCTATAGAAACTCGTTTGAGGTCGCCGCTCACATTGCTTCGGCAATCAAATGATGCGTCAGTGTTGGTCCAAGCCATCTTTGATGCAAGCGTTGACCTTGTGAAACCCATATTACATGAGTATCGTTCACAGCTGAGTCGACTTCAAGTTGAGGGAGTGCATCAACCCAATCTTCGTCACACTCGAGCCTTGCACGCTTTCATGACGGATTTAACCATGATGCGCACTTTGATGCGATCCTTAACGTCACTTATTGATTCGCTGCGATTGAAGAAAGTATGGGCCGGCATGGATTGCAAAAACACTGGCTCGAACTCGCAGTATCAAGCGCTTGCGGATACGAGACCTATTTCAGCAAAGGCCGCGGAGTATCTTACTGACGTAGCTGACCATGCTAAAGCGTACCTTGAAGACCTGGATGGCATGTATGCTCAATCACAAACGTTGAACAGTCTCATTTTCGATACCATTTCGATTCGGGCCGGCGATTCGGTGAAGATGTTATCACTTGTGTCAGTGATTTTCCTTCCATTGACGTTTTTGACGGGCTATTTTGGAATGAATTTCAAGTCGTTCACGACCTTGAACCATGACGTTGGCTATTACTGGCTTGTGTCGACACCGGCGGCTGCGGCACTGACGGTATTCCTCATGTACCCGACCGCGGTTTCGCAAATACAGGAATGGTGGTCTTGGGCGAAGCTCCAGGTGTAAATATATATATATTTATATATATATATATAACTGGAGCTACTACCTACCTATCCAGTAGTGATTATATTCAGTAGGTCTTTTGTTTAATTCTTTTTTTTGGCATTAAAAAAGCATATATATATATGATCAAGTATTCATTGCGCTAGCTATTAATTATTCTTGCTCGACCAGGATGGTGCTGTTCTTGAGGTTTACTTCTTCGATTGTTTTCTCAAGGTCTTCCTTCAGATCGCGGCGCTCTGCTGTCAGCTTGATAAAGCCCGAGATCCCGCTGATCTCTTTAGCGATGGCGTAAACTGTTGTGACTGTGTCGGACAGAAGGAATCGCTTTACAGCCCGCTGGCCTGTACCGAGTTTGAACTGTATGCGGGTTGTGTTTGGTGCCTGTGGGGGCTCTTCACGATTTAGAGGCTCTATAGCAGCCACCGGGTCTTCCGGCTCAGCCGGGGGGGCGGCTTCTGGCGCCTGTGGTGTTTCACTTGCGGCTGCGGAGCCCTCATCTGTGTCCGGAGCCTGTCTGCCCAAAGCGGTGACAAAGTCGAAGACGTCCTCCATGAATGCTGCCTCGGAGGGAACATCTGACCACACTTTTTGTTGCTCGCCAGTCCAGGGGTCGAGAATGGCGATATGGGGGAAGGTTTCAAAAGGGTAGAGAACACGGTAGTCCTCGCCGTCAGGATCTTCGGCGTCGTATTGCAGAAACACAAAGTTCTTGTCAACAACGTCACGCACTTCTTTGCTGCGCCACAGGTCGCGGTTGAGTCGTTGGCAGACGAATTCGGCTGGGTCTTGCACGTTCACAAGTATGAGTTTGTTGGATTCCTGGGCCTTTGTCTTGGCCTCGTCGAGCGTGAGCTCTGTGATGATTTCGAACGGCGGGCGAAACAGCTCGGCCAGCCGCTTTTCGTGTCGCGATAGCGGCTGGGCGGTGATGTCCTGGTCGCGATCCTGGTTGAAGACGCCACGCGGCTTGCGGGCACGAACCTCAGCTCGCCGCGACATGCGCATAGTTTCATTGTAATACTGCGCCTCCTCGTCAACGAGCTGATCATCAAACCCCTCAATTCGCTCACGCACGCCATCGTTCTCGGCCGGCGGTGCAGGGCCTTGCTGCGACTCGACGGACGCGCCACCGCTGGCGAAGAAAAGCTCGACCGCGCTTTCGAGGTTCCCGTCCGTGGCCTCCAAATATTGATGCGCGGTCTGCGGCTCGCAGGAGGTCACAGCCATGAACTGTGCCACGGTATCGTCGCTCATTCTGCCTGAAACAGGGTGGTTGGAAGGTTAGGTTACGAGCCCGAGGGTCCACAAATAACGCTTTTCTGTGCGCACGCGTGCGCGCATGTGGTCTTCCAAAAACACCCGAAATTTTGGGTTACTGAACTCGTGGCTTCTTGTGTATACGAATTGAACAGCTCTGCTCGGTGCGCAATTACTCGTTGTTGGACTTGGTTTAGTCGTGGCAACTGCGGCCCCGGATCTTTTGGTTTTTTTTTTTCTTCTTTGCCGTTCACTAATCTCGAGAGCTTTCAACATATAAGGCATTAGTATGAGTTACTGTATATGTATTTAGGCCGGTTAGGTCGCCTTGTTTACCACATGCGCTGGCTGCTTGTCGTGGTCAGCGTTGGCGGCGGTGCGCGCTGGCTTCAAAGCAGTAAATCAGTCCAGCATTTCGATTCGCAGCATTGCCCAAATAATATTTTCAACAATTGTGCTCGGCAGCAGGCCATTTGTGTTTGAACCGCGCGTCCACATAGGGTGCGCCGCCCTCGCCCTGGTATTGACATTCTAGCCAAAATCGTGAACTATGCGCGATGCAGCGATTGCGCGACCTCCAGTGGCAGTCGCCCCACCTGGCTGCTAACGGAGTAGCCCATGTTCCGTGGGAGCCTGTGTTCAAAAGCTATGAGGGTCTTGCCGAGGCGGCCGACGTGCTGGGGCGGCCGGACCTGGCCCAGGCCCTCGAGTCCCGCGTCACGCCTCAATTGTGCCGTGCGTACGCGCCGCTGCTGTCTGTTCTGCGCCGCGTAGCTCGAGATCCTCTATCACAACCGCCTGTGCACTTTCCGCCGGAAAAAATGCGGCCCACTGATGAGGAGATATGGGCCGAGGCCATGCAGGGAATTGAGTCTGAGCTGCGCCCGGCCGATTTTAGCGCCAGCGACGATTTTGAGTTCGAGGAGGTGACTGAGAATACAGACTCGAGTTCCGCAACTCAGAAAGATGAGCCTCAGCCCCCAAAACCCGTGCTGGACCTCAGTACACGGGCCGCCAGCGTTCCCTCTTTATCGCCGCGCAGCCTAAGCCATGCGGATTTCGCTCGCGAGCTGCGCCTCGGTCTCTTGGGCCTTGGCACGCTGCGTCCAGGCTCCGTAACAGGTATGAGCGATGAGTGCTATGCGTCCGTATGGGCCCGATTCGACTACTGCGCAGCACAACTTGGCAAACTTCCGCATGATCTGTTGGTGGAAGCGCGCTTCGAGATTACACAGTGGAGCCCCAGCACCATCCTTCAGCTTCTGGTCAATACTGAGAAGTTAGTGTTGAAATACCGGCGGCTGCCTCGGCGAATAGACACTTCCGGTATCGCCATGTTCCTCAATGGCGACTCGGAAAGCCCCGCAGTTGTAAGGGGCGGCGGCGAGGGCTTTGCCTTTGCCTTTGCTTTTGCTTCAAATGTGCCCGCCGAGCTAAGGCACCCCTTGATTTTGCAAGCTGGCGAGTCTGCAGTACTGGCGGCGCGTATACATGGCGTCAAGCTGCCGCAGCTCGCGATCAGCTACACTTCTAAGCACCAGTATATTGGCGATATATACCGCATACATGCGCGCAATTGCGAGCTGCTCATGACAAGCAGCCTCAAAGAGCGGCTGAGTGAATGTTGGCAGCCGCTGGCCGGCGTTTTCCTGGCCCAAGACCCGCGCACTCTCATCTTTCTCGCTGAGTTGACAACCCGCTCCGCTGATAATGTATTCAGTGATTGCATGAAGGCACAGCGCATTTTGGATGCCAGTTGGCCCGATGCGCCATTTGTTTTGGACGAGCAGCTCGTGCCGATGTTTGTTCGCGAGCTGGACAGCAAACTAGAGGCCGTGCTCGGCTCGGGATTAGAAAAGGTGTTTCCACGGCAGCGCCTCTCCGAAGCTTGGGCCATGATCTTGAACGCATTCAAAAAGGGAGACCAGCTTGTTGAGCTGCTAATGGCCGAGCAGGCCGCGAATGTGCAGGCCCGCATTCGCAGCGCGCGTACGCTCGAGCCGTTTATCTAGACCGACTGGTTAAAGAAAATATTAGGTAGGTAGGTAGCGTTCATAAATAGTGTACAATGTTCTTGTTTAGCCTACTGCGGATACTGCGGCCAAGCGTACTGTCCCGGCGGTGGCCATGTTGGTTGCACGCCGGGCTGCTGGTAGTATTGGTTCAACTGTTCTTGAGTGTATCCTGGCCAAGCATAAGCCTGCTGCGGTGGCGGAGCCTGTTGCGGCTGCAGTGAGCCAAGCGCGTTTGGCATATACTGAACGTTAGGTTGGAGTTGGTACGCGTACTGTTGGTACCGTGGTGTTTGGGCCATGGCGAGCCTTTGCTGCTCTGACGGTGACAAGTGGCCCAAATTCGGGATCGACGGAGAGGGGATCACGCTGGGGATACCCTGCATAGGCAATCCCGGCTGTTGTAGCTGCTGCTGCGGCGACGGCTGTGCTGGCTGAGACTGTTGCTGTGGTTGTTGTGCCTGCAATTGTCGCTGCTGATTGCCAGTTGGAGATGGCTGCGAGGGCGCGCGCTGCAGTGATGGTAGGTGCTGAGATGCCTGATAGGAATGCGGAGTCTGCTGCTGCTGTTGCTGTTGCTGCTGCTGCTGTTGCTGATGCTGCTGATGCTGCTGATGCTGCTGCTGATGCTGGTGTGCCTGTTGTTGCGCCTGTTGTTGCGCCTGTTGTTGTGCCTGCTGCGCTTGTTGTTGCGCTTGTTGCGCCTGCTTTTGGTGGGCCTGCTGCTTCTGCGCCTGCTGCTGCTGCTGCTGGATCTGCTGCTGGTATTGCTGCTCGAAGTGCTTCTGCTGTTGTGCCAACAATTGCGCCTGCTGCTGTTGCGCCAGTTGAGCCTCCTGCTGTGTTTGGTACCGAGGCGAGTTCAGACCGCTGGGCAAGCTTTGACGCGGAGTCATGCTTGACTGCGGCTGCGTCGGCCTCGTTCCAATAGCTGGTGATTGGGAGCTTTGCTGGGCCTGCTGGGCCTGCTGGGCTTGTTGAGAATGTTGGGCCTGCTGTGCTTGTTGCGCCTGCTGTGCTTGTTGCGCCTGCTGTGCTTGCTGAGCCTGTTGTGCCTGTTGCGCCTGTTGCGCCTGTTGTGCTTGCTGAGCCTGCTGAGCCTGCTGAGCCTGATGAGCCTGCTGAGCCTGCTGAGCCTGCTGAGCCTGCTGAGCCTGCTGAGCCTGCTGAGCCTGCTGAGCCTGCTGAGCCTGATGAGCCTGATGAGCCTGCTGAGCCTGCTGAGCCTGCTGAGCCTGCTGAGCCTGTTGAGTCTGCTGAGCCTGTTGTGCTTGCTGCACTTGCTGTGCTTGATGCAACTGTTGAGCCTGCTGCACTTGCTGAGCCTGTTGTACCTGCTGCGCGTGCTGAGCCTGCTGCGCTTGTGCCTGCTGGGCTTGCTGGGCTTGCTGTGCAGCTGTAGCTGTGAGTGAGTTCAGAACGTACGGAGAAGCACCCCCTTGGCTATAATCCTGCGAACCATGCAGGGTTCGAGCCCGTTTCGCACTCGGCGGCTCGTCTGAAGACCCTACGGGTACGCCATGATCGACCGGCGTTCGTGGTGCTAAAGGCTGCTGCGGTTGTGAGGGTGAGTGGTGCGCCTGCTGTAACTGGGGAGGCAGAGTATGCTCTATTTTCACGCTTGGCTGGGTGGTGGGACGAAGCTGTTGCTCGCTCAGTTGTGACAAGATCTCCATATTCGATAGAGATTTCACATCATTGTCTGCAAAGAGACCCTCCATGACTCTGTCACGTTCCTGCTGTAGCTGTAGCTGTAACTGTAGCTGCTGCTGCTGCTGCTGCTGCTGCTCCTCATCATCACTAGCACCACTCTCGGCGTCGCTTTGAGCCCCTTCACCGGCGGTGAGGCGGTGTTTCGAGTCGAGAATGCACCGCATATCGGCCAAGACCTCGCCATTTTCGAGGCCAGCCAGCGGGTGCTGGGTTGTAAGGTAGTACGCGGTATCGAGGTTGGCGCTGATCCAGTCCAGCACGGGCAGATCCGTGGACCTGGCCAGCTGGGAGCGGCGGAAGTCGCGCTGAAGGCGCGTGATCTTGCGCTGCTTTGCCACGCTCAAGCGCTGTCTCAGGTCCACCTTCTGGCGGAAAAAGTCGCGCCAGATATTTTGTGCCTCGTGGTGGGCGTTGTCGCGGATTGAAGATGTTTGGTACCACAGCAAACGCTTGATACGTTGGACATGGGGCCGTTCCGTGGCCGGTTCCTCCTTCATCTCTGTTTCGGGCACGGATTTATTTTCCGTGGAGTCCATGCGGCGCAAAACGCGGGACACGCGGCGTTCGAGGGCGCGCGTGAACATACGGGCCAACTTAGTGTACTCAGCGGCCAAGGCCGACTGCTGCATTTTGATCTGGGCCTCTGTGAACTCGGAGGCCTGGGCGTCCGGTACTGAGTTCGAGGCCGGCACGGGCACCTGGCTCTGTTCCGGGCCACGGTCGGCATCACCATCGCCATCGCCGTCGCCATCGCCGTCACCATCGCCGTCACCATCGCCGTCACCATCGCCGTCACCATCGCCGTCAGCCTCGGCCTCCTGGTCGTCGCTCTCCTCGTCCGCCTCGTCGAGCCCTTCATCAACGTCGTCGTCAGGCACTGGTCCGCTGTCTACGCCGTCGCTGGTCGGCTGCATATGGTCGGAAGCAGGACCCTTTTCTGGTTCTGTTGTCTCTACGCGGTCCATCGCTCCATAACGGCCTGATGATGCCTGTCGCTGCAGATCTTGTTTCATGTAAGCGGGCTAGGGGACTGTCGCAAGACCGTGCTGCAGAACCCACGCAAAAAGACGGCTCGAAGTGCTGGCGTGGGGAGGTCGGGGGGAAATGGAAAAACCCAGCGGTTCCAGCGCAGGTTTCGGGGCCGTGGCCGGATTGCTAAGACGCAGGCTGGTTTCCGCAAACGCCGTTTTGTAACACGGGCGCTATTGATTGTGAGTGTAACTTCAAACCGTTCGCCGCGTGCGCCTCGAGCTCGCTGGCCGGTCGTGCTGAATCTGAAGCCGTGTCGCGCGCGCGTGCAAAGTGCGGGATGTCGTGATGTCAAGAACCCGGCGCGGGCCGCCCGTGATACTTCGCAAGCCGGGGCCGCGAGGCATGTGACACGTCCATTATCAGTGCGTAAGCGTTGCCGGTGACCTGCATTTGCGGGTTAGGTGTTGTGCCACATTCGATGCGCGGCCGCGTCAATCGAGCGCCCTGCGCGCCCGAAGCAACTGTGCTGGCCCGCGTGTTTGAAGCTGGCTGGCGCTGTCTCGGGCTCGTGTGCTGCTTTGCTCGGTGGTTTGTTCAGCGGTTTGCTCAGCGGTTCGTTCAGCGGTTCGCCCAGCGGTTTGCCCAGCGGTTTGCCCAGCGCTTTACTCACCTGAGTAGAGCTTCTGTGCACCTGAATCATCCGTGTTAGTAGCTGATTATGAGCAACTATAGAGCAAAACACTGCCTTGATTGGCGCCATAAACAAACAAAAAAAAATGCTTTGGCCACTCTTTCTTGTGTGCGCGCCCCAGATCTGCGCCCGCGAGGCTCGCCGTATCCAGTGACCGCAGCGTCTCTCCACAGAATTGTTGTTTTTGCAAGTGTGGCGCGCCAGGCTTGTTCTGCGTGGCCCCCCCCCCCCCCCTTTCCTCCTTCCTCACCTAGTTCCTCGAGTCTCGCAGCACATGCGGCTCATTCTGCTGCCCGTCACCGAGAAGCGGTCTCTTGTGTACTTCCAGAAGCTGCTGGCGCCGTCGGTGCGCGCCAAGCCGCGCCTCGACGAGCGGGTTGCTCGCAAGGTGAACAGCATCTACAAGGGCTTCGAGAGCAGCGACAAAAGGTGGAAGCAAACAATCGTCCGCTGGACCGGGCGCCTGCTTGACACTGTGCCGTTCGAGGAGAATGGCCTGCGCACGGTGCCGTCGCTGAACACGTTCAAGCGCAAAGTCTCGGGCCAGAACCAGTATGTGTCGCCGGAGAACGCGATCCAAAGGGGAAAGCCGCTCGAGCCCGTACAGCTTGTTTACCCGGCCACGTCGCCGGCGTGCCCAGACTTTGCTGCCGCCAAGACTAGGCTTAAAGAGTACGCCGAAAATTCAATTGGCACCCATCGAAAGCAGATGGTCTGGTGCGTCTTGGGCCTGCCGCTCACGCTGCCGTTTGCAATCAACCCTTTCATGCCGAACTTCCCCGGAATGTACTTGGTGTACCGGCTTTGGTGTAATTGGAAGGCCATGAAGGGCGCGCAGCATATCCAGCACCTCGTGCAAGAGGACTCACTAACCGGAGAGACCCTGCCTGCTCTTGACCGGGCTTATTTGCATCATCCGCGTATTGACTCGGAGCTTACCTCGTTGTTAAACCGTATTTTCGCCGACAAGCAGCTTGCAGGCGAGCTGGAGCAGGCTCAGCGACAGATCAAGCGGATCGACGAGAAGGAGGCTAAAAAGTCGCAGCATTAGTTACTCATGCGCGTGCGGATCGGCCCAGGCCGTCCGTCACCGGTCATTAATTCGTCTAGCACTAAGTGTAACTCTCTATGTTGCTTGTGTATAACATTTACCGTTGTTCTATCACCACCCCCACCACCACCACCATTACCACCACCACCACCAATCTCTCTATATTATGAACGCAGAGCTCACTATTGTCCGAGCATCTTCTTGAAGGGGTCATGACGCCGCACCATTGGCCCAAAGAACCAAAACAGATACGAGACTGCACAAAGCGCTATGCTCACAAAGCCAAGCAAAGACGACGCCCAATGTACACCAAGGCCTTTATACATTTGAATGGCAAACAAAGGAAACACGCCGCCAAACACGCTTCGCAGCATTGTGTTCGAGCCAATGACGCTGGCAATGAACTGAATGTAGATGTCGATAAGGTACATGAGGCACCCCTGGAAAATGATCATGAACCCGACACCAACTAAGCCGAGGCCAACAATCGGGACTATCCAATGTATCCACGACTTCATCGTCCATCCATATATAAACATGCCGCAGGGCATGATCCACCCTGCCAGCACCATGGCCAGCAGCCGCTCCTCGGGAGGCGGCCGTGCGCGCAGTTTTTGGGCAATCTTTCCGTACCGCTGAGCACATACGATATTAAATAGCCCGCCAAAGAGAATCCCAACCAAAAAGCCAAACAACGGCAAGTACGAAGTGACAGGCTTGAAATGATAGACCCGCTGGAATTCAAACCCCACGCTAGTAATGATCAAAAAGAACAGGCCGTACATAAACGCACTGAAAAGGTTCATTAGTAGAACAATTGGCGTCATCATCATAAGAAATGGTCGAGCTAAGTGCACCGTCACCAGCTCTTTGCCCGATATATTCCACTTGTCATGGGCCGTATGCAGCGCCCAGAATCCAGATGATAGGCGTACTTTATGTGCAGCGCGTTGCTCAACCACTGGCTGGAACGACTCGCTCAGAGTGACCATATTAATGAAAGATACTGCCATGGCTGTTAGCCCGCCTAGCCAGCATGCCCATCTCCAGCCATAGTCGCCTGTGGTTACCAGCAAAGACCCGAGCACGGGGGCACCTACCGCACCGAGAACAAGGTTCGCGGCATACAAGACGATGGCACGCACGAGAACATGAGGATCCCACATATCTCCCATCGCACCAACGGAATTCACGATCGGTGCAGCCGCGAGAACGCCAGCTATAAATCGAAACACAGTCAACGCGGCAATACTCGTCACATTCGCACACACACACATGGCCACACCTGCCAAGAATGTGGGAATCATGATCGCGATTTTGCGGCCATACAACTCACTCAGCGGCGCAAAGATAGCCGGCCCGACCATGTTGCCAATAACAAAGATACTGAACGACAGCGTCGCGACCTCAGTACCGACATGCAGCTCGCGCGTGATCTGTTCCGCCCCCGGTGATACAACCGAGGCGCACAACTGCGCAGAGCATGTGGTGAGACCGAACGCTATGGTATGCCAGAGCTTTTTCTTCAGGCCCCACTTCTTTACAATAAGCGGGCTGTCCGCTGCCAAGGCGACAAGTCCAGTCGGTTCTACAACCCGCAGTCCTCGCGGCACGAGCTTCTCGTTCCACTGGGTCTCCGGCGAGGTCTCCTCGGCCAGCTTCACTACGTCTTTGTCCTCACTAAAGTCCTGAAACGACGGCTCCATATCGTCCACAGTCGGAGAAGAGCTTGGCTCTGGATCGATCATGTGTTGCGACTTCAAGATCTCTATACCAAAACACAACTATAAGTACTGAATCGAAGTAGCCTCGGAGCTCGGCTAGACAAATAAGCTATATACCTTAATCTCGGTCCTCGGGGGATACCGGCCCCGATGGTTTGATCGAGACGGTTGCCTCCGTCGTCGCTTAAAACGCGACGGAGGATTGCGGCGCCGAAAACGCAGTCATACTGATACGTACATGCACGTCTTCCCCATCTAAATTAGAGCGCCGTTATTGTTGACCATGCAAGCTTACACATTGGTGCATACCCTTGCCACTGATATGCGTCACGCTGACGATCGCAGTTTGGCCCTGCGGGGAGGGAGGCGTGTAATTGTTGACGACAAGTGGACTCTAGTTTCTGATGAGGCTCCAGTAGTACCAGTATTCATCAATATTATATATTCTACCAACTTTCCGTTGTTGCATAGCCTTCTTGGCGGGCTTTGCCGCAGTATATTAAGATCTCGTGCGGCTCTTTTTTTTTTCAATCTCGATCTAGTGAGAGCGGCTCTACCGTTCGCGCAGAATATGACCATATATGGTAGTCGCAACGATAAGGCCAAATTCCATACCTGCTCAGATTGTGATTTGAAGTGTTGTTGTACTTCACCTCTTTGCAGGCATCAGGGCTAGCACGTATGCATTGTGGCGCAGAACAGTTTTAGATGAATCGCGTTTCGGGTGCAGGAGGCGTGCCAGTGAATTGAGTGAGTCACACACAAATTCATCTCTGGGTTTGTACGTATTTTCCTGTGTTAGTATGTCCTTATACCATACGGTTAGTGTTTGGCCTTAGCCTGCTGGTTCGCCCATACTAGCCAACTAATTCGTCTTTTTTTTCGCCTTTTGCATTCCGTTTCCGACCTGGCAAAAACACAATGCGCACTATCTTAAGGTACTAAACCAAAAATTGCCGGCCTCTGCTGGTGCTTAGTGCCCGTGTTTAGCACCCCGTCCCCCCCCCTCCCCCCATGTTCAGTGCCCGCATTTACCGTAAGCAGCACAACAACGCCCAGCTCCTGAGCATATTTCCCCAATCTCAGACAAGAATTAAAGAAAAAGCAGAGCGTTTTAATGACGGAGCTAATAATATTTGGCAGCTGTTTTTTATTGCATTGAGCGCACAGGTTTTTGCCCCAAAATGTGCGTCTCGCAGCTGAAACCAGCGTGCTGCAGTATACGTTTATTAACTAATCGCAGGAGGCCAAACGAGCTTTCCAGGCTAAAGGTGCTCTCAAGCCTACGATGCTTTGGCGCGCCGGGGTTAGCAGGCTAGCATGGATGCTCCTGCTTGTGTGCCCCGTGTTGGTGAAGTCTGAAGAGCCGGCTGCTCCGGATAGCTCGACGCTGACTCTGGAGAGCCGGCCGTTAGAGCAGTTCGAGCTTGCGGATTTCATGCTAGTATCAATGCTTGACGGAGCTCTGCAGGCGCGCAAAAGGGACACGGGGGAAGTGCTGTGGACCTTGGAGGGCGCTCCGCTGGTTCAGACCCAAATGCCGCCGGGAGAGTCCGGAATGGCCTGGCTTGCCGAGCCGACGGAACACGGCGGTTTATATTATTTCACAGAGGACGGCGGCATCGACCGCATTCCTGCGTCGGTGCACGACCTTGTAGAGAAGTCCCCGTTTGGTGTCGTCGAGAATGTCGTGTATACAGGCTCGCGGCAGACCACGCTGTACGCAATCGATGCCCGCACCGGCGAAATCCTGCACGCCTATGGCGGGATGAATGCCTACGATACATCAGGCGAAGCAGTAGATTCGCATCGCGTGATTATGCTGGGCCGCACCGAGTATACACTCGAGATTCATGAGCGCATTGGTGCGCCCGCATACCGTCTCAAGATCGCGTCCTGGACGCCGAACTCGCGAGACCAGGATCTAGAGGTGCAGTACACGCAGCCTCTGGACTCTGTTTATGTGACTCCGCTGAGCAATAATACCATCATGGCCCTGGGAGAGCATTTCGTACTGCCGCAGCGCTGGTTCGCCGAGGTGCCGTCGTTGCTCGTGCGCGTGTTCGATGTGCTGCAGGATCGGGACGGCAAGCTGGCTCTTGTGAAGCAGCCGGCGCTGAAGTTCCCCAGCCTGAATACGTCTGACTGGGATCTGTACGTTGACAAGACGCCGCAGGGCGACTATGCTGTAGTGAGCGGGCCTCGCTACGCTGCGCTTTTGGAGTCGGCTCCCCTTGCACCGTATTGCAGTCCTGTTGGTGGCGAGATAGTCGGCCGGCATCCGTTGCGCTGTCAAGAAAGGCGGCATGCCTCCGAGAGCTCGGCCACGGCGCCGGCGCTTCTTCCGCCGGCAAAGCCGACGCCGCCATCATACCCCATGCTAGACCCGCCTACAGAGCACGAGCTTCCACAACAGGTTGCACCGCAGAGATGGGCTACAGTGAGCTCGTTTTTCAAGAACTTGTTTGCGCTCATTGCCTTTGTTAGTATTGGCGTGTCGCAAGGGTGGCTGCCCATGATCGGCATTGGCGATCTCGTGAGGCGATTGAAGGGTCACAAGCCCGCGCCGAAGGCTGAACCCGAAGAGGGGAAGAGGCGGCGCCGTGGTGCGCGAGGAGGCAAACGCGCTCGAGAGTCAAGGGAGGCTCGTAGCTCAGAGCGGCTCACAAATGAGCTGGACGAGACATTGGAGGTCAGTGACGATGTTCTTGGTACGGGATCCAATGGCACTATTGTGTTCAAGGGGCGGTATCAAGACCGCGACGTTGCAGTGAAGCGGCTTCTCCTCGACTTCTACGACGCGGGCTCACAAGAAGTCAAGACGCTTGTCCAGACGGATGAGCACCCGAACATTGTTCGCTATTTCTACAAATGTCAATCAGACAAGTTTTTGTATATCGCGCTCGAGCTCTGCCCCGGAACGCTCGAGCATTTGGTTGAGGGCACGACTCAGTTCAGTATCCCCTTCGATCCGCTTGACGCGTTGCGGCAGATCACTCTGGGGCTTCAGCATCTGCATGGAAAGCAGGTCGTACACCGGGACATCAAGCCACAGAACATCCTTGTTTCGCTAAAGGACACGACTGAGAAGCCAAAGAAGGGCAGCGGGATCAAGAAGCGGTCTCCTGTCTTTTCGTTCCGGTATTTGATTAGTGACTTTGGGTTGTGCCGCAAGCTCGAAGTCGAGCAATCGTCGTTTTTGCCCACTGTTGCTAATGGCTCTCGTGCCGGCACTGCCGGCTGGGCTGCGCCGGAGATTGCTGCATACTCGGCGAACCAGGATCGCTTGACGCGTGCAGTCGACATTTTCTCAATGGGGTGTTTATTCTATTATGCGCTGAGCGGAGGAAAGCACCCGTTTGGTGAGGAGCATATGCGGAAAGTTAATATCGAGCGGGGCCAGGCGCCGGTGATCGAGCTTGGTGGGGCCGTGACGCCCGAGGCCGTGGACCTGATTGTTTCCATGGTCAATACGAACCCGGAGCTTCGTCCCGACACTGCCGAGATTCTGAGCCACCCGATGTTCTGGACGGATCAGGCGAAGCTGGACTTCCTGGTCAGGGTCAGCGACCGGCTTGAGCACGAGAATCGCGTGGAGCATTCACGGCTCATTGAGAGCCTCGAGTCGCACGCCGCAGAGGTCGTCGGCACCGATTGGCATGACCGGTTCCCCCAGCTATTTCTCGAGAATCTGCAGCAGTTCCGGCCGTATCGCGGTGGACGCATTCTCGATCTGCTGCGCGCGCTGCGCAACAAGCTGCATCATTATAACGACTTCACGCCGGAATTGAAGGAGTGCGTTGGTGCCGTGCCTTCTGGGTACCTTGACTTCTACACGTCGCGGTTCCCGAAGCTGTTCATGACGGTCTACTACTATGCGCACGAGAACTTCAGGGAGGAGGACGCGTTCCGGCAGTTTTTTGCCTAGATTCTTTTTTTTTATCGTTTGTTTGCTGGTTCTTTTGTGCGAATTTTTGAAGTTGTTCCTCCCCCCGGCGCTCTGTTTTCTGCCGCATTACTTTTACGACTACTCAGCTATTTATCTATTTATTTTGGCCCGCGGGTGGGGTGGTGGTGGAGTTGCCCTCGCCCAGTGTTTTTTTACATAACCGACTTTTTTCAAGTACTGCTAATTGTGAACAAACAAATATTATTACGGCTTGACGGAGCGGAGAATGGCCCTCACGAACCAGCAGCTGCTCACGCGCGGCGACCGGCGGTACGCGGCTAAGAAGAAGGCTGTTGGTGTGCAGGCGCTGGAGTACAACCCTGACTCGCGGCAGGAGTTTCTGACCGGATTCCACAAGCGGAAGCTTGCGCGCCAGACCGAGGCGAAGCGCAAGGCCGAGGAGCTGAACCGGCAGCAGCGGATCATTGAGCGGCGCAAGCTGCGCGAGGCGCGGCGGCAGCAGGTGGAGCCCGGGCTTGAGCGGCTGAAGGAGGCCGAGGCGATCATCAACAGTGGCGGCCGGCCCGCGGCTTCAGACGAGGAGACGACGGAGCCGCCGACGGACGGCGAGGACGACTTCAATGGGTTCACGGACAGCTCGGGGATTCTGAAGCGCCGCAACGTGTCATATGGAGACTCGAACGTGACAATAGAGGAGATCAGCATGGATCCGTACGTAGACATGAGCCGCAGCGAGGAGGTGCTTGATGAGGCGACGCGCAAAGCAAACGAGTACGCGGCCTACGTCCAGTCGCTTGATGCCGCCGAGGCGCGGGCGGAGGAGCAGCGTCAGAAGCAGAAGAAGAAGAAGTTCCGGTACCTGCCGAAGTCGGAGCGGAAGAAGATGACGAGCAAGAAGCGCCGGTCGTAGCGGCTCCGGGCAATTAGTGTTTGTGTTTGTGTTTGTGTTTGTGGTACTGTTTGTGGTACTGTTTGTTGGTATATAGTTGCTGTGCCTCGGCCGAGGCCCTATTTATTTAGCATTTTGTTATTTGCGCGGCGGCGTTGAGCTGCGAGCGCCGAGCATCGGATGTGCCGCTGCATTAGCGGGGCCGTTTGTGATTGCATGGCGCTGCTGTATTAACAAGTCGTTACGCCGCCCACCATTAAGTGCGCTTTATCATTTAGTGCATAACCGCCTGCGGCGCAAACTGCCAAGCTCTATGACCGTGTTCAGTAGTAGTGCATTTGTCTCTCGTGCTGCATGCTATGTTCCAACTGTGCATGCGCGCGGTGTATATGGGTGCTTGCTGCGGTTGTGAATTATGTGCAGCTAATTTGTTTGCAGCTCGATGGAGTCCGAGAGATCAAGCGGCTCGCTCTCGACGCGGAACACAACCCATACGCCGCGGCGAACCAGCTCCAGTGCCTGGAGGGTGAGGATGCGGCCCTCGGAGGGCCCGCTAGCCAAGAACGAGAAGCGCAGAATGCTGTCGAGTACAGCGGCGGCTATGTACGACCAGCGTGGGAACCGCATGTGTGTGCCTGTGCGAAGGCGCCCCAGGCGCCAATCAACAATGAGGTCCCAGGCCAGGCTGTAGATGGCGTTTGCGAACAGGGCGTACTGGAGCAGGCGCACAAATAGGTCTCGAAGCTGCTTTTCTGCCGCGTTCTCTGTGCCCAGCGCCACGATCTGGACGCGCAGCGCGTGCGGCAGGTTGCCGACGAAGTACTTGGCCAGGTTCAGGAGATGCGTCTTGTCGCGCGTGCGGCGGAAGTCCAAAATGCACTGCTTGACTCTGATCCCGGACGGAATGCTGGCCACAAGCAGCGTCTTCTGGCCAATGAGCCCGGGCCGGTCCGTGGGGTTCGATGCCGGGACGCCGTACCAAGACAGGCTCAGCGCGTAGGCGATATCTACAAAAACATTGGCCATAGACACGAGCGCGTCCGAGACGAGGATGTCGCCGAGCCGCCGCTCTGGGCTGAGGCCGCCCAGGGACACGCGCGCCAGCACGCGTCGCAGGCGCTGCTGCTTCAGTATGATGGCAATCGTGAGCGCGAGCGTGGCCAGCGCGACGAACCGCGTCTCCAGAAACGGGAGGAGCAGCTGCTGCGCCGCGACGGCGGCGCCGCCGCCCACGAGCGCGAACAGCATGAGGTGCGCGACGCGCAATGGCGACGCGGACCCGGCGGTGTGGTAGCCGAACACGTTCGCAATGCCGATGTCGAACTTGGCCAGCACGACCGCGTCGGCCGCAAACAGGTAGCTGCAGAGCACGAGTAGGCCAGCTACACGCAGCTCAAGCATCTCGGAATCCGCACGCGTGGTGTGAGACGTGGGTGAGTTTGTCATGATGGCCCGCCGCTGTTTACATGTTTAGGGCTTGGTGCTGCTGCTTGGTGCTGCTTGGTGCTGCTTGGTGCTGCTTGGTGCTGTGTTTCGCGCCTGCTCGGCAACGCTTTTGTTCGGGGTGAGGCTAGAGCCGCAGGCTTCGCGTATATATACGTTTATATGTGTACTTCGTGTGCTTGATCGCGTCGACTGATGAGGGGTGGTTAGCTCAGTTCACTTCAGAATTTTCAGTGTGTTTGGTCGTTTGATCGTCACTGTGTGTCCGTTTGGGGCGACAATTGTCATCAGTAGTGTCCCGTACTTACATTTTCAACAAGGCGTGTCCATATTAAATTGGACACAACTAGAGTGAAGAGAAGTGCACAGACCCGCAGCTATTTTTTTTTATCCTCACGCGAGGCCCACGGTACGCTTAGGGCCGGAGTGCCCACGCAGATCAGAGCGCGCGCGGCCCCTGCCCTGTCCTTTTTGGGGACTGCGTTTTGGCGGAAACAATCGAGGCAAACAGGCCGTTTGGATGCGGTGTTTGTTGGGGAATAAATAATGTTGTGGACGGCTCATGTGCGCGCGTTAATGCTGTTTAGTGTAGAATGATACTATGAGTTGGTGCCGCCTGGTGCCTTGGTTTGTTGCTTGAGACCGGACTGTCTACCGCGTAGACGAAATCTAGTGGTGGAGATTGTGGACGCGCTGCAATTATTTAGTATATAGTGTCGACCGTAAACACCCCAAAAAGCCTATTTAATCCTGAAACTTGGTGGGATTCGCCTCTCGCCCTTTGCTTCGCTTAATCAATTCAGTTAAGGTAGATCCACATACGAAACCTAATTTGCGTACACAGTTTCGAGCCGGTCTCAACAATATAACGGTTCGAACTCAGCGAGTAAACCAACTGGACTAGATTCAAGAGTAAGATTAATGCTAACGTTTTGATGCCATGTAGTCCTCGAACGTATTATAGAGGCACAGCCCAGCCGCCGCCATGAGCGCGCTGCCAACTCCTCTCAGCGCGGCCTGGTCGCCCGGGAAGCTGCCGTGGGCGGCCAAATACTTGGGAACACGGCTCTTGATGTTCAGGTACGCCGAGTACAGGTAGACGGCGCGCATGCCGCCGCCGAGCACGGGCGAGAGCTTGTCGACCATAACGAGCTCGAACAGGGCAATCATCACGGCGTAGTAGGCGAAAATGCCGATGTTCTCCCGCACGAAGTCCACGGGGAACCCGCGGCTGAATTTGCTCGGTCTTTGCGGCGTGGTCGACGACATTGTATACGCAACTTAGCAGCGCGGCAAGCCAGGCCTATAAATGGCGCGCGCGCCCCCCGGGCGGTGCTGGGCGCGAGCACATGATGGCGCACCGCTCGATAAGGCCAGCGCCAGCGCGCACGCGGAGAACAGGCTAGTGCCGCATAAATATGGAGGTATTTGTAGATTCTAAAAAGACGCTTGCTTGCTGGCCTTCATGCACGCGACTCAGGCCGGGCCAATTCGGCTCACCACCGCCGGTTAACCTCAGACGCATCTACACCTTTAAGTGGGACTGATTCATAAGCAGCTGCAGCTGCAGCTGCAGCTGCAGCCCTCGCATTGCAGGGTCGCGCGCGCGCGCGTCAAGGGCAGCAGCAGATCAAGAAATACACCCACCCATTTTGGATCCCAAGGACAGCACGCGTCGCCGGTCCGTACGCGTCGCCGGCCCGTACGCCTAGTTATTGCAATGATCCAAATAGCCAACAGAGAAGAAAAAATCCAAGCGGCGCTCGAAGATATCAAGGAAAGAGGAGTAACCTTCCAAGCCGCCGCGAAGAAGCATGGAGTCACGAAGGGCACGCTGTGGAATCGAGCCAACGGAGCGCAGCCCAGATCCGAGATCCGCCCCCACGGGAACAAGTTAAGGCCCGCCGCGGAACACAATGTGATACAGCATGCACTGGACATGGACCTGTTAGGCTATCCCCTGTCGTTTCGCGGGCTCGCGCAGGCTGCCAATTACTATCTTGATGGCCAGGGCAAGCGGCCAGTGTCGACTCCGTGGGCTAAATCCTTTGCTGAGCGGTCTCCTGAATTGAAAGCGCAGTTGTCGCGGTCCTTGGACTGCCGAACCCCGTTCTCTGAAGACCCCACACGGATCACTGCTTGGTTTGAACATTTCTCGGCCATGCGCGATAAGTATCGCATTCGGGAAACCGATATATACAACATGGACGAGACCGGGTTCCGTTTCATTGTCGTTCAACCCGACGACTACGTCGTGGACGAGTTCGACGTCGGTAGGTATGAACACATCAAGCCCGGGGAAAGAGACTGGGCCAGCGCGATTATCTGTGCTGGCGGCGCGAAAACTGTGGTGCCGCCGTTCATTATATTCAGAGGCGTCTGCCCCAAAACCGCGCCTGAAGAAGCAGGCTTGCCGCCGCAATGGAAGATCTTCCGCATCAAAGAGGAGGAATGGATGAATGAAGAGGTCCTTATGGAATGGATCATGCATTTCAGTGCGCATACATCAGCAGCGGCACAGGGCAACTACCGGATGCTGATTCTTGACGGTCACGCAACCCACACTAGCGAAAAGGTCAGGAGTCTTTGTGAGGAGAATAAGATCATCCTGGCGTTTCTTCCTCCCCAGCTCTCGCATCGCGCCCAACCTCTGGATCTTGGCTGCTTTGGACCCTTGAAGCACCATTACTCGCAGCAAGTGAATACCTTCCACGTCAAGAGCAAAATCGACAAGACAAGCTTCCTGCGGTGCTTCAAGGAATCCTTCTTGCATGCGATGACCGAGTCAAACATCGAGACGGCCTTCAAAGAAGCCGGCATTATACCTTGCAATCCCGAAATGGTTTTGTCTAAGCTAAAAATCAGGAAGAAGTCCACATCGCGTAAAGAACTTCGGCAACCACAAGTGCCGCCGCCGCAGCAGGAGGAAGTGAGCGAGGAACCGGAAGAGACAGAGCGGCAACAAACACAAGAGAGCACGGAACCAGTTGAAACAGAGCCGCATCAAAGAGTGCTGTCACAGAGTCATGAACGAGAACAGCGAGGCGACTTAGAGCCGCCAGTGCCGCCGTCCTCACCCTCCATCCCGCCGGTCTCCACGACTGTAGAGCAACTAATAAGTGAGCGTGAAGAGATACTGGAGCTCGTTGGTGTTATCGAGAAAAGAGGTGAAAAGCTCAAGAGGTTTGTTGACTACATGTATGACGCGAAGCCAGCCAAGGTGAGCAAAATGGCACAGTTTGCTCGAGAGTCTTTATTGATTATTGAAGGCGTGATTAAATGTGCACAAGAAGAAGCTGGAGCACGGGCCGAAAACGGGTTTGGAGCAGACAGTGATACGACGGATGCAAATCCAGACATAACCGCTCAAGAGCCTGAAGCAGACTCGGCCAATATTCAAGGGCAAGAAAAGCCCGACGACGAGCGGGGTGATGAACACGAAGGGCAAATCCAAATCCCAGAGGTGCTTGCTTCAACGGGGAACTGAGGAAACGAACACTGAGCAGAGAATGTATACGATTTATTTTATTGAATGACCGGGCTCGAAAAAAGGAAAAAAAAAGAAAAAAAAGGAGGTCGAGCTCTGATTTATGTGTGCGGAGGAGGAGGAGGAGGAGGAGGAGGAGGAGGAGGAGTGTAATCGTCAGGGGTTAAATAATATTTGATTTTCCAAAAAGAAATGTCGCGGCGAGCAATGCCGCATCGAGCAATGCCGCATCGAGCACTTTGACTTAGTGATGAGCGCCGCTCAATTGATTTTCGGCGAAGTCGATCGTGCCAAGTTCGTTTGTTTGAAAAGGCGTCGGCGACGCGAGGGCTGACGCGCAGGACTGTGCAGATCGATTGGGCGCAGATTGGTAAGCGGCATGCACCAGGGCACGGGGTATGTGCTTCTGAGTGGCGTGTTCTTCCTTTAAAGGGAGTGTGATCGAGGCGGCACCAAAAAGAGTACGTACGGCAAGACTGCACACTGAAACTGCACCGAAATTAAAGATGGCTAGTAAATGCGAGCAAGCTTCGTTCCTCTGGAACTCCCTTATCCGCAACAACCTGCGCGCGAGCGGTCCTTTCTGGACGGCCAAGGACTACCCCGATCTGAGCGGCCAAACCTGGGTCGTGACGGGGGCAACCGCCGGCATTGGGCGTGAACTGGCCAAAATCCTTGTGAAGCAGAACGCGTTTGTGTGGGTTGTGGGTCGCAGCCAGGCGAAGCTCGACGCGTTGGTCGCCGAGCTGCGAGAGCTGAAGCCGCTGGCCAAGGTCGACTACGCCGTGGCCGACTACAACGACTTGGCCAGCGTGAAGCCCGGCATCGAGAAGATTTTGAAGAACACAACAAAGCTCGACGGAATCATCCACAATGCCGGCTTGATGAATACATCGCCAGGCAAGACGAAGCAGGGCTACGAAGAGCACCTTGGTGTGAACGTCATTGCCGTGCAGCTTGTTCAGGATCTTCTTGACCCGCTGATTGTGAACACGCCTGAAGGCCGCATTGTGTGGATTTCGTCGCTGGCCCATGGCCTGGCGCCCGCGAATGGCTACGATTTCGAGAACACGGACTCGTACTCGGCCAACGCGAAGTACGGCCAGTCAAAGGCTCTGAACTACATCCAGGCCGTGCAGTGGACGAAGAAGCACCCGCAGTCTACCGTCAAGACTTTGGCCGTGCACCCCGGTGTGATCAAGACTGACATCAGCCAGAACAACAACACCTTCCAGAAGGTCGCCGCGTGGTTCTTGGAGTACCCGGTCGAGTACGGCACGTACGCGCCCATCCATGCGGCGCTGAGCCCGAACGTCGTCAACAACGACTACATTATTCCCTGGGGCCGCTCAGGCACCGTGCGCGCCGACATCTACCGGTCCGCGCGCAACGAGCACGGTGAACAGGCGGACCAGTGGCTGGAGCGCCAAATTGCGCAGTATAAGTGAAGAGACATGGCCAGTGTTGAATAAACATCAGTAGATTTAACGAGACATCGAGAAAGAATGCAGAAGCAGTGGAAACTCATGTGTAATTCGACGAACATATAAGCCGAAGCCGACAACGCTCATACGTAGGCATCATCACCACCGCACAGGTAGGTAGGTACACACATAGGGAATCGCCGTAACGGTCGGTTGCCTACGCGGACCAGACGAAAAGCAGAACATTCAGTGCGAAAAGTAGTATCGCCCCGTGTGTGAGTGGTGGTGGTGGTGGTGGTGGTGGTGGTAGTGGTGCCTTAGCGCTGCTCGATTTTGCGCCAATTTGTAGCTTGTTCACTCAATGTCAACCGCCAGAACCCCATTTGGCCAAACCGCAGGCTCGTCCTTCACAATCGCTTGCGAGGGGTCAATGGCTCGGCGCAGTGCCGGGCTGCGCAGTACAAATGCATAGGGCGCCTCGAAGCTGTCGAGATCCACGGCGTCTTCGTCGTCGGCAGCGTCTTCGGCAGCGCCCTTAGCGGCGTCTTCGGCGGCGCCATCGGGAGCTTCTTCAGGATGCAAGTGGGCATACACAACGTCGTATATGTCGGTGACGGGAGCGGATTCAGGGAAGTGCAGCGTGAGGCGCTGGCCGCTGGGCAGCCGGATTCCCACGCGCGCGCCCGTCGTACCGTCAATTGAGTACGTGGCTGCGCGGGCAAACACGCGACGTCTCCAAGCCAGCAGCTGCTTTGAGCGCAGCGCCTCGGTGCGTTCGCGCTCCTGGGCCTCCTCAGCGCGGCGGCGGTCCGTCTCGAGGCTTTGCTGGTATGCGGAGTCCTGTTGATCGCGCAGCTCGCGGTCGGCGTCGAAGCGGCGGCGCTCGAGCCGCAAAGCAAGCAGCTTTGGCTCGTGGAGCTGCACGACTTCCTCGGCCTTCGAGACAAACTTGTGCGTGTCTTCGGGGCCCATAAACGGCCCGCTATGGCTGAGCAGCGACTCCATAACAATGGTGCTCGACTGCGCCGTGCGCGGGCTCGCGGCAATGAGCACGGTGAACGGGTAGTGAGTTGCGCCGAAGCCGAGAGCGACGCGGTAGCCCTCGGAGCGGGCGATGGAGCCGAACCATACGAGCGTCTCGTCGCGCGTTGGCAGGCCCGTGGCCAAGAGCTGCGCAATGTAGTCCTGCGGGCGGACCTCGTGGACGTCGCTCGTCAAGACGACAAGCAGGTACTTGAGCTCGCGCTTTGCGCGCTCGACGGCCTCGAGGTACGTGAGCTTTGACAGGAACGAGGCCGGCGCCGCCTCGTCCCGCAGGGCTAGGGCCGGGACCACATTCCGCTTGAAGTGGGCCTCGGCCGCGGCCTGCGGCGGCGCATCATCCGCGGACGCCTGGCCCGTGAGCAGCCACGAGCACAGGTCAATGAGCTTGCCTAATGGGTACATGACCACCGAAAGCCAGAGCGGGAGGCGCAGAGTGTAGAATTCAGGGTGCGGTGGAACGCGCGGTGCCTTTGACTTCACGAGCTCGCGCGTGTACTCGTCGTTGAGCTCTTCAAGCAGCGAGCGGCGTGGAGCAGACGGCTGGGGCGGCGGTGCAGCGGCGCGGCGCGGAGCAGGCGGAGCAGGTGGAGCCGGCGGGCTGCGGGCAGAAGGTGGGTCGTCGAAGTAGACGCCGAGCGCGGACTCAATGCTCCCGCCGTGTATATCGAGGAATTGCTGCGCGCTCGCTCGGTCCTTGGTCCAGCCGCTTATCTCAATGAACGAGTCAACCGGCGTGGCCATAAAAGCGTGTTGTCCAGCGCAGCACGAAGCCTCAGAACAGAAACAAAAACCCAACCGGTTTGTTTGGCAAGCTGCTCCGCGATGGGCAGCCACGCAACCCAACGTAAGCGCCGGCGCACCTGCGCCGCCACTGACCGCATGTAGTCCCCCCGCAGCGGGAAATTTCATTTTTGAGGTGGGAGAAGTCCCGAAACAAGCAGGTTCTTGGGGTTAATTGTGGGCGCCGAACTACTGGTTACCGCAATTGCGTACGTAGGCGTTGTTTAATTGAGTTGTTGTTTGGGGGGCGCGCGCGCAGCTTAACGGGATGTTAGCCGTTTGTTTAGCTCTTGGCCCACTGCTACTACCCCCCCCCGCGGCCGCTGAGCGTATGGCGGCGCCGCTGTGAATCTGACATCGCGAATTGCAGCAGCGGCGATTCATTCAGCCCGAACAGGATCCGTCCGTGCACGCAACGATGTCCGACGAGAGCAGCGAGCGCGACGTGAAGGACGTGCCTGTTGACACGACGCGCGTGCGGCCCGACGCGAGCGGCGCGGACGTGCCGCCGCGGGACAGCGGCGTGAAGCCCGAGGACAACGGCGAGCTCGACGACGAGCTGCCTGAGGACGGCGGCGGCCTGGCCGAGGCGGAAGGCGCCGAGGCTGAGCCCGAGCGGCTCAAGGAAGGCGGTGAAAACGACGCCGAGGAGGGGGACGAAGACGAAGATGAAGATGAGGACGAAGATGAGGACGAGGATGAGGACGAGGATGAGGACGAGGATGAGGACGACGACGAGGACGTGCAGGCGAAGGGCGGCTCGCGGCGCAAGAAGCGGCGCGTGCGCAACCAGTTCCTCGATGTCGAGGCCGAAGACGACGACGAGGAGGACGACCTCAGCGGCGACGAGGAGGGCCTGGCTGGCGAAGACGGCTTCGTGCAGGAACCGGACACGGAGGAGACGTCCGGTGCAGACCGCGTGTATAGACAGCTGGACCGCCGGCGTGAGCAGGAGCGGTTCACCGAGGAGGACGCCGAGAAGCTTGCTGAGCGGTACCGCGAGCGCTACGGGCGCACCGCCGCGTCGAAGTACGGCCAGAGCGGCGCGAGCGTGCCGCAGCAGCTTTTGCTGCCGTCCGTCGACGACCCCATGATCTTCGGCATCAACTGTCGACAGGGCCGCGAGCGCGAGGCCGTGAAGGCCGTGCTGCGCAAGCAGCTCAGCCTGCAGTACAGCAACCGCTCGTCCGCCGTGTTCTCGGCGTTCCAGCGCGACGGCTTCCCGGGCCGCATCTACATCGAGGCTGCCACCGAGGCGGCCGCGCTGGCCGCCGTGGCCGGCATCCCGAACGTGTTCTCGAGCTCGCGCGTGCTCAAAGTGCCCATCCGCGAGTACCCAGACATGTTCCACGTCGCCCGCACGCAGGATGCAGACCTGCAGCCGGGAAGATACGTGCGCGTGAAACGCGGCAAGTACGCCGGTGATCTCGGCGTCGTCATCGACCTCAGCGAAAACGGCTTGGATGCGCGCCTCAAAATTGTGCCGCGACTCGACTACGGCCGCACCGTATCGGTGTCGGGCCAGACTGAGAAGCGCAAACGTGGCGGCGACCGCCCACCAGCACGGCTCTTCTCCAGCACCGAGGCCGCTCAGTACGACCCACGCAGCCTCATGCGCAACGGCACGGGCAATGTGTTCGTGTACAACGGCGAGGACTACGTACAGGGCTTTTTGCACAAGGATTTCCGCATCGCCATGCTCGAGACCACGGACGTGCACCCGACGCTGGCTGAAATCGCCCAGTTCCAGGACGCGCAGGACGGCGACATCGACCTCGCGTCGCTGGGCGAGTCGCTGCGCTCGTCAACCGCCGCGTTTGCCGAGGGCGAGCGCGTCGAGGTCACGCAGGGCGAGCAGACCGGTATGCAGGGCCGCGTCACTGACGTGAACGCTTCGGATTCTATCGTCACGCTCAGTGGTGACCGTGAGCCTTACTTAGGCCTCACCGTCAGCGTGCCGGCCGCGCAGCTGCGCAAGCACTTCGCCATTGGCGACCACGTCCGCGTCGTGCGCGGAAACTACAAGGACGATACCGGTCTGGTCGTGGCCTCGGACAAGGGCCGCGTCACTCTGCTCTCGGACTCGAGCCAGTCCGAAATCACTGTGTTTGCGCGAGACCTGCGCGCCGCCTCAGATACGGCCGTGCAGAACCAGCTCGGCGCTTACGGCCTTCAAGACCTCGTGCAGCTGAACGCTCAAGTCGTAGGTTGCATCGTTGACGTCGAGCGCGACTCCGTGCGCGTGCTGGCCCAGGATGGCCAGGTCTTGACGCTGAAGCCCGAGTCCATTGCCATGAAGCTACGCGCTGGCGGGCAGCGCTCGGCCACGGACGCGCATGGCCGCGAGGTGACCGTCGGCGACACGGTGCGCGAGCTCACGGGCGAGCAGGCCACGGGCACCATCATCCATATCTATCACCAGTTTGTTTTCATGCATAACCGCGAGCGCACAGAGAACCTCGGTGTATTTGTGAACCGAGTAGCGCAGATTGCCACTGTGGCTACGAAGCAGGCCCGCGAGAAGGGCCTTGATCTGTCGCGCATGAATCCTGCCGCCCAGGCCACTGCGCCGGCGCCGGCGCCCAAGGCAGCCCACTTCAACACGCGAAGAATCATTGGCCAGAAGGTAAGCATTGGGCCCGGGTCCGGGTACAAAGGACTGAAGGGTGTTGTGCGGGACGCCAGCGAGACGGCCGCCCGCGTGGAGCTCGAGGCTAAGAACAAGGTCGTGACTGTTGATGTACAGAAGCTGCTGTTCATGTCCCCGGCCACGCGCAAGCTAGTGCCGCTGCGCGAGTTCATGAACCCGTTCGGGTCGAGCGGTGGATCGCAGCGGTCTGGCGGCTACGGAGCCTCCTCGAACGGTGGCGGCACGACACCGGGCCGCTCGTCGTGGAACTCCGGCGGCCGCACGCCGGCATGGGCGTCTGGCGGAAAGACCCCCGCATGGGCATCTGGCGGCAAGACGCCAGCCTGGAACTCGAGCGGCAGCAGTGGTGGTGGTGGTGGTGGCGGCAGCGGCGGCGGCGGACGAACGCCAGCCTGGAACTCCGGCGGCCGCACGCCAGCGTGGAACGCCAGCGGAGGCCGTACGCCAGCATGGAACTCGAGCGGCGGTAAGACGCCAGCCTGGAACGCCGGCGACGGCGGCAAGACACCGGCGTGGAGCGCCACGGACGGAGGCAAGACGCCAGCATGGAGCGCCGCGGACGGCGGCCGGACGCCGGCATGGAGTGCGAGCGGGTCCCGCACGCCGGCATGGAGCGCGCAAAGCGACAGCTGGGACTCCGGGCGCTCGAACACTACGGCCTGGAGCCCCGGAGCAGCCGCGTCGCCAGACACGGCGGCCACGCCGGGCCCAGCACCGACGCCAGGCGGCGCATGGGACGACAGCGCCGACGTGCCGCAGTACGAGGACGATGACGACGAGTAATTGATGCGACCGCCATGCAAAAACGGGCGCTCGCGTTGCAAAGTAATAAAAAAAATTGAAAATTAATTTGGTTGTTTTAAGCGAAACGTGTGTATATTCTAATAATAATTATAATGCAAACGGCTTTTTTGTTTTCAAGGAGGTTGAATAGAAGTATGTACAGGAAAGGCCTCGACGAGCCCGCAGGCTAAGCAACAACGAGACGCAGAGCCTAGAAAAGCCGGTTGCCGTTCTTGTCGTAAGTGGCATTGCGGAATTTGGGGAGCTGCTTCGGCTCGACCTTGCGCTTTCTGCCCTCCGTGAACAGGACGTGGCGCATGACAATCGGGTCGTAGCGGACCTGCGTCATGAGCGGCGAGTTACGGGGCCGGTGCACGTACCGCATGAACCCGGTCTTCGCGCTCGACACAAGCTTGATCAGCGTGAGCCTCGATCTCTGTTTGGCCATGCTGCGAACCGCTCTGAGGAAAAGTCGCTAATATAGCGTTCGTGCAAATAGGCCCGCGCGCACGTGATCCCCGGTGGGATTCCTCTACGCGCAGCCAGGCCACAGAATTTGGACATATAGAGCTGAACTCCAGTACTAAATTGTAACGGATTTCTGAACTGAATTTGAATTTGAATTTTTTTGGTTTTAATTTTGTTGTGATGCTGTTAGTTCAGCGTTGTTTACGTCCTTAATCCGGGATGCAGAGGTTTAGTTCTGACCAGACTGGGCGCGAGTCTTCGCGTTGACGAGCCGCATTATATTATTCTGTGTTTAATATTCGACATATTCGTAGCGTTGTGTGTTCATGTTGGGTGCCGTTTGAGCGAGTCGGCCCGTGTGGGGGGGGAGAGGTTTATTTAGGCCGCTACGTGGACATGCAGTATCCTGTGTCCTCATGAACGCCTATTTGGACGAGCGGTTTCCGACGCTGGCGGCGGTTTCCGAGCTTGTGGACGGCGAGGAGGCGCGCATCACGGCGCTGAAACAGAAACGGCAGTTGTTTCAGGAGCAGCAGGAGGCAGACGCTCATGAGCGGCGCCTCAAACAGCGCGACGAGAACGCGCGTCGCGTGCAGGCCGCGATTGACCGCGACAGCGTCTCGACGTCGCAGTTCGCGGCGCGCATTGCCGCAAAAGTCGAGGACATCCGCGGCCTCAAAACACAACAGCGCGTGCTGGAGCTGGCTCTCGATGCCGCGACGTACTTGAAGGACCCCCACGCAAACGCGTTTAATTTGGCCAGCGTGCTCACTCAACTCGCCCCGCTCGCCAATTCGAACGCTTTGGCCGAGGATGTTTACTCCCAAATCCTCCAGCAGTGGTGGAAGCCGCTCATCGACAAGCATTGCGCGGAGCTGCGGGCAGTGCTCGCGGCGGCCGGCTGGCCGCGGTCAAGCCCCGGCGCTAACAGCTCGACGGTGCGTGACGCGCTGCAGAAATGCATTGATCTCGAATTGGAAGGTAGCGCCGAGATGCAGACCTTCAAGGTGTTGGCCGAGCCGCTGAATGAGCGCATTGCCTTCAACTTCAGACCGGGCCAGGACACGGCGCGCGAAGACAGGCCGGAGTGGCTGTTCGGGTACGTCTTCAAGATCATAGAGCCGCATGTCCAGTGGCTATCCACCGAAGTGCAAGCTCTCGTGGACATGCCAGTCGAGCGGCTCTTCTGCGCTCTGTGCCCTACAATCGTGGAAACCCTGCAGTCTAGCTACATTTTGGACGCACACTTCGTAGAAGAGCTCCTTAAGTTCGCGGCGGCGGTGCAAACGCGGCTCTGGGTCTCGCGCGATACTGTTGACCGCTGCGTCATTGCTCAAGTCATGGACGCTTCTACCCTGCTTGCGTATCTAGACAGCGAGTTAGAGGAGCGCTTGACTGCGCTCGAGCGCATATTGAGCCCGCAAAGCGGCTCGCATACCACTGATTTCGATGCAGATGTAGCCAGCGCGAAGCCCCCCTTCAGTGCGGAGAACTCGTGGCAACTAATAGCCCAGACTACGGCGCTCTTGCCACTAAGCGCAGAGCTCGTCACCTCTCGCATCCAAATCCCGCTCATAGAGCGTATTTTCGCATTCTGGGACGCTTCCTTAGAAGCATACAACCGGTCGCACTCCTCTCTGGCTAGAGCCGTTGGCGGCCACGATGTCGATCGCGTGGTCTTGCCGGTGATGCCGGATATCGACTACCTAGCTCAAGTGCTCGGCGCGGCGGCGTACTTCGAAGTAAACCTCGAAATAATAGCGTCGCAGCTCGAGATTGTCGAAAGCGGATGGCCAATTAGAAACACGATTTCGCAGTTCGCTAATCTCAGGACCCAGGCCGCCCAAAAGCTAGCCAATGCGCTGGGCCTTGAGGCTCAAAAGCACTTGAGACCTTATCTTCAGGTCGAGTGGCGTGAGCCCGAGGACCACGGCCATCGGCTGCGGGTCGGAATTGATGGCCTTCTGCCCCGCATTGACTTCATCTTTAAACTATGCTCCTCCAGCCGGTCTGACCGCGCGCGCATCATGATCAACTTTGCGAAATCCCTGGCCGAGATTGTCTGGCGCGTCATCATTAATGCCAACGTGTTCACGCCTCACAGCGCAGTGGAACTCAGATCTGACCTTCTCGAACTGTGGGCAAAGTGGTCCCTTCCATCTGTTCCAACGCATATCAGAAACGTTGCCGCAACTCATGTTCTTGAAACGGGTGAAAACCATGAAGGAATCCAGCCTTCCGAGGCCGAGGGTCTACGCCGTCGCCGGAAGTAATGAAATTAAAAAATAAAAAAAAATAAATAAAAAGAATTACGGAGGCCTTAATTGGATATGATAGATGCATTTTGTATAAAAAAACTAGAAAACTAGAAAACAAAGGAACATAATAAACAAATAAAAACAAAGCTAAGGGAAACGAAGCTTCCGAAAGGGAATTTGTATATGATCTGATCTATCGAAGTCTTGAATGTGAAGAAAAAGAAAAGAAAAAAAAAAACTATCAGGATTTAGTGGGAATAATCTTTAGCATAGACAGACGCTGAGGATCATGATCCTCAAGGCCGTTCGTGCTTTCCTTGTCCTCGTCGCTTTGGTTCCATAGTACCTGTTCTTCCTCAAGTACCGAGGTATGTGAAGAATGTCCCTTCGCGTCTTGGGCCTCACTGGGGTACACAAAGTGCTCCCGCACAAGATGGTGGACCACTGGCCAGCCATAGGCGTTGCTGAATCTTCGTCGCACAATGATGTTGTTATGAGCTTCCGGTAGCAACTGGACCAGCACTTTTCTCCACGTCATGTCTTTGTGATAATCCCTGGCTATTATCTCCTCGGTGCGAGCCACCTCGACCTTCTCCTTGCGACCTTTCGCTACACTCAACTTTTCCTTGAATCGTCGCTCTGGCAGATCCTCGGGATGGTATACGCGGTCGTGGAACACGACATCGTCACGACAATCAGGGTCAGTAATAAAGCTTCTATCGGGATGTGGTGGCAAGAGCAGAGACATGCCAGATTCAATAAGCGACGTCTTGTGGGGCAGCCGCTCGCCGACTTCCTCGAGAGGCATCGATGTGTCTGTGCTGACCGTCTGGAAGCGGGATAGCATCTTTGTCTTGCGGTTTTCTCCGAACAGGAAAGTCGAGAATGGACTGTTTGAAGACGAGTTCGAGTTGACAGACCCCACAGAGTCTGGTGACTTTGGCGAATCAGGAGGATTTATCGACTGACCGGACGATACGGGGCTTGGTATTGCCGGTATTTGCCTGTCGCCTTCAAGTTCGTGGCGGACCCTATCCGGGTCGCTATGATTGCTTGTATGATCATGGAAGTCGTGGTGATCGTGATGCGGCAAAAGATGGTAATGGTGGTGATGATGCTCCTCGCCTGCCTCATCTGAATCATTGTCAGGATCATGCCGTTGCAGGATATGATGCTTCTCATCCGAATGATGATGGCTATTATGATTGTGAATATGGTTCTGACTGTGTCGGTGCCGCAGGAGGCGCGGATGCGTGCTATTTTCGTTGCTTTTTTGGAAGACGTTCTTCTCATGCTGGGCCTCGCTGGCCAACCCAAGTGCACGCCAGTCGAGATAAAGTATTGAGGATGTACGCAAAGGAACAATGCCGTCATTGACTGAGTTTGCATAAATTGTGCGATGCTGGAACCGGCGTAAAATGGTCCGCGTATGTTCGTTAGGCAACTCCTCGAGCAATGGCTTGGATCCCGGCACCCAACTAAGACCTAAGTCGCGGCCGGTTTTTCCAACAAAGCCGAAGTCCAAGGCAAAGCGAACGTAACCTGGATTCTCATTCGAAAGACCCAAAAACGGCGTAGCCAAAGCAACAAAGTTAACCAACTCGATATCACGCAGAACTTCGGGGTGCTTTGCCTCGATATATCCCAGCGCGTACGTCTGGATGTTACCACCTAACGAATGCGAGACAAAGGACAGCCTAGCCGGCCGATATGTGGGAATTAGTTCATTGACGACCCAGTCTGCGAGGCGGCGGCCAAGATACTTGACCCCGCGCTCAGTGCGACACACATTCCCCGTATATCCTTTGACTACGAGGTTCTCACCAGTCTTGGCTGCCGCCTTGTCGAGAAGCTCCTTGATGTAAAACATGTCTGCCGTCACGTTCGACACAAACCCATGGGTCAAAACACATACGTGCAATGGCTCATCTGGCCGAGGGATCGGCAACTGCCACAGGGACGCAGTATCTTGCTTGCGCACTCTAAAGTTCTGGGCAAATGCGGCTGGAACCGTCATGTGTTTCTGAATTGTGGACGAGCCATGTAGCTTAGACGCCGCCTTTGTGGTGCCAATGACCACTTCATAGCCAACACTGGCGCTGCGGCTGAACAATATCTCCGAAACGACGTCCACGGTCCAAACCTGGCGGGGTTCTAAGACCTTCAGCTCCGAAGAAAAGTGCGATCCAGCCTTCACATGATTCTCGTACCGCGGCTCAGCGCCCTCTGGCGTTTTCACATTCTCATTGTATTGATGGGGCGTCATATCTACATAAAGAGTGAACGGGCCCGTCAAGTAGGCGGCCCGCAGCGCTGCTAGCTCAGTGTTTCGCACGCGTACAAATAAGGTCGTCCCAATGGCATCCGAATCAAGCTCTATCGTGTATCGGTGGAACCCGCCGACATTAACCTTGTCGCGGTCATGGTAAAGAACGACGTCTTCTTTCCCCATCGGCTGCGGGACGTCTAATCTCTGCCTGAATCGCACGCTCTACTCCGCAGTAGGACGCTAGCAGTATTTCGCGGAATGTGGAAACCAGGGCGAGGGTATTATGTAGCGACCCGACGAAAGCATAACAAATAATGCACCAACCAAGACGGCGAGTGCCGGGCATGTCGCTAGGCCCGAGTATCTTTAAAAAAAAGGCATTGTAGTTTAGGGCGATTTCTGTGCGCCTGTTGCAACGCCAAAATCATGATTATTTTTATATCAGTAGTGCAAGTGTGGCACAACGCCTCAACTCGTTACCGTTACCGTTATCGTAAAGAATTTAGAGTACTCAAAACTACAATTAGCGTTTTAGCGGGGCGAAATGCAGCAGTCTTGTAACAAGCCGTGACACACGATCATGAGATCGCAGATGGCTGCTACGAAACACACTTTATGTTAATATCAGTTGCAAGTCTGGAGCGCGCGGTCCTTAGATAAGTCGCTGCTGATAAGAAGTGACTTGAAAGTTAGCATTAGGGCCCTTCAAGCTTATCACTGTAAAGGATTGTGTCATAGTGCGCGACTTCGTGAACGCGGAAACCATGCGTGGCCAAACGGCTTGTTAGCCGGCGCAGCTCGCCGCTTGTTTCATGAAAACAAAACAAAGAAAAAAGTGATATAAAGACGCCTTTACCAGCCGTGATAAACCGCTAACTTCAAGCAATAAATAGATAGAATATAGTAAACGTTGCAGACTTGCCAAGCACATAAATGGCAGCACTATTTCAATTGTCAATTGTGTAGTAGGTGTGTCGTGTCGCTCAACTGAGACGAGCTCATGTTCGACACCGTTGTTGTGCCACTGAAATTACATTCACATTTGAAGCCGAATATGCGAAGTTTAAAATCTCTGGTTTTCAATAAAGTTGTGGCAGCAGGGGCTGGAGACCTGCCAAATTCGGATGCCCGAGTCTAAAAGATTCTTAAATACACACGTATCTCCGGGAACCACTACGAGGCATCAGAACAGGCATGAGAGTTTGTCAGGTGCTAGCTGTTCTGATTTCGCCGGTGGTCGCTGCAAAGGCGACTGCTAAAACTTATGGACTCGAGCAATACGCCCCCGGTGTTATTGGCGCGCCCATCGCACATGTCAAGAACGCAACCCACATAGAGCCGAGCCATGTGCGCAGACTGAACGAGCGCCTGAAGTCGAGGCTGAAGGTTCAGTTTGGGAAAGCCGTAGACAAAGCTGCGAAGTTCGGTGCGCTGTGGTCGCGCGACGAAAACGGAGACGCAGAGTATATCAATGTCATGGAAGATATTAGCCCGTACATGAGCCCGGACACAGAGCTCGACGGATCGAGTTCCACACCCTCCGCTTATGCGGAGAGCATATACAACCGTCTTACTTACTACCTCATGAACATAACCATGGGAACACCGCCGCAGAACTTCATGGTTCAAGTAGACACCGGGTCAAGCGATCTCTGGGTTCCAAGCAAGGTCATTCAGTACAATGGATTCGACTCAAAGCGGAGCAATACATTTAAGGACTTGAGCGAGCCGTTTGCAATTAAGTACGTGAAGGATTCAGCGCAGGGCCACTGGGGTGTGGACACCTTCGGATTTGGCAGTAATGATGTGCAAGTAGAGAACCTACAGTTCGCCATTGCCACTAGTGCACCTGATGCTACTATGGGGATTTTAGGCATTGGACCCCTCGAGTCCGAGACGAGTAACATCGCGTACCCAAATCTGCCGATTATGCTTGTACGGGACGGACTCATTTCACGAGCAGTGTACTCTATGTACATGGGCGGGATTGACGACTCGGCAGGCACCATTCTGTTTGGCGGCAGCGACAAGGCTAAATACAAGGAGCTGACGACGCTGCCCATTGTATCTAAGTCCACCATTTCCGTAGAGCTGGACATCATTGCCCTAACAACGTCACAGGGGCCATCACGGTCGGACGAGCGAGCGCGGCTCTACACATACGACCTCGAAACGAACGGAACTGAGACAATAGGGACGGAGGACCTGACCCTGCAGGAGCATGACACTATTGTCACGCAGCAGCCAATCTCGGTACTGCTTGACTCGGGTACATCCTTGACCTATCTGCCGTCGAATATTGTAAAGGGTATTGCCTCAGCGTTCAAGGCTTCATACGAGAGCGACGTTGGCATGTACGTTGTACATGAACAGGATTTGAGCAACAATCCACTGCAAGGGCTCAATTTCCAGTTTGAAAACCAGCTGGTATACGTACCCAAGGACGAGCTCTTTTGGCCGCTCTCATGGTTCTCGCTTGAACCCAGCCCCTACTATGCAATGACAATGCTGCCGAGTGAGACAGCCATGGGGTACAACATTCTGGGCGACAGCTTTTTGCGCAATGCATACGTGATTTATGATCTCGACGAGAAAGAGGTTCATATTGGCCAGTATTACCCGTCGCCATTTAGCCATATTGTTCCGTATTAAACAACGGGAAACGGTACCGTACAATTACTGAAGTGCTCTCCTCAGTGAGCAAAGAAATAAAAGATCAGCATAAATACGAGGTATATATATGGAGACACAACCCCCCCCCCCTCCTCTCCTCCTCCCCTCATCGGTCAGGGGCCAAAACTAAAACCAAACGAATGCGCCTCTCGAGCTTCATGTATATCGCACGAGCACGCAAACTATGATAGCCATACCCATCAACGAGATGGAGGCCGAGATGCTAATTGGCCAAAGGAATTCTGATTCGTAAGGCCAAATGACGGTGAGCACATGAATGACGAGCTCGGACTCGATTTGGAGCAAGTCCGCGCCATCCTTATATAGTTTGACCATATCCTCGTCGGCAAGATAATCCGAGATGAATTGGTCGCTACTAAGGCTGATTCCTGGGGCACCGGATCGTGCCAGCACGATCGCGAAGCCGAAGAACAGCACACCGACTGGGCCACGGGCGGATCTAGCGCTAGACATGGCCAGGAAGATGATGCTCAAAATTGTGCCGAGGGCACCGATAAGGAATGAGGGCCAGCCCTGTATGGCGGGCCTAAGAGTTACGAGCGTCTGCAGCATTTTGATGACACCGAGCGCGATGGGCGACACATGGTTTCTTAGCATAAACCAAACGACGTGGGGTCCGATCGTGACGAGCGACGTATTTGCCAGCACTGATCCCACGGCGGCCAGCGTTGGGACCGGCTTATGCTTGATGTACTTAAAAATACGGGCTAGCGGGCGGGCCGAGAACGGCATGCGCCCCGGTCCTGCTAACGGCGAGTGCGCGGCAGTTGTGAGCGGCGTCGTAAGCACGCCGATCATGGCGCCTTGCTCTAGCGAGTGCTCGGCGTGGGTTGCCGTATATGGGGCACGAGCCAAGTGCAAGGCGTAACAAGAGGAGTAGAGCTTGTACACAACGGAGAGCTCGACGAGGAGGCCGAGTATTGCGCCAAAAATGGTCACATAGCAGCACTGCTCGACGGGCAGGAACTGGGCCATGATGCCAGCAAGCACGGGGAACACGAGCTGCGAAACAATGGACATGCCGTGGATGCCGGCCTCGAACATCATGCGTACATTTTGCTGGTTGTTAGCGAGGATGCGCAGCCATTCCCATCTAAAAGTGGTTTGGTACACGGCGAGCGAGGCCTTGAGCCAGATCATAGCCGCGGACAGGCCGACGACGTTTACCGAGCGCGCGACGACGCCAGCGTCGGTTGTGCGCCACGCGCGCAAAACCAGCAAGAAAAACACGACCATTGCCGCCCGCTGCTGCACAATGACCATGGCCAGGAGGCCGAGGCGCGACGTGAACGGCCTGGACATTGCCGCGGTGATGCGGTCGTACCACGCCGACATGGCCAGCACCGAGAACGAGTAGAAGGTAATTGGCAGCAGCGAGGTCCGGAAGGTCATGGCGAGCATGAGCGTGGCGGCAATCTCGCAGTACCGCGAGATGAGCGTCGTGGTGAGGTAGGCGACGTAGATGGCATGCTTCTGCTCCGAATTTGGGAACGAGCGCGCCTCGTAGCGGTACGAGTCGTCGTCAATGGGCGGGTCCGCGAGCAGCGGGGTCACCTCCAGGGCCGCCATGCTCAGGTCCAAGAGGCCAGGCCGGCAAAAAGCAACACAAAAAAGAGCAGCTCGGCCGCTTTAAGTGCCCAGTTCGAGGATATGCGGGAGATCCGTCGTCGTCGTCTGCCCCATCGGGTTAGGGCACAAGCTCGGTGTCGGCGGAAAACCCTCGTGCCTGGGACCACCACCGTCGCTTGCCGATCCCAAAGCGGCGGCTTCAAATGCATTCGAGGGTGAGAAGTGAAAAGTTTGGGACCAAATATTTTGGCGTTGTTGGCCGGGCTTTATAAATAAGGCGGTTCTGTCTAGTTATTAGTGCCTGATTATTGCCTGATTATTGCCTGAACAGTGCCTGAACAGTGCCTGAACAGTGCCTGAACAGTGCCTGAACAGTGCCTGAACAGTGTCTGGTAACCATTTGCCTGGGAATTTTAGCTCTAGTTTTAGGTCCGCAGCCCAGCGTCTAAAGGTAGGCATCTTGGGTTCAGTGTCTTTTTGAATTAATTGAAGCATCACCGGGGGGGATGAGGTGATTCAACAAGGGAAGGAGAATAAACATGCAAGACGCAATGCAGATGAGGGAAGGGCAGCTAATGCTGCAGCTAATGCCGCAGCTAATACCGCTGCACGGGCTGCGCCTCGGATGCGTCTAGGCCCTGCTCGATGTGTTTTATGACGCGCGCAGGCACTCCGCCCACCACAACCGAGTCTGGCACGTCCTTCGCCACGACGGCACCGGCCGCAACCACGACGTCGTTGCCAATGACGACGCCCGGCAGAATTGTAGCGTTTGCGCCGATCCACACGTTATTTCCGATCTTGACCGGGGACGAGAACTCAACACCGTCGCTGCGCGTCTTTGCGTCGAGCGGGTGGCTCGCCGTGGTGATTGTGACGTTTGGACCGAGCCATACGTTGTCGCCCATGTCAATGACCGAGCAGTCAAGAAGCACAACGTTGAAGTTTGTGTAGAAGTTGTCGCCGGCCTTGATGTTGTAGCCGTAGTCAATGTAGAGAGGCGGCTCTACAAACGGCGACTTGCCAACCTTGCCAAAGATGTTGCGAATGTACTCCTCGCGGGCCGCGAGGAACGCCTTGGTGTCGGGGAAGTGCCGAAGGCGCATCTCCGAGTACTCGAACATCTTCTCGCTTGACTCGAGGCGGTGCCGCACGTACTCGGGCTTCCACGGCGCATAGCTCATGCCGCTAATCATCTTATCGTAATTGTCGTCCGGGGGAACGCCCTGCAAGTTCTTGCGCGCCCAGGCAACAAGGTCCTTATCCACCTCGGTCTTGATTACGCTGCGACCGGACATGTTTAAATGAGCAAACCGGTTTGCGAGCCCGTTAATTAAAAGCGGCGCGGCTCGGCTCGTTATTGACAGTGACTGAGATAGCTCCTATCTCTTTCTGGTCACGTGGCCACCGCCGTCATCGGCTGGATCCGTTTTTTTTTCACATTTGGTTTTTAGTTAATAATAATAATAATAATGGGTTCAGTTCAGGTTCAGGCTGAAGAGGCAATCTCGCTGCTAAGAGTATTATAAGGGCAGCCGTGTGTGGTTTAGATAGCGCAGTTTAGATTGTGCATCAAAGATCATGCATTAGAATATGCACCACAAAGTTTGGGCCTTCAACAGGTACTCCACACTGTGTGTTCTCATCATAAAACGCCGTCTCACAATACTATAACACTAGTTAGTCGTCAACCAACACAAACGGGATGCTACATAAAAGATTCTGAAACGCAAACACACAGCGCTTGTTCCAGCATCACTAAGTGTGAATTGCCGCTTGCAAACTCAACTACGCTACTACGATAGAACGACCCGAGATTTGTGGCCCAAAAATAGCCCCAGTCCGAGATAGTAAACAAAAATTGCATCGCGATTCCTCCGCTCACGTGCGGTTCGCTCAGGGCCGGAAGAACGCACTGAACATCGGAGTCTACCGCACAAAAATAAGCATGCGCCGTTAGGTCCCGAGCCCAACTCGCGTCTGCATGACTAACCGATGCGGAGAGAGAGCGAAACAAAACTTTTTCGAGCCGCGGGTGGATTGCAACAAAATAGAGTAAATGCTAGCTAAGATTAGACCGTTCTCCACCACACACGAGCCTGAATTATGAGTCTAAGCGCGCTGAACCACTTAAATCCACCCGAACTGCTAGACTTTTTGTGTGCGCGACTCACGTCGGCATTCGATCTGTGCTGTATTGGTCGCACGCACCGCTTTATCACGGGGTCGGCCGTATTAAGGTGAGGTACAGGCAGAGACGCGGGATAGGGCAGGGCAGGGCAGGGCAGGGCTGGGTCGATAGAGGATTGGGACGCTCTTGGCCGCTGCTGTTGTTGTAAACATGCGTGAACAATGCAGGGTTAATGCCGAGATAAATAATAATGACGCCGTGACAAAAGTGATCTGGCCGATGGCCGGCGCCTGCCGAGCGGGCAACGTGCGGTGCTCAGCGATGCCAAGCGCATGCCCGGTCAAATACAAAGGTTTCCGGGCGCGGCCGCTGGCGCCAGGCACTGCCAACGGCAGTGAACCCAGTTCGCGGCGGTCCGGGCTGGCTGCACGCATGAGAGCATTTTTTAGACTAATTAGAGATACCGTGACGTAAGCACCCTAGACCCACATGAGATTTCTGCTGCCGCCTCTGCTGCTGCTGCTGCTGCTGCTGCTGAGACAGCAGCCCGTGCCAGTTTGCAAAAGAAGTAGAAAACAGGCGAGCCCCCCGCCGCGCCGCCCTTGCAACCCGCACGGGCCGACGACGACCGGCCAGCGTGAAACAACCGCCTAACAACAAAACGACTTAATTCTATGTAGCTTAGCACTTCCCCAATCGGCACCTGCGCGCGCATGAGTCAGGGCTGGCCGATGCCCGGATGCCCCTATTGGCCATGCCCGGCCCTGCCACCGAGAATAGTAGTGCAGGCAGCATGAAGAAGGGCCGACCGCCGCCGGTGAGATCTACCGCTGCGTTTGTTTTGGCCATTTTTGTACGAGGGCGGTAGGGTTTGAGCGGCTGCAGAGAGCCATGCATCGGGCAGGCGTTAACAGGAGGAGGGTGCAGCGTTTGCCGTAAATCTGGGCGGCGATTGGCCAGGGGGGAGTGCAGGGCGTCGCCCTACCCAGGGAAACCAGGCCAAAAAAAACATTGTTCTGCTCCGGGCCAGTCAGCAGTCGATCCCATTTCGCGTGGGCTAGGGGTGCACATTTTCGTATTTAACTGCAAAGGGACACATTGCCCTTAGACTTTTCCGAGCGACCTTTCCTTCAAGTCCGCTGGCCTGAACTTATACCCCTAGAAAGGACACTAGCCAGTCTCTTGGAAAAAGAACGGAAAACTACACCATGTCTTCCACTGCAGCTCTGCTTCTTTTGGCCGGCTCTGCCTTCGCCGCCCAGCGTAACTTCACAACGAAGCAGCCCACGGGTACCTTCAACCCGGCCGCTGCCACGGCCGTTCAGACCGAGTACCCGAAGGACCACCACATCGTCCGCGGCCGTGTTGTCGACCACATCTGGACGATCGTCCTTGACAACGCCGACTACGACGATGCGAAGAACAACGCGGACTTGCAGGCGCTCGCCGAGCACGGTCTCTCGCTCGACAACTACTACGCTGTCGAGTCGAACTCGCAGGCCAACTACCTCGCCATGATCAGCGGTGACACCTTCGGTCTGAACGAGGAGCGCTTCGTCTCGATCCCGTCGAACGTCTCGACGCTCGTCGAGTCCATGGAGGCTGCGCGTGTGCTGTGGGCTCAGTACGCCGAGGACCAGCCGTTCACGGCCTACGACGGCTGGGAGTACCCGGCTGACAACGCGACGTACAGCCGCGCCAAGAACCCGTTCGTTGCATTCGACTCGATCATGGAGAACGAGAAGCGCTTCGTGAACCTGCGCTCGCTGGCCAGCATGTCGCAGGACGACGACAAGCACAAGTTCCCCCAGTGGAGGTTCATCCGCCCCAACCTCGACCACGACGGCACGAACTCTGACCTGGCCACGGCTGCGAAGTGGGTGCGCGACTTCATCTGGCCCTACGCCACGGACCCGAAGAAGTACCACCGTCACCTCTTCCACATCGTCTTCGCCCGTTCGTCGTCGAGCTCGGGCCCGAACCACGTGTACTCGCTCCTCCTCGGCGACATGCACAAGTCGGACCGTGGCAGCAGCGACAAGACGTACTACGACCACTACTCGATCACCGCGTCCACGATCGCCAACTACGATCTGCCCTCCCTGGGTCGCCACGACTGCAATGCTAACGTGTTTAGCATCATCAACCACAAGGCTCACCAGAAGAACACGCAGAACCCGGACATTCCGAACGACTACAACCAGGGCCCCTTCACCGGCTTCCTGTCTGACTCGTCGCTGCAGCTGCCCGTGCCGAACCTGAACTGCGAGGGCCGCGGCCACTCGGGCCTCCTGAAGCGCGTCAAGAAGGTGTGGAAGAAGGCGTCCTACGGATACTACGACTGGGAGGTCAACTACTAGTCATCTTCACCCAGATGTTAATATTGTCCTGACCATCCTAGGACGTTTAGATCTTCATAACTATTGTTTACCAATAATTAATTCATAGCATTGGATTTTGTTAGACGACGACGAGACCGACACATGCGGGCCAATATTTTTTTTTGCATATAGCAGCAGCAGCAGCAGCAGCAGCAGCAAGCAGACGGCGGCTCGTTCGTGGGAAAGGAGGAACAAGAAAATAATAGCTGTCGAACGTTTACGTCGAATTTGGCTTTCGTCGATGATAGGCTTTGTTGGAGTTTATGCGCGTTGCTAATTGTAAGATCGTGTGGTGGCAGGCAGGCAGGCAGGCAGGCAAAGGACGCTTGCAGTGAAAAAACAGCGTTTCACAGTATGGAACGCTGAATTATCTGACTTGAATGTGCAATGCCATGGATTTACAAACAAAGCGAGCTTTGAGCCGGATACGAGTAAGTGAGGGCTGCGAAAGGGCCGTAAATAACGCTCTTCTCAAAGAACAGCTAAAGGTCGCGGGCAAGATCATTTATGCTATAAATATTTGGTGCCGCTTCGAGACTAGACTTCGCAGATGCATTGCCAACTCTACATAAAGCTTGCAATGCATTTTGAACTTTGTTGCAGCAATGTGTAGTGAGGCACAACCACCTGTATAAATATGCCTGTATAGATATGCCTATGGCACATTATCAATTAAAACGGACAGACCAAATTGCTGCAACCTACGCGTTGCGTGACGTGAACCTTTATGACCCCGCACATGCAAGCAAGAATCCTGCCGACTGAGTTGGAGACTGAGTTGGAGACCGAGTTGGAGAAGCAGCGAATTATAAACAGATAAAGAAGTACTTTCGTTCGCCGACCGAACCACGAGCGTAAAAAAAAGGGCGCAGCACTTACACTGAACCTCGCGCGGAAACCACTGAAACCGGCGCGCCTTAAACACACTCAGCAGAGCCTTTCCAACCGCGTCGCTAAACCAGCCTGCAACCAGGCGTCATGTTTTCTTCTGTTTTTATCATAAATTATATGTGCTGGGAACTAAACTAAGTTAGTTGGCGACCACACGAGTGTAGGTCTTCTGCTTGGAGTGCGTGATGACCGGGGCAATGACGCCCTGCTCCTCGAGGGCGCGCAGAGCACGGCGGGCGAGCGAGCCGTTGATCTTCAGACGGTCGACAAGCACCGAGACGGTGACCAGCTTGTAGGTGGCGGCGTCCTTGAACAGGCGGTCGTAAAGGGCCTGGTCAACAACGACGTGGTGCTGCGCCTTTTCACGGGTCTTGCCGGAGTTCCACTTCTTCTTGCGGGCCTTGCCACCAGCCATGGCGGCGGCGGCCTTCTGGGCCTTGGTAGCCTGGATCTTAGGGGCCATTGTGTTGTGGTAAGATCAGACTCCTTCTTCGCAGTGAATTTTGGGTGCGACGGAGGGGCCCGCCGCCCAGCCCCGGGCAGGGCAATCCCGGCGTCGCCCAGAGTCGGTCACGTGTAGTTAGGGCTGCGCGGCCAAATCTGCGTCAGCACGCGCAAGCCCGGACCGGCGGTGTGAGCCCCGCTGCACCGCCAAATTTAAATTTGCGCGCGCAAAGCGTAGGGGAGGGGGGGACAATTGTCACAATTGTTGGCAAATGGCCGTGCCGAACGCAAATGTGCCCTTGCGCGCGCACTTACCAGCCCAACTAGCGCGGGCGTGCTCCAAGGGCCGGTGTCTCCGCCGCCGCGCTATGCATGTGACTAAGCACATCGCTTAATAACGGCGGCGACGACGGCGACGGCGACGACCGCGAAAGAAAGAAAGAAATTGGGATCGCCAGATCCCGTACGGCCGCGGCAAGGGCACAGGGCAGGGGCTCCAGGCGGCGGCGCCCGGTGTCTCTGCTGCTGCTGCTGCTGCTGCCTAAAAGTATGGTGTCGTGCGTTCGTGTTTTGGAAGCTGCAGCTGGTTGCATTTGGTCACTTCTCGGATCGGGAACGGTGCACCATTCCCAGAGTTTCTGAGCGCGAGACGCATAAAAGCATGGCGAAGCGGAGAGCAGAAGACCAGATCACGAAGGACGGCGTGTTTCAGCACGACGACGGCTCGTCGTCTGAGGACGACGCGCGCGGCGCCGCTCAGAAGGCCGGCGCCGACGTGATGGCGCGGCGCAAGATTGCGGTGCCGCGCTCGCGGCTCGCGCGGACGGGCGATGCGCCTGCGCGCGCGCCAGCCAGCTCGTCGAGCCCGTTTGCGGCTCTGAGCCATGCTGCGCCTGCTGCGCCTGCTGCGCCTGCTGCGGCCGCGCCTGCAGCCGCGCCGAGCACGGGCAATCCGTTCGCGTTCTTGAGCAGCTCGAGCGGCGCGCCGGCGCCAAACTCGTCGTCGTCTGTGTTCCCGCAGTCGGCGAGTAGTGGCGGCAGCAGTGGTGGTGGCAGCAGCGGTGGCAGTGGCGGTAGCGCGCATGCTAATACCACCGGCACAGGCGTGATCCACACGAGCCAGGAGCTTAAATGGCGCGGCCTTAACTCCAGCTTTGCTGCTAAGGTCGCGAAGGCTGATGCTAACAGCCCGTTTGCCGATTGGACCCACATGTGCGAGAAGTATCTCGAGTACGCCAAGACTATAGCTGCTGGTACAGCTGCGTCTGCGGCGTCGAGCCCAGCTCCGGCATTTGCTGCGTCGAAGCCGGCGCCGCCAGCGCCCAAGTCGGAGTCGGCGGCAAAGCCAAGCTCGGGCCTCACGTCCACAGGCTTCACGTTCAGTGCGGGTCCGACGTCCAGCGCAACGTCGTTCCAATTCGGCGACAAGAAAATCGATATCAAGGATACTGCGGCGGCGCAGCCAGCCAAGCCTACGGGTGGCTTTGTGTTCAATGCTAATGGCAAGGGCGAGATCCGCTTTGGCGATAAGCCCGCCGACACAAAGGCTGACGACAAGCCTGCCGACAAGCCTGCCGACAAGCCTACCGACAAGCCTGCGTTCACCTTCAGCAAGCCCAGCGACACGAGCAGTAGCGGCAGCGGCGACGCAAAGGACGACAAGCCAGCACCGTCCTTCAGTTTCGCGAAAACCTCTCAGCCAGACACTGCCGCGAGCAAGCCGCAGTTCACCTTCGCTAAGAAGGACGACACGGAGGACGTGGCGAAACCCAAATTCTCGTTTGGCATTGCCAAGGAGAGCGACGGTTCTAAGCCCTCATTCACGTTCGGGAGTGCGAAGTCAGGCGCCGAGAGCGAGAGCCCGAAGCCCACATTTTCATTCAGTGCGTCTAAGCCTGGCGACGGCGAGAGCCCGAAGCCCAAATTCTCGTTTGGCAGCGCAAAGCCGGCCGAGGGCGACGACGAGTCTAAACCGAAGTTCTCGTTTGGAGCCGCCAAAGACGGCGAAAGCGCGAAGCCGGAATTCGCGTTCGGCAAGCCCGCCGATGACTCCGCAGCGAAGCCTACGTTCTCATTTGGCGACTCGAAGCCAGGATTCTCGTTTGGTTCGTCGGTGCCGAGCTCCAGCTCAGACTCGAAGCCGACGTTTTCGTTCGGAGCCAAGAGCGACACGAAGCCGAGCTTCACGTTTAATGCTGGCGCGCAAACGGGCTCGCAGAAGCCGATGTTTTCGTTCGGAAGCAGCAGCAACGGAAATAGTGCTGCCACGAGCAGTGCCGGCAGCGCCGGCAGCGGCTCGGGCCACAAGCCTAGCCTGTCGTTTGGTACCGGCGTGAACCCGTTTGGGTCTACGCAGAACGATGCTACGTGGAAGCCGGGCCAAGCCGTGAACATTGTGTCTACGGTGGATACAGCGAGCACGGCGAGCACGGCGGCAACGCCTGGTGCGGAGGAGAAGTCTGCTGCTGAGGGCGGCGAGCCTAGCGAGGACCAAACAGACCCGCAGACCGATCTCGGTGGGCCCGGCCCCGGCGAGGAGAACGAGGATTCCGTTTACGAGAAGAAGGCGAAGCTGTTCGAGCTGGTTAATGGCGAATACAAAACGTTGGGTCTTGGCATGCTGCGTGTGCTTGTGCACAAGGAGACTCATAAGGCGCGCGCGTTGCTGCGGGCCGAGGGCTCGGGCCGCGTGCTTCTGAACGTGATGCTTCGCAAAGAGTTCAACTACAGTGTTCTGGGCAAAACGCAGGTGAAGCTCTTGGACGTGAAGAGCGGCACCGACTCGCCTACGGTCTACCTTCTGCGCGTGAAAACGGAGGACGACGCGAACGCGCTGAAGGACAAGATTGAGGAGGTGAAGAACTAATGCATTGCTTTAGCCGAGCATATTTATAACGCGTGAGTCGCGTCCTTTTTTTTTCAATATATATATCCTTGTAGTCTAGTTTTAAGCCGAGTCGGTTTTGCTGTGAGCTGTTGTTGAGCGACGCGCGCTCACGATATTATGAATATTTCCCGAAGTAAACAGCCGACGCAGCCCCGCCTGCAGCCGAAACAAAGAGGAACCGCCAAGCACTGATCCCGGACGCGGTGCGGATGTATTGGGGAGGCAGATTGATGCATTGCGGGTTCATTGCGGGTTCATTGGGGCTCATTGGGACTCATTATAAATTAAGTATGGATTCAGTATGGAATGTTGAACAACCCGACGCGCGCGGTGTGTACACATTATTATTATTATTATGCAGCTGCAAGAGGAGGGAGGGAGGTTCAACTGCCAGGCGGCGGCTGCTCCGCATGACCGAATGACTCACATCACGTGCGCAGAGAGAGCGGGTACCCTGAGCCCCGCCCTTCTCCGCTTAAGAAAGTGAAATTTGCAAAAATAAAATAACGAGTTCAGCGTTCGACAGCCAGCACAATTGGTTAGAGAATGTTGGCGAGTCGTGCGTACGCAGGGAATTGCGCATGGAGAAGGGCGCTGAGGCCGTGCGCAATGCGCCGGCTGGCCCACACGATCTCCCCGACGTCGAAGGTGCCGTCGCCGGCATCGGCGCAGCAGACGAAAAACATGCCCATAAGTGAAGAGAGCCACGACCCGAAGGTGCGGCCCACGCCAGCACCAAGCTTCTACCGCGACCCGTCTCCGGCCGACGCGGACCTCGGCAAGGCCCTCGACGACTCGATGATTGGCCTCACCGGCGGCCAGATCTTCCACGAGATGATGCTGCGCCACAACGTCGACACCGTGTTTGGCTACTCGGGCGGGGCCATTCTGCCTGTGTTTGACGGTATTTATAACTCGGACAAGTTCCGCTTCATCATGCCGCGGCACGAGCAGGGCGCCGGCCACATGGCCGAGGGCTATGCGCGGGCCACGGGCAAGGCCGGCGTTGTGATTGTGACGAGTGGGCCGGGCGCCACGAACGTGGTGACGCCGATGCAGGACGCGCTGAGTGACGGCACGCCCATGGTTGTGTTCACGGGCCAGGTCGCGACGTCGGCCATTGGCACCGACGCGTTCCAGGAGGCCGACGTGGTTGGCATCACGCGCAGCTGCACAAAGTGGGCCGTCATGGTGAAGAGCATCGAGGAGATGCCGAAGCGCATCAACGAGGCGTTCGAGATCGCCACGAGCGGCCGCCCCGGGCCCGTGCTCGTGGACTTGCCCAAGGACGTGACGGGCGGTGTTCTGCGCCGCGCCATTCCCACGGAGACGACGATCCCGTCGCGGCTGCTGGCGGACCTCAGCTCGACGGCTGCTGCGCAGTCCATGGTCCAGGACTCGCTCACCCGCGCTGCAGAGCTTGTGAACAACGCCAAACGCCCGCTGCTGCTCGTGGGCAACGGCATCATGGCTGCTGGAGCGGACACGGCCAAGATCGTGACGGAGATTGCCGAGAAGGCGCAGATTCCTGTGGCCACTACGCTGCACGGCCTCGGTGCCTTCGACGAGGAGAGCCCGCTCGCGCTGCGCATGGTCGGCATGCACGGCGCGTGGTACGCGAACAAGGCGCTGCAGAATGCGGACGTGATTGTGGCGCTGGGCGCTCGGTTTGACGAGCGTGTGACGGGCAAGATTTCGGCGTTTGCGCCTGAGGCGCGCGCGGCCGCGCTCGAGGGCCGCGGCGGCATTGTGCACTTCGAGATCCAGCCGAAGAACATCTCGAAGGTGGTTGAGGCCACGGAGGCGATCGAGGGCGACTTGGCCGAGACGCTGCCGCTGTTTGCGCCGCTTGTGAAGCCGCTGGCCGAGCGCGCGGAGTGGCTGGGCCAGATCCAGGCCTGGCGCGAGAAGCACCCGTTCTCTTACGAGAAGGACGACCCGAACGAGGCGATCCGCCCGCAGACGGTGATCACAACGCTGTCGGATGTGTGCAAGGACGTGAAGGACCGCGTGCTCATTGCGACCGGCGTGGGCCAGCACCAGATGTGGGCGGCGCAGTTCTTCAAGTTCAAGCACCCGCGCTCCATCATCACGTCCGGCGGTCTCGGCACCATGGGCTACGGCCTGCCTGCGGCGATTGGCGCGAAGGTCGGCCGCCCCGAGGCGATTGTGATTGACGTTGATGGCGACGCGTCGTTCAACATGACACTGTCCGAGCTCGGCACTGCCGCCATGTACAACATCCCCGTGAAGGTGATTATCTTCAACAACGAGGAGCAAGGAATGGTCACACAATGGCAGTCGCTGTTCTACGAGGACCGGTTCAGCCACACGCACCAGATCAACCCGAACTTCATGAAGCTGGCCGAGGCGATGGGCGTGGAGGGCATCCGCGTGGAGCGGCTTGACGAGCTGAAGCCCGGCCTCGAGAAGATGATGGCCACGACGCGGCCCGTGCTGGTGGAGGTCATTGTGGACCAGAAGGTGCCGGTGCTGCCGCTTGTTCCCGGCGGCAAGAGCCTGGACGAGGGCATTGTTTATGACGAGAACGTGGAGAACGAGCGGAAGCGGCTGCGGGCCGAGCGCATGGCGCGCCTCGCGGCCAAGGAGCGCCGCGAGTACGACGGATAAAAGTGCATGTGTTTTCTTTATTTGTTTAATAAACTAATCTTGACTGAGAGCAGGAACGAGAACAAGAACGTAACAACCAATACAGCAGCGGAGTATAGCGCAGTACAGCGGAGGACAGCGCAGTACAGCGGAGGACAGCGGAGGACAGCGCAGTACAAAACCGCATAACAGCCCGCCACTAGCGCGCGTTAGAACAACGCGTTAGAACAACGCGTTAGAACAACGCATTACAACAACGCATTACAACAACGCATTACAACCACGCATTACAACCACGCATTACAACCACGCACTGCAACCACGCACTGCAACTGCGCACTACAACTGCGCACTACAACTCCAGACCCAAGTGGGGCCCCCCATTCTGTGTTCATCTAAACGTTAAAGCTATCTAGTTTTAGTGCGAGTCGAGCTCGTCGCTGCTCTCAATGGGGAACCAGTCCGCGCCGGACGATGGCTTAGCAGCGTTCTCCTCAGAAGCAGGAGCAGCCGCCTCCTCGACCTCGACGGGCTCCTTCGCGTACGCGTCAACCTGCGACACGTCGACCTCCTCGCCAGGCACCTTGGCCGGGCTCGGCGCCTTCCAGGGCAGCACAACGCCCTCGGCGTCCTTGTCTGTGAGCGGGCGCGGCTTGAACGCCTTGATCTCCGACGAGTACAGGTCCTGCACGAGGTCACGGCGGACAGAAGAGACGTGCAGCGTGCGGCGCGACGCAGCGCTGGCGATTCTCGGCGTGGCCCTCAAAACCCTCGACAGCATATTTTTCGGTGTAGATGGGGAGAGTTCGGGCTGGCAACGTGCTTGACCAATCCTGTCCAGCGCTGCTTCGCGTGACTAATCGGAGCTGGCGAGCGCCGCGATACGGTAAGTGCGGGGAGATGGCAGCCTGGCTGGGAAGGAATGGCAGCCAGGTCACATGCTGCTCCCTCTCTCTGTATCCACCGTTCGGAGCAGACCCACCACCTCAGACATCATCCGTCCGTCTGCGTTAACTAGAATAATCCTATGAGGACAATTACTTGGAACATACGAATGTGGCTCGAGTTGCGAACGCCTTTTTTTTATTTTATATGATGAAGCAATTTAGTGTCCTTAGTATTTCATAAATGTAGAGCCCGTTCGGATGGAGTGTGGGCGGTTATTTGCTCCTGTTTCGGCAGTATCTGGGGCATTCGCGATCTATCTCTTGATCCATTTGCCCTAGCGGCTAGGCGCGCTCTGTTTGCGCCACTAGTTCCAGCGCCCGCCGCCAACTATGCTGCGACCATTTTTGCGCGCACCGGCTCGGCCCGTTCAGTGTTGGCGCCTGGCCAAGTCTCGACGTCTCCTCAAAGCTGTGCGTCCATGTACCCTGTTATCAGATAACGCCGGGCCCGTACCCTGGATCCCGAGCTCACCCACAAAGGCGGCCTCCCCACTCGGCGGTATAAGTACCTGCAGGACACCCACCTTTGCCAGCATCCGCGCCATAAAAGGGAAAAACATTATGTCTGCGGTCCGTAGACTAGCGCTTTGCGCGCCAACACGGCGCCGGTTCCACGCTGCTGCCTTGCGGTGCTACGAGTTCCATTTCCCCACATCGCACGCGGCCATCACGAACCCGCAGGACACGCCGCTGTACCGCGACAACAAGTTTGTGGCGTCGCAGGCCAGCGACTGGATCGACGTGCACGACCCGGCCACAAACAGCCTGGTCACGCGCGTGCCGCAGGCCACGGACGCCGAGCTCGAGGCCGCCGTCGCCAGCGCGCAAGCAGCCTTCGCCGAGTTCCGCAAAACAACCGTCATCAAGCGCCAGCAGATCGCATTCAAGCTCGCCCAGCTCGTGCGCGACAATATGGACAAGCTGGCGCAGCTCATTGTCATCGAGCAGGGCAAGACGTTCGCCGACGCCAAGGGCGACGTTCTGCGCGGGCTGCAGGTCGCCGAGGCCGCCTGCGCCGCCCCGCAGGACCTCGCCGGAAGTGTGCTTGAAGTCAGCCAGGGAATGGAGACGCGCATGTACCGCGAGCCCCTCGGCGTCGTGGCTGCCATCTGCCCGTTCAACTTCCCGGCCATGATTCCGCTGTGGAGCCTGCCCCTCAGCATTGTTACGGGCAACACGCTCATCCTCAAGCCCAGCGAGCGCGATCCCGGTGCGGCTATGTACATTGCCGAGCTGGCTCGCCAGGCGGGGTGCCCGCCCGGTGTTGTCAACATTGTCCACGGCCAGCACCGCGCCGTGGACTTCATTCTCGACCACAAGGACATTAAGGCGATCTCGTTTGTCGGCAGCGACAAGGCCGGCGAGTACATCTACAGCCGCGGCACTGCGAACGGCAAGCGCGTACAGGCGAATCTCGGAGCAAAGAACCACGCCATCATCGTGCCGGACGCTAACAAGAACCGCACCGTAAGTGCAGTTGCCGGCGCTGCATTCGGCGCCGCCGGCCAGCGCTGCATGGCCCTGTCTGTGCTCGTTACTGTGGGCCCCGCCAAGGAGTGGATCAGCGACGTCATTGCCGCCGCGAAGCAGCTCAAGGTCAGCGGCGGCTTCGACGACGGCGCCGATCTCGGCCCGGTCATCTCGCAGCACTCAAAGCAGCGCATCGTTGACCTCATCGCCTCGGCCGAGCAAGAAGGCGCAACTATCGCCCTCGACGGCCGTGACTTCCAGCACCCGGACTACCCACATGGCTACTTCGTCGGCCCAACTGTCATCACTGGCGTTAAGCCCGGAATGAAGGTCTATGACCAGGAAATCTTTGGCCCCGTGTTGGTGGTGTGTGAGACCGAAACCGTGGACGAGGCCATTAACCTGGTCAACAGCAATCCATACGGAAACGGTGCGGCCATGTTCACGCAGTCTGGCGCCATTGCATACAAATTCCAGCGTGAGATCGAAGCAGGCCAGGTCGGAATCAACGTTCCCATCCCAGTTCCCCTTCCCATGTTCTCGTTCACGGGAAACAAGAAGTCGTTCTTGGGCGATGCGAACTTCTACGGAAAGGCAGGCCTCTACTTCCTGACCCAGTACAAGACAGTGACGTCGTTGTGGAACGGCGAGGATGCTGGGCTCCAAGAAAAGCAAGTCGTTATGCCGACGCAACATTGAAATGTCCTTCAGTTCTTTTTTATAAGTAACTCTGCTTTCGACTTAGATTCTCTCAAATTATATGACATTATGTTTCGCACCCAAAATTCGGTTTTTCCTTGAAAACTGTCCTGCGGATGGTGACAATGGTGACACACTTCTTTTCTGCGCGCGTGGGTGCAAACCTTCTACAAAGCAGCCGGCATTCCTTGCAGAACTAAGAATAAAGGACAAAGTCTCGACAGCGTCATAAACATGCATCATCATAAACATGCTTCACAAACATGCTTCACAAACATGCTTCACAAACATGCGTCATGAACATGCATTTTGAACATGCACCAAGAAGATATTTTAAGCGCTAAATTTAGTAGTAGATTGCTTAACACAAAAGCCTGAGTAGCCACTGGGCCCACGCATGCCAGAATCAGCGCCCCGAAGGGCGTCGCCTTCTTGCTCGTCATCATGCATGACTATGATGATGCGCATGACATCATGCACATATATAGTCAACTCGAAGTCAACTCGAAGTCAACTCGAAGTCAAGTCAAAGGTAAGCAAGCAAATATGGCGCGATTGGTACTATATATGTGCGTATTAAGATCATCGCGAAGTTAGTGTCATGGCAAAATTTATGATCGGGAGCCGATTTAGCACCAGAAATTGTAGACGCGGTACCACAAGCCGCGGCTGCGGATTCGGTTTTTCTCTTCCTCATTCTCGAGAATAAGCTGCTCGGTGTCGACTTCGCGACGGCCACTATCAAGGTCCATCTCGCTGGCACGCACGAACAGCGTCTTGTCCTTGAAGTAGATCTTGCCCACAATGACGAAGACAATGATCACCGGAACTGACAAGTAAGCCTGGAAGAAGTCCGAGGCGTCCGGCGAGCCGCCGACCGGGAAAAGGGCAATCCAGAACTGCAGGCCAACAATGGCCGCGTTGATGCCGAACCCGACCATCGAGCCGATGACGCCCGCTCCGGCCTTGAATACCAGCTCGTCCAAAGAGCGGCCCTGGGCCTTCATGCCCATTCTGAACCGGATGTGGGCCAGATTGACCGAGCCCCATGTGAACACGGTTGAAAGGCCCGAAAGGGCCAGCATCCAGTTGAACACGTTCCCGTACGACTTGTCGGCAACAAGGAAGCAGAGCAGACCAACAATGGCAGTCAAAAGAATTCCTACCAACGGGCGACCTTCCCTATCGATGTAGCCCATAAACTGGGGAGCGAAGCCCTGGGCGGCCATGGCCGCAATGGTACGCGAAGAGGCATATACGCACGCGTTACCCACGGACAGGACCGAGATCAAAATAACGACGTTGAACACGGAGGGCAAGCCCGAGACGCCAGCGCGCTTAATGGCAATAACGAACGGAGACGCACGGCCATCAGAAGTGGTTCCGAGACGAGGATCCGTGTATGGGACCAAGCAGCCGACAATGGCCAGCGACACGATGTAGAACAGGACGATACGCCAGAAGACTTGCTTCACGGCCTTGGGCAGCGTTCTCTTGGGGTTTTTCGTCTCAGCAGCAGCAAGACCGCTGAGCTCTGTACCGCTGAACGCGAAGGCTGCATTTACGAGTACACTGAACACACCCTTGGCACCATGGGAAAAGGCACCCGGGTGGTGCCAGTACCTGCCGCCGATATATTCATGGCCCGGACCGCCACCGCAAGTGATGACAATGCCGAAGATGCAGAAGCCAATGACAGCCACGACCTTGATGATGGAGAAGACGAACTCACCCTCACCGTAGCCTCGGGCGCCAAACAAGTTCAAGACCACGCATACGACGTAGAACAACGAAACCCATGCCGCCTTGCTCACGCGCGTAGCACCGTTGTTGTCGCCGTCCCAGTAACTGATGGTGACGGCCGAGGCAATGAGCTCGAGGGGGAATGTGACGATGTAGTTCAGGATATAGTTCCAGCCCATGGCGAAGCCCCAGGACTTGTTCAAAAAACGCGTGGAGTACTGGGCGAAGGCACCTTGTACTGGAAACCGTACGGCGAGCTCGCCGAGCGCGTGCATTGTGCAGAACAACATGATTCCAATGATGCCGAATCCGATGAGTACGGCGGCGGGGCCGCCAGTGACGTACGAGTTGCCGCTTCCGATGAAAAGACCCGAGCCGATGGAGCCGCCGATGGCGATCATCTGCAGATGCCTGTTCTTGAGACTGCGCTTCAGCGGCGCGCGCGACGTGAGGTACGCCTGGATCTCGGCCGTCGTCATGTTTTCCGTGTCGATGCCCGCCAAGTCGGCGCGCTTGAAGCCGTCAGCAACGTTCCGGAAGTAGCCCTTGAAGCCGGTGTGCGCTGCCTGGCCCGAAGACTTGCTGTTGTAGTGGTCGCTGTCGGGCGGGGACATGACGCTCTCGACGCTGCCCTCGGCAACGTCGCTGCCATAGTTTTGAGGCGCTTTCTCAGGGTCCGTCATGGTGCTGGATTTGTTTGGACTGGACAGCCAGAGTTTATGCGGCCAGAGGTTGTGCGGCCAAAGGTTCGGTGCGACACGAAGTCCAGGGCTCGATGCGGAGACTGCTTTATAAGGCGAGCTGCGACGCGAAGCAACGCACTCAGAACGAGGCTATCTTATCTTATCGGGGCTAGGTCTTCAGCCATCTAAGCTTATTATGCTAGCGGGACGCAGTGATCTGCATGCATGATACGATGGCGACACTACCCGCCGAGTTCGCCGCTTAAGGTGGAGTCATTTGGGTGCAGGGTGGTTCGATAGCAGTGCAGAAATTTACGAACAGATTAGAAAACGCCTGCGGTTGAGCACAGCCGGCGCAGAAGCCCCTGAATCCTCGGCTTTCATGCTGAGGCCGAAACAAGTGCATGCGTGCGGATTTTGTCGGCAATAAAGCGGCTCGGAGCGGCTTCAATTTTTCGCCAGGCCAAGCCCCGCCGCTCCGGCGGCCGCGTTCATTTCGCATAAGACCCGCCGCCATTTCGGTAAGTGCCCTGTCGTTCTGCATGCAGGTCCATGCAACAGCGACTGTGACGCTTAGTCGCGGGAAGCATGAAGTGGGCACACAATCACGCTTGGGGCGCGCGGGGCGGGGGGGGGGGGGGTCCGACGTTAAAATTTGTATTTTGTTGTTTGTTGTACCGGCGATGGGGTATTTTTTT
>NRDX01000035.1:0-88571 GCA_004125185.1 Entelexis vaccinii | reverse complement strand
AGAGAGCTAGGCTCCACTCCGATAGGCGAACTACCTATTGTTGAGGACCACCAAGTCAAAGGGGCCCTACTCTCTTCCTGGAACGCGACGTGCTGGTTTTGCAAGCTCCAGAGAGCTCTTTCAGCCCTCTGTTGAACGCTTCTCAGACACAATTATCATTGGTCTTTGATGAAGCGCAGCTTCCCACCGTCGCATTGTACATAGATAGCTTGTTAGCGGCTTTCTCGCTAGCTTTTTTTTTTTTTAAAAAAAAAGAACGTCGATATTTGAGATCCACGTTATATATTATCCTCAATTTGATTTTTAAGATTCTTCGTTGTACTATACGACGCTTCGACATTACTGCACATTATTATGGTAAGACTGAAGAAGATGATACCACACAATGTGATGACTGTTTGGCCTCCTCCTACTCAAGACCTTGTCAACCCGGCCCACGTTGATTTCACGCAAGCTTCAACTTCGAACCATAAGGGCTTGAGCCTTTTAGTTCCGTAACAGAGCTCACGCTCAAATGCCTACCCGAGGCTTCTACTGATAAGCATTTAGTGCGTCGGCTGCAAATAGCGTTATGTTTTATGTACTAAAAATGGGGCCAGAAGTGGAGGTTTAACCACTGGCCGCCGGGGCCGGGGTCATTGCACCGGGGTCAGCCGGAGTCTGCTTCTGTTGCTGCTGCTGAGCAGCCTGGATGGTCTGCGCCTCCTGCTGCTCCTTCTGCTGCTGCTCAAGCACAAGCTGCTGTTGTTGCTCAAACACCTCCTCGGACCCGGCCTCGAGCTGAAGACCGAGACCGACACGCGAGGTGGACTTAGCGTGATCAAGCTCGCCAGCGAACGTGAGCGACAAGATGGGAAGCACGCGGCGCTCGACGAGGCAGCTAACCTTACCAGTCGAGTCAACCATACCACGGAAAACAGACTGGCGGAACTCGTACTTGGCACCGATGGCGGTAGTGCCCTCAATGGTAGGCGGGGTGCCGAGCATCATAGCCTGTTGAGCATTAACGCCGACCGTGGTCTCGAGACCAGCCTCAACCTTCTCGGCAATCTTACGGTAGAACGAGAAGGTAGCAGCACCGGTGGCCTGCAGCTGCGCGGAAAGGATCCAGCTGGGCGTGGTGTAGCGGCCAAAGTAGGAGATGGCGGCCTGCGGAGGCATCTCGGCCATGGCAGATGCAGAGTACATAGTCTCGAGGCCGAGGGCCAAGCGTGGCGTTAGGCTCTGGAGGATGGAGCCCGTGACGACACCCGAGAAGGAGCCAGAGAGGAAGTTGGGGTTCATGGCCTTGAAGTTGAGGCTGAAGTCGCTACCCAGATAATCGTGCTCGAGCTGGACAATGGCCGGCTGCCCGTCGGAGATCTGGAACTGCGCCTTCGACATGTTTGCCGCGCTCCAGTTCTGGTGAACGCGGCCGCTGAGCGAAAGATCGCCCTCGATGTTACCCTGCAGAAGCGTCTTGTCGTTGGCATACGCCACAGCAAACGCGTACGTAGGCAGAGCAGGGCTACCCATCGAGAGAGCATGGCTGACCTGGAAGGCCGGCACGAGCGAGAAGCTCTTCGACACATCGGCGCGGAGTCCGGAGTAGAAGTACGGCGTCAGGAACACGTCGCGCGCAACCTCGCGGTTCACGTTCTCGACTGTGCCTGGGCTCGGCAGGCCGAGCGACCCACGGTGCGAGCTTACCTGCTGGTAGGCACGGTTGATGTACGAGAACAGCGGGTTCGTCCACACGCCAGGCGCGGTCGACGGCGTATCCGCGATATCGTGGATGTCGGCGATACTCGGAACTGCAGCCATAGTGTTGTTCGGCTTCAAACGGGTGCGCTTGCTTACTTCACGATATGTGAAAAATTTCAGATTACAAACGCGGGGCTACGCCTTAAGGCACTAGAGCGCTGTAGCAGTATAGGCTAGTATTTTGCTGCAGCTAACAATAACGATTTTAGTGTATACAAGCTGCAGTCGACGTTTGAAAATCAGTTTTAGGAACGTGATTCAGCACCGATGTTCGGCTCGCCCGTGCTCTGTTCCTGACACGTAAGACCCGGTGCGCTATCGGCGCATCATAACTACGTAAATTATGGTCAGGTCCGCTTGGTTCGGGGCCTCAAGTTGAGATTCAGACTCAATTGTCGGATCTGATCAGTTTGTTTTTATCCACTCGGATCATCGCAATCTGAGGAGTGGTCAAATATAGTTATACCTTTAGGCGAAGCTTGACTGCCTTCCCTATGCTCACAAGCAGCGGAGACATTGTCTAGTTATTAGTTGCGTCTGTCTCCTCGGCAACAAGTGCTCGCTTCTTGGAGTTGGCCCATTCCAGTGCCTTGATCTGCTGCTCCTTTGAGTCCAATCGGTCAGCACAGATAGTTTGTTTCAAAAGATCATATTGTTGTCTCATACGAGCGATCTGGAACCGCACGCTACCGGCTTCATTATAGGCCTCCTTTGACCCCTTCACTTGGGCTTGTGTGGCAATATGAGTGGCCAGCTCGAGAATGTCGACGCTGTTGATCTGGTCAAGAGCGTGGTCAACGGCCGCCCAGTCAATGCGCGACGCCGTCTCAGTGGCCCCGGCCTCTGGAACGGGTGTGCGAGCCGACGACGACGCAGCGCTCGACGGAATCGGCGTGCTGCTCATACAGGAAGATCGTAGATACCGCCGTATCATGTCTCATCAGTTCGACTGGTCGGCCCGGCGGCACCAATGGTGAATGGGTAGAATTAAACTAGAGAATAGGAGAGGACTGACATATTATAATTCAATTGTTTAGGAAGGAATTAAACTGTGCCAGTGCCCCACTAACATCAGGAACGAAACGTTTTGCTCATGAAAAATGTTGATTGTAACAATGTGCGTGACACTACTAGTAACGAAGTGAGATATTAGAGCTCAACCGGTTTACTAGGACACTGCCAAGCGTTTCAAACTTGCCTTCTGATTTACTAGGTAACGTACTCAAGGTATTATAAGTGAACAATTAAGTTGACATTCCAACTCCACGCAGAATTGCTGTTTCAGTATATCACCTCGTTAGCACAGAGAAGCACCATAACAAAAGACGAAGCAATCACATTTTACTACTTGGTTCCACGACCTCTCAAAGGTTTTTGAATTGACCGCCCCAGCTTGGTCGGCTGAAGGAATTAAAAATGACACTCTTACACGCTTTACACAATATAGTCATTGTGGATTGAGAGATTTCACTCAATTATTAGAATACATTAGTTTTTTTCCTTTTTTCTGGATAACTATAACACGCCCTCAGCCACTTGTGGACGACCCAGCAGCCACAACAACAACAATAATAACAAATAGTAACGCCCTTTCGCGGAGAGAGATCTCGATTAGATAATGTTGGCATCAGCACGGCCGAGAAGGTCTCACGTGTACGGGTATATCTATTAGGGCCGTAGGGCTTCGTCTTGGGACTTTGCAAAACCACTCACGCACGAGCCCTACCCGCTGGAATTTGCAAGATCGTTAGTCTACACAGCCTTAGCAGTTCGCACCGTCCTAGACTCGAATACAACAATGGGTGCCTACAAGTACTTGGAGGAGATTTCTCGCAACAAGCAGTCTGATGTGCTGCGCTTCCTTCTGCGCGTGCGCTGCTGGGAGTACCGCCAGATGAGCGCGATCCACCGCGCCAGCCGCCCGTCGCGCCCGGACAAGGCCCGCCGTCTCGGCTACAAGGCCAAGCAGGGCTACGTCATCTACCGCGCGCGTGTGCGCCGCGGTGGCCGCAAGCGCCATGCGCACAAGGGTGCCACTTACGGTAAGCCCACGAACCAGGGTGTGAACCAGCTGAAGAACCAGCGCACGCACCGCGCCATTGCTGAGGAGCGTGTTGGCCGCCGCTGCGGTAACCTGCGCGTCCTTAACTCGTACTGGGTTAACCAGGACTCGACCTACAAGTACTTCGAGGTCATCCTGGTCGACCCCTCGCACTCGGCTATCCGCAACGACCCCCGCATCAACTGGATTGTCCGCGCCGTGCACAAGCACCGCGAGTCGCGCTCCCTCACCTCGACGGGCAAGAAGTCGCGTGGTATCAACAAGGGCCACCTCTTCAACAACACACGTGCTGGCCGCCGGAAGACCTGGAAGAGGCACAACACCCTCAGCCTTTGGCGCTACCGCTAAGCTTGCTGCCTCGTTGGGCGGCTGGCTGGCTTTCGTCGTTGGCTTTTAAAATTATTTAGTTAATCTTTCGATTCACATTGGATACCTTTCGCTTGCGTTTGCTCTGTGTAGTGTTTGGCTTGATCCAGCCGTTTTTTTCGGCGGTGCGCGTAAGAAAGTCGGAGGAGTGCTTATGTGGCCGGCGCACCGCGAGACTCCAGCAGCTTCATTGTCTAATCGTTAGGTTCGATATGATTGCTCTTCAACAGTTGTAAAAAAGAATCACGACTAGGTTGAAGTATACTATTTGATGATTGTGCTAAGCTCCTTCCTCCCAGCTTGCCTCTTGGTTTAGTTCAGTTTAGTTACACGATTTCGGAAGCCGGCAAATGTTAAGTTACAAATATTGACGCCCCAGCAAGTGGTTTAACATGAAGCACGCTTACACTTAACGGGCTTCTATTTATTTTTTTTTTTTTTAGAAAAGAAGGGGGGCCAAAAAAGTAATGCTTAATTTTATTGCCGAGAATCACTGCACGACGCGCTGGATTTGCGCCAGAATTCACCCTATCGTGAATTTACCCGCTCTGTCGGAGTAGGTGGTAATGTGACCACGGACGAGGCCGCCAGTTACCGCTATCCGGCAGCTGGACCTGGGTTACAGCAGGTCTAGGAACTTGAGACCTAAACCAGAAGCTCAAGGGACTTCGAGGTAGGAATCAGAGGTTAAGGATTACGTACTAGAAAGTGGATCTTATATAATTGAGGATCACGTGGAGACGTCATCTCCAACACTCCCTTGTTGAGTGCAGTCGTCAAGGCTCAAGCACTAGATGTTGCGCCGCGGCATTGAACATAGACTCACTCAATGGCTTCGTGAGGACGTCGGCTAAATTGTTCTTTCCATCACAATGCCTTACTTCAATGTTCGCAAAATCCATAAGATCATGGACTTTGTCCATGTGAACACCCATTCGTCGAGTATTACGATTGATCTTATCGCTGTTCATCACATTGCAGGATGATTGAGAATCAGTGTATAGTATGCATTTCTCATCAACATCCATTTCACCCAGTCGGATGAGTAGATTGCGAATACTCTGTCCATACTCGAGAGCATTAATTAGACATCGAAGTTCCGCTTCATGAATGCTGGCACATGCCCTTCTCTCACGGCGAGACGACCAGTAGATCAGGTTGTTACCGTAGAACCACAGATATCCACCATGAGGATGTCGAACATGCTCACCACTGAAAGTAGCGTCTGAGAAACCAACTAGTTGAGGTTTGTCATGTCTGGTAAAGTTGAGTTGCGCATTTTTCGTTTTGTCTAGGTAACACAGCAGTCTCATCAGCATTCGCCAATGTAACTTGTTTGGATTCTTTAAGTAACTGCTGAGTTGTGAAGCTGCAAATGCCATATCCGGTCTACATTTTGACACCAGATAGTTCAGACTGCCTACAGCCGATCTGAACTTCGTCATTTCTTCGTTTGACAGTGGTTCAGATTCATCTTCAAGTTCCTCATCCTGCGGCAGCAAACCCTCAAGTGACTTAGAGATACGGACTGCCTTTTCTGCGTCTGACGGCAGAATAGGTGGAATCTTCTTGAAGTGATATTGTGAGAACAAATCTCTGTACTCTCCCAGAAGCTTGAGTACATTCTTACGACCATCCAAAGTCAGTCCTGTCTTTGTTCTTTCAATATGCAAGGAGAGATAGGATTCTGGAAATCCTGACTCTGTAATTTCCATTGATTCTTTGAGTAGGTTTTTCACTCTCAGAGTCTCAGCCTCATCTGCAGAAGCGATTAGTATATCATCCACATAAACAACAATGTAGATGTTCTTCTCCTTCTCCTTGCTTAGGAACAGACCTTGAGTGTCGGTTACTTTCTCGAAATTGTAACCAGTTAGAACAGAGGAAAGTTTCTTAGACCATTGTCTTGGTGCCTGCTTAAGTCCGTACAGTGACTTCTTTAAGCGGCAAACCCGCTTAGTACCATCCGAATATCCTTCAGGTTGATGCATATAGACCTCATGTTCAAGGTCACCATAAAGGAATGCCGATTTTACATCTAGCTGTTCAATAAACCAATTCCGGTGAACAGCCAGAATAAGTATCATGTTCAAGGTATCTGCTGCTACTACTTCAGCAAATGTCTCCTCATAATCTCTTCCGTATTGCTGTGTAAAGCCACGCACAACCAAACGCGCTTTGTATTTCAATGGGGTGCCGATGTCAGATGTCTTCTTCTTGAAGACCCAACGACTGGTAAGTATGTGTTTTCCTTCTGGGATGTCTACCAGTTCCAGCACGTCACGATCTCTCATCATGCCCATTTCTTCATCGCAGGCTTGTCTCCATTGGACTGCATCAGGAAGTTTCATAGCTTCTTTGTAAGAATCGGGATCTCTTTCCTCTGGAGTTCGTAGATCCACAAGAGCTATTTCTGCGAGAGCTTCACGGTCGAGTGTCTCCTCATAGACGCCACACAATGTCACATGCTGATATTCCTCCTCCCTTGATCTACCGGGCGAACCGACAACGGTAGATGATGAAGATCGAATGTGCACATTTTGGGGTTGCGATGAATCGGGTTGAGCCGTAATCGCATTGATACTGGTTGCCAATCCAGTATCAGGGGTGTCCGCATCAGCAACGGCAACAGAACGCGAGTTAGCGTCTGCTTCGGGCAGGGGATATGGAGCATATTGTGCGGCTTGATCAGCAAGTGTCCGACGGAGTGCGCGGAACCGCTGATCCCATGTTCGTTTAACGAAATTCACCTGAGATTCACCCGTGGAGGAATCGTAGTCCCGCAACATATCAGACAACAGCCTGCTTAGAGCAAAGACATTGTCACGATACGGCGTGAAATAGGCTTCAGGCTCCGGGGCAATAGTCCCAAGTGAAGGAGTGTAGCATAGAAAGGTAGAGCCAGGTTGGCAGACTCCAAGCCAGATGACTTCAATACCAGGTGCTACTTGGTTGTTGACATGAGTATGTCCTGTTTTCTTAAGAGAGCCGCTGGACCCAAAAAGACGCATCGTTTTAAGACACGTCCCCATAAGGCGGCGTAGTTGTTCGTCTGAATCCCTGTGAATGTATAAATCATAATAAGGGCAGATAGTCTTCTTGCTGGGGTCTTCCCTTTTGTGAGATAGAAGATTTTGAGTAAAGGCCGCATGCCGATAGGCTTGAGGCCAGAAGGCGTAAGGTAGTTCGCACTCTTCCAGAAGAGCACGGCCACTTTCTTTCACAGTACGCATCTCTCTCTCAATACGACCATTAAGGTCAGGAGCAGCCGCCGGAGTAGGGTCAAAGGTAATGTGATGCTTCTTGAAGAAACGATCCAGCGTGGTATTTGTAAATTCGCCGCCCTGATCTGAGCAGAACTTCTCGATAGGGTAGTTCGGAAACTGAACGCGCAACTTTTCAATAAAGTCTTGAATCACGAAGATGGCATGATGTTTGTCCACCAACGTAAAGTACCAGACATAACGAGAGTAATCGTCCTTGATAAGCATAAAACATTGATAGCCAGTAAGACTCTCAACAGGAGACTCAGGACGTTTGCGAGAAATTCCAGACAGATCTGCATGTAAGATTTGGAGAGGACGAGAGGATAGAGATGCATGACGAGGTAAAGGACGTCGCGCAATTGAGCGATGCTTCGCGCAAGACGTGCAATCATAAACTGTGAAGTTGCCTTTAGCAGGGATATCGTTGAGTTTGAGAAATTTGTGTATCCGTTCCTGACTTGCATGGCCCAACAAAGAATGCCAGTACGACATCGGGGTGTTAACCACGAGTGCATTGATAGAAAAATTGGGTGAACCCGTGAGCGTGGGCTTGGCCGAGGCATCCACTGACACACGATTGACTGCTGAGGAGTCGATGAAATAGTATCGGTATTCAGAGGAGGGATGAGTGACCCAGGATGACACACGGTAGCGTTCAGAAGGTGTCTCTTTGCGTGAAATGATACAAACATCCTCAGTGAAGGACGGTATCAAGCGTAAAGCTACAAGAATGGAGGCTCCAAACACACGCCGCCCAAGGGTAGGCACATACAGCAAACGCACAGTGATTGTAAGAGCTCCTTGGCTAGGATCAGCAGAAGGAAACGTAAACGTGGCGAAACCAGTGTGAGTAGCCTCAACACGTCTGTGGTCTATTGTATAACAAGGATAGCCGCTAATAGGCTGCGGGTGTTGAAGGTCAGAAAACACCGGCGTACCAGACATAGATGCACCAGTATCAATAAGCCAGCCATCTTCACGCAAAGCTGCGGAGCTTGCCGCATTGACTGACACAAGGCCCGAGTGTAGCTACGGGAACGGTTGGGTATAGTCAGAAGACGAGGTATTGTTTGCAGTCTTGGACTGCTTCTTCCCTCCCTTGTTTCCTCCCTTGTTCGCAGACGTACTGTTCTGCGACGAAGAGTTGTTGGAAGTTTTGGAATTGTTATTGGTATTGTTGTTGGTAGTGGTACTGTTGTTAGAGTGCTTCCCGTTGCGGGAGCGGTTGCTCCCTTGAAAACCAGAGTTGCGAGCCGGACGTTGACGCTGTGCAGTGCTAGGAGGCTGAAGGAAAATAGGTTGATCACGGAACCAAGTGTACACGTCATCCATAGTTTTGAACGTAGGCTGAACGGCCACATAGTCACGGTACAGATTCGCAAGATCAAGCACACGCACATGAGCCAACCACATGAGATTGGCAGTCCGCTGCACAAAAGGATGAAACTCAGCGAGCTCAGGATAGTAACGGGCGAGCCACACTCGGACACGCAGAATGTACTGCGAGATAGTCTCATCTTCTTTGCGATAACATCATTGCTTCCCATTGTTCGGCACATCCGGCTGTTGTACTGTATACTTCTTCACTAATTGCCAAGTATCCCATGTCATGAAAGTCGCTAATACTATCCACGCTGAAGTTGAAGCAACTAGCTTTGTTGTTGAGCGCATTGCTTAGCTCTATTACTCGCTGACTCTGTGCTAATACTGCTGAGCCCCCCGTCGGGCTCCATGTCGGAGTAGGTGGTAATGTGACCACGGACGAGGCCGCCAGTTACCGCTATCCGGCAGCTGGACCTGGGTTACAGCAGGTCTAGGAACTTGAGACCTAAACCAGAAGCTCAAGGGACTTCGAGGTAGGAATCAGAGGTTAAGGATTACGTACTAGAAAGTGGATCTTATATAATTGAGGATCACGTGGAGACGTCATCTCCAACACGCTCCTGTTGGGTAGGGCTGTGACTAAGGGGGTTCACACGCATTGTCAACGGCTTAGCTTGGAGATCTTAACCCCACTGACGACGCAAAATGGCTGCGCAGAAAACGGCTATTATCTCCGTCTATGACAAGACGGGCCTGCTAGACCTGGCCAAGGGCCTTTCCCGCAACGACGTACGCATTCTGGCCTCGGGCGGTACGGCGCGCATGATTCGTGAGGCCGGCTTCCCTGTTGACGACGTCAGCTCAATCACAAATGCTCCGGAAATGCTTGGTGGCCGCGTCAAGACCCTCCACCCGGCTGTCCATGGTGGTATTCTTGCTCGGGACATTGAGAGCGATGAGAAAGACCTTCTTGAGCAGGGTATCAACAAGGTCGACTACGTCGTATGCAACCTCTACCCGTTCCAGGAGACGGTTGCCAAGATTAATGTCACGATCCCTGAGGCCGTCGAGGAGATCGACATCGGTGGTGTGACCCTGTTGCGCGCTGCTGCGAAGAACCACGAGCGTGTCACCATCCTCAGCGATCCCGCTGACTATGCTACGTTCCTCGGCGAGCTTGATAACAACCGCCAGATCAGCGACGACACGCGTAAGCTCTTCGCTCTTAAGGCTTTCGAGTCTACTGCTGATTATGACTCGGCCATCTCGGACTTCTTCCGTAAGAAGTATTCTGAGGATATCTCACAGTTGCCCTTGCGTTATGGCGCGAACCCGCACCAGCGTCCGGCACAAGCCTACGTCCCTAAGGGTAAGCTTCCTTTCAAGATCCTCAGCGGGTCCCCTGGGTACATTAATTTGCTTGACGGCCTTAATGCGTGGCAGCTTGTTAAGGAGCTAAAGCAGGCCCTTGACTTGCCTGCCGCGGCTAGCTTCAAGCACGTTTCGCCTGCTGGTGCTGCTGTTGGCTTGCCCCTTGACGATGTCGAGCGCAAGGTCTACCACGTCGCTGACCTCAAGGAGGAGCTCACTCCCCTAGCTTCCGCCTACGCGCGTGCCCGTGGTGCTGATCGCATGTCTTCCTTCGGTGACTTCATCGCTGTCAGTGATAAGGTCGACCTTGCCACGGCATCTATCATTGGCAAGGAGGTCAGTGATGGCATTATCGCCCCTGATTTCGACGAGGCCGCTCTCGAAATCCTCAAGAAGAAGAAGAACGGTCGTTACTGCGTGCTGCAGATCGATCCCGAGTATACTCCGGGCAACTCTGAGGCTCGCCAAGTCTTCGGTGTTACGCTAGAGCAGAAGCGAAATGACGCGCGCTTCTCGCGTGACTCCTTCAAGGAGATCGCTTCAAAGAATAAGGACTTGCCAGAGCAGGCTATTATCGATCTCATTGTCGCGACAATTGCTCTTAAGTTCACTCAGAGCAACTCTGTCTGCTACGCCAAGAACGGCATGACCATTGGACTCGGCGCCGGTCAGCAGTCCCGCATCCACTGCACACGTCTTGCCGGTGACAAGGCCGATAACTGGTGGTTGCGCTTCCACCCCAAGGTGCTGGCCTTCCAGTGGGCCAAGGGTACTAAGCGTGCTGATAAGTCGAACGCAATTGACCTGTTCGTTACTGGCCAAGTCCCTGATAGTGGTCCCGAGCACGACGACTTCACTGCGAAGTTTGAAAATGTTCCCGAACCCCTTACTTCTGCTGAGCGTAAGGAATGGTTGAGCAAGCTCACTAATGTCGCGCTCTCCTCTGACGCCTTTTTCCCCTTCAGTGACAATGTTTACCGCGCGGCTCGCTCTGGTGTTAAATACGTCTACGCTCCCCTAGGCAGTGTCCAGGACAAGGCCGTGCTCGAGGCCGCTGACTCTGTTGGTATGGTTTACGTCGAGAACCCTATTCGTTTGTTCCATCACTGATATATACGTCAGTTATATGATATTTTCCCTCCTGTGCATTCTAGTTGATCAGCTCGGCACTCCTTGTCGAAATCCGTAATCACCACGCAGCCATTGATTTACGAGATAGTACGCACTCTCTGGCTGATCATGCGGCACCATGTGTCCAGCCTCACTAACGCGCAGAAATGTGAAATTGCCATAATTCGTTACTTCACCCCGGCTTTGTGTCCCCGACGGGGTCCACTCTTGCGGATGCATTCCAGCTGCTTGGAACTCATTCTGACCGGTCCATTGTAATTTACTTGTCCAGTCACGTCCCCCTAGCCAATTCAAAACTATGTCCGCGTCGCCATGATAAATAAGGACGGGTATTCCGGCGTCGAGCAAGTTTGAAACATTGTGATAAGTTGGTTGCAGTGGATCAAAATCCTGGTAAAACTCACTGCTAAGCTCACTGTTGCAAATAGAATAGCTCTGACTGGCTTTCACACCTAGAGCCTGTTTGACGCTAGCTTGGTTAAAGTAGTCTTGCACTTCGTCAAGCCCTGTATAGCAAAGTCCTACACGAGTTTCAGTACAACGGGCATCGCGAATATTATACGGATTTCGGCCCCTGAAGTAGAATTGAAGCCTGCTGCATGTGCTACTAGCCATGGAGCAGAATTGCTCTTCACCACCGTTAATACAGCGCTCTAACATTTCCGTACAGCTCGTGGTCTGCGTCGCCATGCGATTACACTGGTTCGTACTTAATACCGAGGGGTAACCTCCTTGTCCACATAACATAGGCTGGTAGCTACTGTACTCTGCCATTGGGTCTACAAGACCGTTGCCAATCATTATACTCGAGACCTTGATCGGCGATCTGGGGTCCGTGTTAATAGCCTCAGCAAACACCGGTACATAGCGCCCTGCATAAGATTCACCACTTATATGCAACTTGTTGTCTTTCAGATTCACCTTGTTGCGATCCCAAAATAGTTGGACTGCGTTCTTAAAATCTATCGCCGCAGAGTTAGTGTCATATACGCCTCCACCACTCGAGTACCCGACTCCTGCAGGATTGTCGATATAGAGCAGGTTAGCGTGTTTGTTCCATGACCACGGATTGGCAGAAAGCTGCCCCTCGTCGTCGATATTAGAGGGTCCGTTTTCGAAAAGAACAGCCTCCAATGATGAGCAGCCTGGACCACCATTTAACCATATAAGCACCGGATCCGTGCTCGGACTGTCCTGGGATTCGAAGTACCAGTAAAACAACTGGTTACCTGAGGGTGTTTCTAAATAGCCAGCCTGTTCCTTAACGCCAGAACCTATAGAGAGACTCGACGGATCCACAACGTCAAGCTTGCTGTGACTTGACAGATTGAAATCCACAAAATGAGACGCTGATTGAAGCCCTGATGCTACAGAGACAGGTACTAAGAGAATCAGCGCACATAGGGTCAGCATGATCTGTAGATAATTGATATTATCTTGATCAATCATTACCAAGTGGGTGATTTTTTGGTCTATTTATTGTGCCCTAACAATTTGCACCTTCTTCAACCCTTCCATAAATACAGTTGATATAATAGAACACTCTTACCGCTGCAACCCTTTGTGCCGTGCAACTCGGTGCGCCTGAGCTTAACTTTGCAAGCGCTTTGTGCATCAGGCATCACAACTCCTTGGAAAGTATCCATACTTTCCACTCATATGATTCAGCATTGATGTCAATCGCCGCAGACTGCTAATTCAGTATGAATGAGAGCACAGTTATGAAAAATGGTGCGTTTAGAATGCATGGCTTCAGTACTGCGATACTCTTTGAAGTCTCTCATATCAAGAGCAGCTGGTCAGGTTTTTTTTTTCAAAGCTTGAAGAAATGCGGAAAGTTACGTTCAAAGGAAAATGCGCTTTATACAATATCATACAAATCATAGAATTCAATACTAATCTCATTCGAAAGCTTTCTTTGAAAGGAAATTATGGATATTGATGGACAAACACTTTTGTGCAATTTCATTGATCACAAAACTCACTACCACTCGCAAACTTCAGGCGATTGATCGACTGATTTTTTTTCGGTACGCACCAATTTGACTCGTCAATCTAACATGTCATAAGATGAACATGGTGAGCACATGTCTTGTTGTCTACATGGCACACGTCATGGATTAAAAGGCCCAAGGTGCCTCAGTGCCGCAAGCAACAACGTATGGTATGGTAGATGATGAGCGTCTAGGAAGCATACGACTATTATATACGACTGCTGAGCCTTTGGGAGCAGCATCCCTCGAGGTTACATGACGAGTCAACCTCTATGTTGCGACATCTATGAACTAGCACTTCCTTCTCCTCAGGACTAAACCCATTAGAAACCCTACCACTCATATAAGCGTGCATAGATCTTCATGCGTCCGCCCCGGAGTATGCAAAATGCATGCAAACCCTGCCCTGGCTACGCAGCTCCACGCGAGTCCAGAAACTATTTTTTTTAAGTAGCACCTATAAGCTTCTTGATAAACTCCCATGTTCGTGTATGTGCATAGTTCTCTAGCTATAGTATCGACCATGATCTTAGACTATCGCGATCGGTTTTTTTAGCACTCAAGGATACCCTCTCAAAAAAACATGCAGGGCCCGCCTTAGCGCATAATAGTGCATTAGAGCGCGTTTCTCACAAATTCATGTCACACAGCCTCAATCCTCAATTATAAAAGGCTCTCATAGCCTAAGGCAATTAAGTATGCTTTCTATTGGTCTATTAATTTCTGCTCTTCTATCTGGCGTCCCAGTTTTGGGCCATCCTCTTCCCAAACGTGATTTGGTTCTGCCGGTTCCTCATGATGATCCGTTCTATGAAGCCCCAACTAAGATCAATCTCGAATCACTTGAAAATGGTGAAGTCTACGATTTGAGGTCTGTTACACCACCGGCTCAACTCACGTACGCAGAATCAGCTGTACAAATCGCGTATAAGACGACTGATACTTCACTCAATGCATCGCACACAGTCGCTACAGTCCTTGCACCTTCAAACCCTGACAAACATGTCAAGGTTGTGTCCTATCAAATTTGGGAAGACTCTGAAAACATTGACTGCTCGCCTAGCTACACCATGTATGCGGGCACCCAGGCAGTTAATAGTCCTACGTTCATCATTGACGGAGTTAATTTCATTGATTGGGCTTTGGAGAATGGCTACTACGTCTTTGTTCCAGATCACGAAGGCCCTAAATCAGAGTTCTTTGCTGGATTCACCGAAGGGCATGCTGGAATTGACGGCATTCGAGCCGGATTGAGCCACCTTAACCTCTCTAATGATACTCCTGTGGCTCTTTATGGCTATAGTGGTGGGGCTCATGCCACTGTGTGGATGAGTGATCTCATGGAAACTTATGCACCAGAGTTAAATATTGTTGGTGCCGTTACCGGAGGAACAGCAGTAGATGCCAAAAGCACTTTCAAGTTCATGGACGGCACGGAAAACTCCGGTCTGGTGTTGGGAGCACTGGGTGGACTGCTGAAGGCTTATCCAACGCTCGCAGGACAAATTTGGTCTGATTTGGATGATACTTTGAGGGGTTATTTGGACACTGTATGGTCCAATAATACATGTTTCCCTACCACAAGCTATGCTTATGAAAATCTGAGTATCCACACCATGACTACAAGAGACTTCTACAATATTCCAGCTGTGAATACCATTTTCAACAAAGAATCACTATTATCCAACGTGAGCTCGCATTCTGTCTCAACTCCGAAGTTCCCGCGACTTTTCTTCCACTCTATTACTGATGACACCATCCCCATAGGCCCGGTTAAAGAATACATCTCACAGCAGTGCGATGATGGTGCCAATATCCAGTTCGTCCAGTGGCCGTCCGGGGATCATAAGTCTACATTGTTCGCTGGCATGCCAGATACAAAGCAATTTATAAAGCAAGCTTTTGACTACAAAGTGCCTCAGCTCACTTGTGGGACCGCTGCAGTAGGCCAAGAAGGCTAGACATTCTTGGCTTCAGTATGATCCATAAGCACATAGGAGAAGGATAAATACTCTTTGAATATTGTCTCTAAATTTTACAACCCCTTTATGCCGTTATACCGGCCATTCTAAGCTTGAAGTTCTTCAAGTTCAACTAAGGCTTTCTAAGTGCCGGTTGTAAGCTAGCTGCGTCTATTCTGTTATCGGGCCTTTATAGGATCGCATTAGTTGTCAGGCTCGACCGGGGAACACGAATTCTTCTTGTTGACATAGGTATTTCAGATATACGGTGGTTGAAATTTGCTTCTGCGATCTATTCGAATTGTATACCGCTTCAGAAATCAGGATTTATTCGCATGCATTATAGGCTAAGTTTTCACTGCACAGATCGTGTGCTGAGGAGGAGCCTTGTGGCGACTCTTACTGTCCTGACATTTATCATTAGATTTTACTCGCAGACTAGCTAATTAAGTATCACCTCATTTTATCACGTCGTACTGTTGATGATGAATTCATAATACCACGCTACAGTGATGAGATGGCTTCGGAATCGGAGACGCTCATCCACCGTGTGGTAGTTCAGCAAATCCTCAGCAAATACCGGGCAGAATCGGTAGATTGCCCTCGTTAGATCCCAATAGTGCCGAGTGTCAGTATTCGCAGGAAATAGTGACGGTGCAACGACAGCTGGCAGGTCAATTTTATATGGCCCAGTGTTGAGAATGTTCTGCGTGGTACCGGCAATTAGGTCCCACTGTGCACCAAAATATGGCGACACTGGAGCGGGCTCAAGAGATGTAGTGGAAGAGATGTTGAAGTACCCCTTCGCCGTTGGTTCCACCAAAGTCTCACCCTGAGAAATCACGCCCAGATCATGCTCGCGAGCAATCTCTTCTGCAAAGTGCTCAAAACGATCGGAAATGGAACCAGTTCCCGTGTTGACATTCAGCCGATGGTTAACAAGGAGCTCAGTTTGTTCGGGTAAGGCATTGAGCTTTACTCCACCATCAATAATGTCAGCTGCCTGAGACGTACGAATGTGATACTTGAGCAGCGGGTTTCGGGCTATGAAATCCGTGACTTGAGCGCGGTGATCACCATCGTCGATATGGAGAATACTATAACGCAAACCACGGTCCATGTCAACCGAATTCTCAGCTAAGCAACGGAAAAAAGGCAAGGTCGGATTTGAGTCGTCGAGCTCGGATGGGAAAGGATGAGCTTCTAATTGCTTGACCAGTTCGCTCATGATTCCAATTCCTGTGTGATTAGGAGGTTTTGAAGAGTGTCCACCTTGCGTAGTGAGTACAACTTTAACATCCATATAGCCCTTTTCACCCACTGTGACACCAGCCACGCGCACTCCATGCATTTCCGGCATGCCAAAGCCCTCGTCCAGAACCAGCTCTACGCCATCCAATCCATACTGATCTAGCAGCTTTTCCGCAAGATTCTTCGCCCCGCGATGGCCACTAATTTCCTCGTCGAAGCCGAAGGATATGATTAAGGTGCGCTCTGGACGCCATTCCTGCTCCAGAAGGGCTTCTGTGGCCTCGAGAATTCCAACCAAGGAGTTCTTTGTGTCAGCAGCTCCACGGCCGTAAACAAACTCCCCATCAAAGTGAGCCTCAAATGGTGGATACTGCCACTGGTCCAAGGAACTTGGCTGCACAGGCACCACATCTTGGTGAGCCATTAGCACGACCGGTTTCAGGCTCGCATCAGAACCTTGAATCGTGTAGAGGAGTCCGTATTCATTCACTTTCTCTACGTAGTTCCACGTAAGGGGGAATGTCTTCTCCAGGTGCTTATGGAGTTTGTTGAAGACTCTGAATCGGGGTTCATGGTGCGGATCCATATCCATGTCGTCGAAGCTCACGGTTGGTACCTGCACGGCGCCCTGCAATGCTTTCAGTGAGAAGTTTCGGTACTCATCCTCATAGAATCGCAGGGTGGGTGCAAAGTCGTGCTCCGGTACAATTGCAGCCGTCTGGGGACAGAAGTTTGTTTTGGGCGGCTCTGGATCTTGCGGAATCAACGACACGATGATACCGAGCAAGAAGAGAAACACGGCGGCCATGATGCCGATCTCCACTGGAGACCTGCGCCATAGCTGATCTGCAGTGTGAAACATTTTTGCCGCAAGGAAAGCGCTAGTCTCGGGGTACTAAAGGAGCGCTTCTTATCGGCAAGTTAAGGGATACTCCAACACCCCGAGACTCGAATCACGTGAGTGCTTTGTGTGGGGTTGGAATCGGCCACCGGCGGCGGTAACGGAGCCATTGTTAAAAGGAGGTTTGCGAGCTTAGGTTTCCGTGTGTAGCTTAACGGGCTCACATGTTATCTATGTAACCGCTCTTTTTTTATTTATGTAATTTACAGAACGCGTCTCCATTATGCGTTAGCTGTGTGGGGCTTGCATTTGTGCGAGCTACGCAAGCGTAATCATACAAGAATTGGTTTTTATTAGAGGTTATGCTAAACCTTCTTTTGCGAGGAAAACTAGTGCCGCGTAGCAGTTTTGAGCTCTAGAGATCGGGAAATTCGGAGATCAGCGCAACCAGCTTTGTAGGTTCTGAGACATCCCAGAACTCGTTGGCATTGGTACCAAAGCGCTCGGTTTCAGCCACCAGGTTTTTTTTGTGCGAAGGTGCATAGGAGAGTCGAATATATGAAGCCATGTGCTCTGCATCAACTAGCGAGGGGGCGAAGAAATATCCTGGAGTCACCAAAACCGGACGCTCGTGCGTGGCAAGATAGGCCCAAAACGCCCGCGATAGCTCCACAACCGTGAACTTCGCGGCCAGAGGGTGCGTATCAAAGCGCACATGAATCCACACAAACATTCCCGCCGCTGGCCGCTTGAACTCGAGGAACCGCGTGCCATTATGAAGCGCATATTTGTTAAGTGTGTTGACCATGAGGTCACGTCGCTCTTGATATTCAATTCTAAGGTTGTTGAGCCAATCGTTCCATCCGCCAATTCCCCACTCACGCAAAGTCTCGATCATGACAAGCTGTGTGAACCCTGAGGGCTGCTGTGTGGCTTCCTCTGTGAGCTCATACACGCGCCGAATAAGCTCAGGCTGGCCTGTGATCCAGCCAAGTCGCGCGCCAGGCACAAAATTCTTGGAGAACGTGTCCAACCGGATGACTCGACCGTCAACGTCATGCTTAAGGTAGCAGTCCTCGAAGACATTATCAAATTGCAGAAACCAGTACGGCTCGTCCTCAACGATAATGATGTCGTACTTTTGGCACAGTGCATAGATTTCCCGTCGTCTCTCTGGGCCCATCGTAGCACCTGTAGGGTTTTGGCCAATTGATACAGTGTACATCAATCGGGGGCGCTTGCCCTTCGCAGGATCCCATTCAGCCATGAGCTTATCCAGAGCCTCTGGAAGCATGCCCTGATCATCCATTGCTACAGACTCGACGTTGAGGCCGCGCACACGCGCAGCCTCGACCGCCAAAGAATACGTGAACTCTTCAACGACTATGCCATCCCGGAGGTTCGCAGGGGCTTCGTCCTGCCACTCGTTGGACAGAACCTGCAAAACCTTGTACCAGCCATCAGTGCTTCCTAAACTGACAATACTCGAGAAGCCCGTTGCATATGGGCACTCGATTGTACTCCGCATATACTCGTTCACCCATTCGTGCATCGCTGGCATACCGCTAGCCTGACCGTATTGAAGGCCAGCTTTGACATCACATTCATTCGCACTAACAATGTGCTCGGGTGCAGAATCATTGCTCAGCCTTAGAGGGTCGGCCGTGCTCGCCTGAATACCGTCAACTGGAAATAGCGCCTCGTTTGGCAGACCGCCGGACAACATATACATGCCCGGTACTTCTTCATACTTGTAAAAGAGCTTGAAGATGTTTGGTTTACGACGCAAGGCACTCTGACCGAGGTGATGGTCGAGATTTAAAGGCTGCGGCAAAGTCATTCTAGCTTTGATAGTGGCAAAGTGCAAAAACAGGACTTGGGTGGGGATGCCCGCTCTTTATCATTGCCGACAGATTAAAGGGCACATATATGCGCACTGATAACCAAAGTGTTCTCCTGAGCGCTAAAACACAGTGCCAGAGCTCGGCTTTTTCTAAACTCCAGTTCAAAATAGGTTGTTTTACTAAACTTTTTTGCTCCTTGGTTCATGCATCCGGCAATGCTAAATGCGCTTTATCGCAAAAAACTGGCTAAAAACCCTCACCCATGCCCCTGCCACGTTCATCTAGCCTGCAGATCACGAGGAGCGCTTACTCCTGCCGTTAGCTATTATGGCAGAAGCATCCTCAGCCTATTATTGGCGCGATAGCCGCATAGCCCACGCGACTGCCCTAGCCTCGCCCCTCAGTGACACGGAAGCATCGGCGGCCCTTTTGTCAATATGGCCCAGTTGCGATGCTATTTTGACGTAATCATGTTTTAGATTCATTGAAAGAGGGGCGCTAACTTCGGTTACACTTGAAGCATGGCATCTTTAGCTTGCTTTACAGAATTGAGAATATATAATTGGGAATTCGAGCGGCTGTGTAAAATTGTAGTTTATAAAATTTTGTGAATTAAGTTGTTCTATGTACCTCACTGTCTCGCTGGCTTGCCTTTGCACCTACTACCTCCATGACCAACGCGTTGTGAAAGGTAATTTGGGAGCACATTAATTCGAAGACTCCGGTTTGTCGCCAAAACAAAGGTTAATAACTCGAAAGACCTCTTTGCCTGCCATTAAACTAGTGTTTTCTAAGATCTATTCTTTTTGATAAAAAAAATCCAGCTCGATTCATGCTCCACAGCCATTATCATGCCGTGCTGGATCGTATTCCCTCTGAGTATACGTCTCTAGTAATCATACATGGGAATCAAGCGCCACCCATTTCGCCACAGAAGCTTGTGGAACCACAAATGAGCGAGCATGATTTTGCATGCACGTAACGCATGTGAGATCAGATTCTTGAGCTATTGTATTAGATCTACCCATATAAACCTCCTTGTAAGTCGATCACGACGCAGTAATAAGTGGATTAGACTTTGCTTGAGCAATTGTGGCCGCATAGCCAGCACGAAAGCGCTGATTTTGAGGCGCCTGAACGTGTAGCAGGCTATCAGCGTGCGTCACATCAACCAATTAAATGGACTCGATATATGATGACAGGGGTTTCTCCTTCGGAACAATCTTATCTCACGTGACCACTCATTAGCTGACAAAAATTTTCAAATGGCGGATGAGTATCAGAAACTATCAGCCGTCTGCTAGAGGTTTAGAAGTACTTCAGTACACTCAGATATGCCGTCCGAGGAAAAACAGACGCGTATCGCCATCGTGAGCGCTGATAAGTGCAAGCCGAAGCGTTGCAAGCAGGAATGCAAGCGCTCTTGCCCGGTTGTGCGCACAGGAAAGTTCTGTATAGAGGTCACGCCGGACTCTAAAATCGCGTTCATTAGCGAAACCATGTGCATTGGTTGTGGTATTTGTATCAAGAAGTGTCCGTTCAATGCTATCGCTATCATCAATCTTCCCACAAACCTTGAGTCCGAAGTATCGATGAGATTCTCGGCCAATTCGTTCAAACTGCATCGCCTCCCTATGCCTCGACCTGGTCAGGTACTTGGACTCGTTGGAAGTAACGGTATTGGCAAAAGCACAGCACTGAAAATTCTGTCAGGGAAGGAGACCCCGAACTTGGGGCGGTATGAAGACCCGCCTTCTTGGCAAGAGTTGCTCGTGCACTATCGAGGGTCCGAGCTGCAAAACTATTTCCAACGCATGCTTGATAACAAGCTCAAGGCTGTTACCAAGCCCCAATACGTGGACCAAATTCCACGAGCCGTAAAAGGCCCCAAGAATAAGGTGGGCCAGCTTCTTTCCAAAGATTCTCCGAACTGCAGGGTCGAGGACTTCGACTATGTTGTGCAGGCCCTGCAGCTAGAGAAGCTTGGCGAGCGTGAGGTTGCCCAACTCAGTGGTGGTGAGCTCCAGCGCTTTGCCATTGGCATGGCCTCGGTGAACAAGGCCGACGTGTACATGTTCGACGAGCCCAGTTCATACTTGGACGTTAAGCAGCGTCTTCACGCTGCCAATGTTATTCGCTCGGTTGTGACGAATGACACGTATGTGATTTGTGTGGAGCACGACTTGTCTGTACTTGACTACCTGTCCGATTTCATCTGCATTCTGTATGGTATACCATCGGTGTATGGTGTAGTGTCACTACCGGCGTCGGTTCGCGAGGGTATTAACATGTTCCTTGATGGTAACATTCCTACCGAAAACATGCGATTCCGTCCCGAATCGCTTCAGTTCCGCATGGTTGAGGCTCAGGATCTGGAGGTTGCCCAGCACGAGCGTTCCTTCAAGTATCCTTCCATGACCAAGCAGATGGGTGACTTCAGGCTCTCGATGAAGCAGGGTGACTTCACAAACTCAGAGATTATCGTAATGATGGGAGAGAATGGCACAGGTAAGACTACGTTCTGCCGCATGCTTGCCGGCGCGCTGGCTCCGGATGGAGGCACTAAGATGCCGAACATGAGCGTTAGCATGAAGCCACAAAAGATTGCACCTAAGTTCAAGGGTACTGTGCGCCAGCTGTTCTTCAAGAAGATCAAGTCTTCGTTTTTGCACCCGCAGTTCCAGACTGATGTTTGCAAGCCGTTGCGCATTGACGATATTATTGACCAAGAGGTGCAGCACCTGAGTGGTGGTGAGTTGCAGCGTGTTGCCATTGTGCTTTCGTTGGGTCTGCCCGCCGACATCTATGTGATCGATGAGCCGAGTGCCTATCTCGACTCAGAGCAGCGTGTCATTTGCTCGAAGGTCATTCGCCGCTTCATCATGCACGCCAAGAAGACGGCGTTCATTGTGGAGCATGACTTCATCATGGCAACGTACCTTGCAGACCGCGTGATTGTGTTTGAGGGTGAGCCCGGTGTCGACTCTTATGCGAACGCGCCGGAGTCGCTGCTGACTGGCTGCAACCGGTTCCTCAAGAACTTGAACGTCACCTTCCGTCGTGACCCGACAAGTTTCCGACCGCGCATCAACAAGCTTGACTCGCAGATGGACCAGGAGCAGAAGGCCAATGGCAACTACTTCTTCCTCGAGAACACAGACTAAAAAAAACCTAATGTCTCGGGGTGTGTACTGTTAATTTTATTGCCGGCGCGTTAGCCTGGCCTATTTAGCGCCTAGAGTCGTGTCTTAGCGGACTCGATAAGTAGCTGGATATTATTTTTATGTGATTGTGAATTGACCGCAAGAGCTACTGTTCTTCTTGTGTTGTTGGGCGCGTATAGATCGTAGATCGTAAAAGGCGGCGTATAGCGGCGCGCGCGGCTTACGAAAGCCCAGATGCCATTAAACTGCTGGAGCGACGACGCACATAAAGTAGCATGAATTATTTGAGGCAGGGAAATTTAAAACTTTCAATTTAGGAGATACGAATTGTGCTAGGAAGCCCAGCCGATTTCAGTACGAACCATACAAATTGCGGAGGGTCTTTGAAAAAAAACAAACCATTGGTTTTTTTACCACTGAGACTGCGACCGGGTCGCATAGATAGCCGCATGTAGTCTCCGATTACGAGCTGTCAACCACTCAGGACGAGGTGAAACTCAGCAGCGCACAGAGCGGTTGAACGAGCCAGAACTATGCCTCACCAGCGCCCTGAGCTTGTGTCGTTCGACGACATCGACTACAATGACCACCGACAAATCCGGAGTGCGCAGAACTCGCTGCTCCGGGAGCAGGCTATCCGCGTGGAAGCACTAGGCGTCGTGCGAAAGGCGCTTGAGAAGTGCTTCGAGACGCAGGGCCCGAACCAGCAAGAAAACTGCAAAGACCTGGCCGAGAGGTACCTTGATCTGCTGCCCACGAGCGAAATGCGCGGGTATCTCAGCTACCAGCGCAATGATCCTACAAAATAGACTCTTTTATTACAATAAATAAATATTCGAGGCAGACGAAGAAAATCCGTGTACTGGGCTGGGATGAACGGGCCGTTCATGCCGCTGGACTACTGCGGCTGGATCCCGCAGCGCTGCTGTCTGCTGAGGCTGCTTTGGAGCTGGCCTGCGATTCGGCAATCTCCTTACGGATGTCGTGAATCTCCTTCATGATGCGCTCCTCCACGGTCATGCTCGTCTCTGGCTCATCAGCTGGCCCCTCTAGATGCTGCGAGATCGACTTTGCGCTCTCTGCAGACTGGGACGCTGGCGAGCCCTGCCGACCCGAGTGCTGTGCCTTCAGGGCTTCAACCTTGGGGGAGTCCGTTCTCGTGGGCTTCGCGTCCACTGAAGGCAGCTCCTGTGAGCCGAGTTTCAAAGAATCGCGTGCCGCAGCCTCGCTGTCCGAAGCTTTAGGCTCCGGGCTAGCCGCCTGCGAAGTCTCAGACCGCGGCTCATCATGACCCTCAATTCCGTCCCCCTGCTCGGGCTTGGACTCAGTCGCTCCAGTGCTCGCGTCTAAGTCCTCACCAAGCGTATTAGTTACTGGGCCAGATTTGGCTTCTGCCCCAGCCTTTGCGTCAACCTTTGCATCAGCCTTTGTGTCAACCTTCGATTCAGCCTTCACCTCAGCCTTCGCCGCAGTGCTAAGGTTTAGATAGCCGCACACAGGGCACCGGTAAGTGATCTCGGCGGCGCTCTTGCCGAACGGAGCCAGCCCATTGTGGCTGAAGCACTTAGGGCAGATTAGAGCATCGCGATTGGCTGGACTCATTTCGTTTTCTCCAAGAACGAGGTCCACAAGACGGTCGATCCAAGTGCGGCGGTAAGGTGCCGCAGTCAAAGCTCCCGGCGCATTAGCAGGTAGGCCCGCGGGCAGGCCCGTAGGCGCACCGCCGCCACCAGCAGCAAGCGGACTTGGCGCGCCAGGAGCAAGACGTGGCTCGCCACGAGCGCCTTTGCCGTTGCTAGCAACACCGCCCCGCGTGGATTGACCCCCGCGCTTGTCGTTTTTGGGCGCGGGCTGGCCACCCTTGGCCGTCTTAGGCTTCTGCGCTTCGGGCACGTCTGGGTCGGCAATGAGCTCGCGGATCTTGTCGAAATTCGTCTTCTTTTTGTACTCATCCACGAGCGTCTTGCGGCGGTCGGTAAGGCTTCGTAGCAAACGCTCACGTCGCGCGACAACGACCGCCAGCACGCGCTTCACAAGCCTGAACACGGCCCAGATAAGTGCGGGCGTGAAAACTACAGCAACCTGGTGACTGAGTGTGCGCTGGCGCGACTTGCTCAGAATCACAAACAGCAGATAAAACGCATAGAGCACGGCGGTTTGAACAAGAAACAGGGCCGGCCACTTGCGCTGCGAGGCCTTCGACGCAGCAAGCGCAGCCTGGGCGGCGCTAATCTGGTCCGCAAGGCGCGGAAGCTCATGTTCGTAGTCGACACTGCCGAACCACCGGCGCCACAGCAGCCAGGGAGCCATCGTGTTCTGTCGTTTGCGCCAAACCTGGTCGTAGGGCAAAGCTGCCACGATACGAGACATGAGCGGCGCCCTTGCCCTCGCATGGCGGCCTGTACCCTAACCTTGGCCGTTGGGATACATCTATATATTGCAGGCATAAGCGCAGCAACCGGACCCGGCAGCAAAGGAAAACAAAGCCACTGATCTCCTTACTTTATCTCAACCCCAATGTCTCTTGCATCGAAGCTCTCTATCAAGGACCTCCAGCTTAAGGGTAAGCGCGTTCTTATCCGCGTCGACTTCAATGTCCCGCTCGACGGCTCGAAGATCACAAACAACCAGCGCATTGTGGCCGCATTGCCGACCATCAAGTATGCGCTCGAGCAGGGTGCCAAGAGTGTCGTTCTCATGTCGCACCTCGGCCGTCCCAACGGCGAGCGCGTCGAGAAGTACTCGCTGAAGCCTGTTGTTCCCGAGCTTGAGAAGCTGCTCGACCGTAAGGTCGAGTTCCTCAGCGACTCTGTCGGCCCCGAGGTCGAGAAGGCCTGCGCCGACCCCAAGGAGGGCTCTGTTATCCTGCTCGAGAACCTGCGCTTCCACATCGAGGAAGAGGGCAGCTCGAAGGACAAAGAGGGCAAGAAGACCAAGGCCGACCCGAAGAAGGTCGAGGAGTTCCGCAAGTCGCTCACCAAGCTTGGTGACGTCTACGTGAACGATGCTTTCGGCACTGCTCACCGCGCTCACTCGTCCATGGTTGGCGTCGAGACGCCTGAGCGTGCTGCTGGTTTCCTCATGGCCAAGGAGCTTGCTTACTTCGGCAAGGCTCTTGAGAACCCGGAGCGCCCGTTCCTGGCTATTCTCGGCGGTGCCAAGGTCAGCGACAAGATCCAGCTCATCAACAACCTTATTCCCAAGGTCGATGCTCTGATCATCGGCGGCGGCATGGCCTTCACCTTCAAGAAGGCTGCTGAGGGTGTTGCCATCGGCAACTCGCTCTTCGACGCTGAGGGCGCCAAGATCGTCCCTGAGATCCTTGAGAACGCCAAGAAGCACAACGTCAAGATCGTGCTTCCTGAGGACTACGTCATCGGTGACAAGTTCGATGCCGAGGCTCGCACTGGTCGTGCTACTGATGCCAAGGGCATCCCCGAGGGCTGGATGGGTCTTGATGTCGGCCCGCAGACGGCCGAGCGCTTCGCTGAGACCATCGCTCACGCGAAGACCATCGTGTGGAACGGTCCTCCTGGCGTGTTCGAGTACCCCAAGTTCGCCAACGGCACTGCTGCCATGGCGGCTGCTTGCCAGAAGGTTGTGGACCTGGGCAGCACCGTTATTGTCGGTGGTGGCGACACGGCCACGGCCGTGAAGAAGTTCGGCGTTGCCGACTACCTGTCGCACGTGTCGACGGGCGGCGGTGCCTCGCTCGAGCTCCTCGAGGGCAAGGAGCTTCCTGGTGTGACCGCTCTTGCCAACAAATAACTAGTAGGAAAGCTATGAGCGTCCGACAAACAAAGTTGGTTCAAAGCAAGATGATATGATAAATGAGCACATTTCAGTATATAGTACAGTGTCTAGAATGTATATGAGAATGACTTTGAACTTCGTGATCTTCGGCTTAGAGCCGGCGGTCATGAGGCTCGAGCCAGGGCCAGCCCAGCAGTTCGAAAATTCGTCTCTCATCGTGGCCCTCAATTAGCTCCTTGGACCCCGCTTCGTCCACGCGATACAGACCCTTCTCGTTCAAGCGCAGACCCTGCTTCAGAGCACCCAGCCGCATCTGCCGATTAAATGTGTTGTTGCCCGTGTAGTAAATCATTGCAGCACCAAGCTCCTGCCAGGGAACAAGTAGAATGTCCATGCGACGCATTTTGCCATTCACTTGAGTCGCACCGAGCCACCGCGTGGACCCCATGGAAAATGTATGGCCCGCAAATCCGCAGGCGAACATGTTGTTCAACAGTGTCTTCAAAACCTTTTTCAGTTGCGCAATGGAAGCCCCCTCACGCGTGAGGATAACATCGATGTCCCCACAAGTCTCTTCGCCGCGGCGGTATGACCCCATACAGCACGACCGGACATCAGCATCTACACTGGCTACGAGATCCTTGATCTTTCCATAGTGTACGTCTACCTCGCTTCGACGCATTCGCTCCTGAAAGTCTGCATGATGCGCGATTGAATACCTGCCGTTGTCATCGATATATGGCTTGATGTCTTCCAAAGTGCGACAACCTCTGTCATACAACGCACGCGCAATGGCTGGCCCTACGCCGTATACGGTTGTGAAAAGGGCTAGCGTGCTAGTCATTTCCTTCATCGGACCTTTCAGCGCACGGGGAAGCGCGCCGTTTTGGACATCGTCTACTAGTCTGGCCATTTTCTGCGTGAAGTTCGGGAGCTTGATGGCGTCGTCGTAACTGTGGATTGGTGTCGGCGTGTCCTGCAGGACCTTGAGCGCGCGCTCATAGGCTCTCGCACTGAAATCATCACCCGTGGCTTGACGAGCCACCATGAAGTCGTGAAATATATCAAGCAATGTCTGATTGGGATGAGTAGAGCCGGTATCTGCTGAACCAGACAACTCTGAGACCAGCTTTTTAGATCCCTGTAACGATACCTGCGCTTCAAAGGGTGGAGATACTGTGCGTGAAGCGCGCAATATGCCCCCCTCTGGAGAAACTGTGCGTGGGGCTGGGGGTTTAGATGCAAAATTTCCTGAAACTGGGGATTGAGGCCGCGATGACGAAGGAGGCGGAGAGCTGTGCGGCGAGCTGCGTGCAGAGGTTGGGCCAGAGCTCAAGGGGGACGAGGATGGGGGCCATGTGGTGGAAATGCCAATGCTCGACAGTGCATCCTCACGGCGTGCACGAGTAGGACGGGCTCGCTTTGATGGGGAGATCGACGACCCAGGCAGAGGAGACTCTGAGCTGCGCTTTATTGGGGAGATGTTGGATGCCGAAAAGGCTCCGGAGGGACTCAATGGCCGCGCAGGGCTCGAAGATTGTAGCATGTTCAGACCATTTAGAGGGCTCGAGGGTCTTGAGGTTCTCGGGCTCGAAGCAGAACTTGATGCCTTTAACCCTTCAGCAGGACTTTCAGGAACCGCCGTTTTAGGCTTAGTGTTACCCTCTGTATCCCTTGACGACATGTCAATAATGAATGCGCGAGTGTCGAGAAGCTTTCCCGAGTCGATGCACTGGCTGCACCACTCGTTGTCGACAATGACACAGTCCGCGTCCAGCGCGGCTGCGCGCACGAAGCCCCAGAAAGGACGAGACTTGGCGGACTCACGGGCGACTAGAATGTGCGTTGTCTGCAGTGAGGGTTTTGTTTCGATTGTTGCACCGAAGTGCCGCGCCGCATTCGCCTTCACGCCATTGATCCGGAACAAGCTCGGCTGCGGATAGAAGCAGAAGAAGAGCCCACGGAAGAGCTGTCTCGAGGGCATGGCGCAGACGCAATTGGGCGCATAGCAATGCGGGCAAAGCGGCGGCACGGCGGTTCGCTTTTACAGTGGTGGTACTTAAAAGGGCTAGGGGTTTCCCGCACACCGCAGTACCGAAAGAAGAGTCTACACAATTAGTAGGTTTTGGCTGCGCGGCGCACGACCAGATAGGCAGCACAGGGTGGTGGTGACAAGGACCAGGTTTTGGCGCTATCACACGACGCTGGCAATTTGGCGGAGTTACAAGCAAGAAGTAAATCACAGCTCGGTTGAGTACTAATGCAGCAGCCTCAGTCACAGAACAACATAGTCTAGCGATCTAGAATGCACTTGAAAGATGCTATTATATTGAATTGTTTAACTGTATAATTCTGTCATCATGCAATGCGGGCCAGTGGTGTACTTGCGATATTGCCTTTTTTCGCTTGAGCTCATGCACGTGCCTCTCTATCAGAGACCACCGCCGCCCCGTGACTCATCTGCCCTCGGTCGGCTTGCCGCTGGGTGGTTATCGGTTTTATCCACCTGCGCGGGGTGGAGGTTTCGAGAGTTTCATTTCCACCAAAAAAAAATCAACAGGCAATTAGGTATCCGCAAATGAGCAGTCTGCTCTCGCCGCCAACTGAGGCTGCTATTAGCATTCCCGAGAATGCAGTGCATGCCGTTAGCGTGTCATTGCCGCTGTGGAAGGACAATGTAGCCTACGAGGAGGGCGACCCCGAGCTCGTTGCCAAGATGAAGAGCGGGTATCCTCGGTTCAAAATACACTACAAGATCGAGGAGCTTGCGTCGCGCATTGAGCACGACTACGGGCGCGATGGCGAGCGCGTGATGCTGTTCTCAACGAACGGCGCAGCCCGGCGATGCCGCGACTTTGTTCGCGCACGACACGCCGATGCTGCTGTCCGCGTGCTTCAGCTCTCATCCCCAGTGAATGACAGCGAGTCTCTGGACGCCAAAATCAGCGCCATTCTCTTTCCAGCAGAGCTGTTCAGTGTCGCCAAGCAGTACTGGCAGCATACGGGCGAAGGCATCTCGAGCCGGCATGCGCAGTATTTTTCTGAGCGCCTAAACGAGGCCGAGAACAAGGACGAAACGCCCGAAGTTCCTCCCGTGCGCCAAGAGTCGGCAAACGCTACCGTCACGCAGCCGCAGGAAGTGTTTGTAGAGGAGCGGTTCGGGCGCTACCTGTCTGTGGCGAGGGCCGATGAGGCGAAGGATGCGCTTAAGAAAAGAATATCGCGCGAAATCACACGAAGAGGCGCCGTGCCTCTCGAGCCCGAGCATGTGTACCTCTATGCCTCCGGAATGACGGCGATTTTCTCGGCGTACCGCGTCATCCTCGAGGCGTTCGACGCTACTAACAAAAATCTGAAGGCGGTATGTTTCGGTTTCCCTTACACAGATACGCTGAAGATACTACAAAAATGGGGTCCCGGTGCGGAGTTCCTGCCTTATGGCGACGATGCGGGCGACCTAGTGAAGCTGGAGCAAGGGCTCGAGTCTGGCGAGCTACAGATCAGTTGCGTGTTCTGTGAAGTGCCGTCGAATCCGCTGCTAAATACCCCGAACCTGGCCAAACTGCGGCAGCTTGCCAACAAGTACAAGTTTGCGCTCGTCGTAGACGACACGGTAGGAAACATGGCCAATATAGACACGATTAGCTACGTCGACATCTGCGTGTCGAGTCTAACGAAGCTGTTTAGCGGTGACTGTAACGTCATGGCTGGAGACCTGGTTCTGAACCCGCAATCAGAGCTGTTCCCCATGCTCAAGGAAACTCTTGACCGCCAGTTTGTGGACGGGTTCTGGGCCGAGGATGCGATCTATCTCGAGCGCAACTCGCGCGACTTCTATGACCGCAACCAGCGCATCAATGCTAACGCAGAGGCGCTCGTAGCTACACTTTTGGAAAGCAAGGAGAATCATCCGGGCAAGATCATCAAGGACGTGAACTACCCGAAGTGCTCGACGTCTCGAGCGAACTACGATGCCATTAAGTATGCAGATGGAGGCTACGGTGGCTTGCTGTCGATTGTTTTCAACAAGCCCGAAGCAGCAATAGCGTTTTACGATGCGCTGTTCATTGCCAAGGGCCCATCTTTGGGCACGAACTTCACGCTGGGATGTCCATATACGATAATTGCCCACTATGCTGAGCTTGACTTTGTCGCAAGCTGTGGTGTAGACAAGCATCTTGTGCGGATCAGTATAGGTCTGGAGGAGAAAGACGACCTCATTCAAAGATTCAAGGTTGCTTTGGACGCGGCCGAGCATGCAGTGTCCTAGTGAGGCTGGCTTCTCAACCGAAAAAAAGAACAAGTAAACGACTCATGCATATATAGACGGTATAACCACAAAACTGATACGAATAACAAGCGATGCAGGCATTACTACTTCACTTAACATCTCAGACAATTAAATCCCTACGACCCAGGGGGGTTCAAGGAGCTAATGATACACAGTAGAGTAGATAGATGCCTGATTGCACTACGAAAATAAAATAAATCTATGTCTCCCTCTTTCTATGTCGAGAAGCCTTTAGGCGAAAGTCAGCCGACTCAAACAAAAGGACGTGTTCCTCTCGCAGCAGAATATGTCTCGCCAGCCATGGCCGAACCTCAAAAAAGGTCCAGGGCCAGCGGGAAAATTTAGGCTGCTTGGTTGAATGATGAAGAAGAAAGCAGCTTTGTGGTTTCGCGCGCCTTTATTTTTCCGCGGGCCCTGGATCGCGCGCCAGGGTTCCCCGTTTCCCGTCGGTGGATATACACGTGATAATGACAAATCAAGTTGGCGAGGCTCGCGGGCTTGTCCCAGAAAGCCAATCATTTGGCTCTTCACCACCACCGCGCACGATGATTCTGAGCCACTTCAAGAAGTACGACACGCCGTTTTTCAAGACGCTGTGGCCGCTGTTTGCCGGTGCCGGAATCACCTTCTACCTTTTCACCGGCGTGTCGCGCAGCATGAGCCAGCTGCCCGAGTACGTGAACGACCCGCAGAACCCGTACAAGACGAAGAAGCACTGAGCAGACTTGCACGCGCAGAGCCTCCCCAAAACCCACTGTTTTCGAGCAGATAAATTTATGTATTGAACAAGCCTAGACGTTTCACTCCTGGGCTGGCTGAGTGCCGGATTCATTTGAGTGCATTTAAACTATGCAAGATGCGCAACATTATTGCTGTTATTGTTGCTGTTATTGGTGTAGATGTAGTTGTGCATTGTTGCACGCTTGCACTGGCCCAGAATTTTATGCACAGTGGGCTTCGTGCGGTCAAATTAAATACGGATTAGTTACTTTTCGGTGCTTGGCTCGGCCGCTTCGGTGTCGAGAAGCTCGAGCCTCACGTCCTCGTTTGCTATGAGCTTGATCATGGCCTGCGCACGGCGCGCCATTTTCTCGCTAGGAACCTTTCGTTGTGGAGGCTGCTTTTGTTGCTTGGGCTTCTTTGGCTTCTTCTTGTCGTCATCCTCGGGCTGAGAAGTCGTGGCTTCGGGCTCCTGTGGTTTACTTTCTGAGCTCTGATCTGTCTTTTCAGCATCATCCTTGGACCCCTCGTCTTGATTGGGCTCCTCGAGCATAAATGTGTTCCACTCGTCGACGACCTTACGCGCGTCTTCGCAGACCCAATTGCGCGACGCGCCTTGCAGACCCTCGATATACTTTACGAGCGGCTCGTCGTACTTATCGTCGGTGATGTCCGTAAACATGTGTTTCAGGATCCAGTTCTGTTTTTGTTTTGAAAACTTCCAGTGCTCGCGGTCCTCGGCGTACTGACGCAGGTAGGCGAGCTGGTCGAGCTCGTACGTTGGCTGCGGGCGCTCAGACTTCGCGACCTTCTGCCGTTTTGGCGGCTTAGCCGGTTTCTTTGTCTCGCCAGACTCGTGCACGCGCTTCAGGCCCTCCTGCAGCGGGTCGTACGAGTCTGCCGCAGATTTTGCGGCGCCGGCCGCGCGTTTCAGGCCGGCCCGTTTCCACGCCGGAATTGGTGCTTCGGACATTAAAGCTGTTGCTCAAACGCCGGGGTTCAGGTGGTTTCGCACGGCGGTTTTATGTGGTAGCCCGCCAAAAAATATGTAGCCGGCCCGTAATTTTTCAGCAGCGCACGCGTGCCCTCCTCCGCAGCCGCTGCCTCTGCCTCTTTGTCGTCAATGACCGCATCACGTCGGCTCCATGATACGGGATTTCCCCGGGGCAAAGAAAAAAAAACCACTTTAGCACCGCGGAACCAACTAGGGTATGGCGCGACCCACTGCATATCTGAGGCGATTAATAAAGATTAGCCGCCTGCGTCGGGGCCAAGCCGCGCGCGCACCACGTATTTCTCGCTAATTCCACCATGTCTGCCGAGATTAGAAAGGTTTCGAAGCCCGAGTTCACCGCGGCAACCGCGCACTACACGTGCGTGAGCAGCGCGTCATTGGGCGCCGAGATCGTCAGCTATAGCGACCAGTGGTTCGCCGAGGCCACGAACCTAATTAAGCCCGGCCCGCCCGTGTGCGAGGTGCGCTTTGTGCCCGCTGGTCGTTGGTACGACGGATGGGAGACGCGGCGCCATAACCCGGAGCCCAGCGACTGGGTCGTCATCAAGCTTGGCGTGAGCTCTGCGCGCGTGCTTGGCGTTGAGGTCGACACGGCATTCTTCAACGGAAACCACGCGCCCGCCATCTCCGTGGAGGGCTCGCGCAACGGCGGTAATGATTGGGAGGAGATCATTGCCACGCATGAGTGCGGGCCCTCGCAGGAACACTACTTCCTGCGCACGCATGGCCTCACGCACAACGCATATACGCACGTCCGCCTGCACATGTACCCGGACGGCGGCATTGCGCGCTTCCGCGTGTGGGGCGAGCCCGTGCCGGTGTTCCCTGAGAACAAGGACGAGGTCATCGACATGGCCGCCATTTCGAACGGCGGCACAACCATTGCTGTCTCGGACCAGCACTTCAGCAGTGCAGACAATCTCCTGCTGCCCGGCCGCGGCATTGACATGAGCGACGGGTGGGAGACGAGCCGCTCGCGCGAGCCGGGCCATACGGACTGGGCTATCGTGAAGCTTGGCGCTCCCACTAAGATTGACCGTGTCATTGTAGACACTGCGTTCTTCCGCGGCAACTTCCCACAGAGCATTCGCATTGAGGCAGTTGCTGCCGCCTCGAATGAGGAGGCCATTCAAGCGGAATCTTGGTCTGAGGTTGTGCCCCAATCTAAAACAGGTGCCGACAAGGAGCATACGTTCAACGTTAGCTCCGCACAGCCCGTGACGCACGTCAAGCTCGTAATGATCCCTGATGGCGGCGTTAAGCGACTGCGCGTGTTTGGCACGCGCGCATAGGCGCACTCAAAAAGCTTAAGACACAAAAATGGCCAGATCCGCGCACCAAGGCGCTCAGTCTGGTCCAAAAAAAGACGCCGCTTTGCGGCATTTAAATTAATATAGTGATTAGCACATAGAACCTCCACCTAAGCCCTGCGAAAGCAGCACTATACCTTTGTCACGGCCTTCCTTCTGTCTGGTCAGCTCAAAACGTCTTTAAAAAAAAAAAAAGAACGTGTGAACACTCAATTGTGCCCCACAAAGGCGTCAAACCAAGAGCTTTGCGCCGAACAATTTGTCGAGATGACTGCCGGTACAATTCAGTTATGTTAAGTCTAGAGTCCATTAGTAGAGGGGAGAGAAAAAATAAATAGTAAGCTAACGCCATTTGGACGACTTGCGAGCAAGCTTGGCAACATCCTTGCGCCGGCGCCGCAACGCGCGATTCCATTCGCCTCGGTTCTCCCAGAACGCGGCTTCCCACGCCGCCGGGTCAAAGTCTGTCACTAGCTTGGCAGCCATGGTCTGCGAGCGAAGGTACGGTGACTCTTTGTGGTCAAAGAACAAGCCTACCTTAGGCGGACCAAGCACCGGAGCAGCCGCTTTCGGTACAGTAGTGCTAGGCTCAGCAGCCTCTGTGGCCGCAGTCTCTTCGGGACTGCCAAACAGCGTGAACGGTTTGTCCACGCTGAGAGCAGAGCGCAGCGACTCCGTGACGGGGTTAGCAGGCGGCTCTGACGCGTCTGGTAGCTCAACATCGCTCTCTTCTGCGTCCGAGTCCAGCTCGGCGCGCGTGGTAGACGCTGCAGGCACGCTCGAGCGCGGCACAACCTCGATCTCATCATCTGAATAGTTTGCAGGCTCGAGTTCCGCCTTCTGTTCCCGGAACTCCTCGAAATCACTGTCACTAAGGTACGCAGACTTCCTCGCCAGCTCCTCAGCAATGCGTTGATCGCGCTCATGCTCGTCGTGTAACGCCGAAACAACCTCCACTGCTTTACCCTCGGAGTCACGCCACTCGCCGTCTACAAAGTGGTCCACCAGCTTGGACAGCGGCCGCCGCTCCACGCCCCACAGCTTCCGCTTGCGCGGCTTCGGCTTGTGTAGTTTGCCCTTGATCATGACGCGGAACGTAATGTCATCTCGCGGCGCTGGGGCAGTGCGCTCGCGAGCATGGAATACGTTGATTTCACGCGGAGGCGTGGACCGATGCCGCTTCAGCTGTTCCGGATTATACTTCGGAACCGGCGTAGAACCCTCCTGCTTCAGTCGTTCCTCGTAACTTGGCCGCGCCTCCTGTATGGACAGCTTGGATTGCTTGAATGTGACACCATTGAGCGCGGCAGACAGCGCATGGTACTGCTTCTCGTCTAGATCCATGTCCACATACGCAAAATAGAAGTCGCCGAATTCTTTTCGGTGCAACGAGATTGGGGACTTCAGCGGGCCATGCCGTACGAGGCGTTTTTCCAGTTCGTCTACTTTTTCTGCAAGCGCAGGAGAAATGTGCCCGATGTGGATCCTCATTGCGCGCTGTGCCGATTCGATTCGACAACAGTTGAAGGTCTGAGCTCACGCCGTTTTTTGGGCCCAGGGTATTTTTTTGAAATTCAGCAGCAGCGTTGTGGGACTCTTGGTGAAATATTCCAGAGAGCCTGAGCCGGGGCGAGGGTTGTGCTCCGCTGCAAAATGCGGGCACCTCCCTCTCTCTCCATGTTCCCCGAATTGCACAAACTTAATTGCACACAATTAATTGTGCAAACGAGATGTTGGGCAACAGCATCCTCAAACTTCTAATATAGCTTGCAAATACTACGCTTTATGACATTGTTAAGCGTGTTCGTCAACACTGGCGTTTTTTTTTTCTAAGTCAAAACCATTTAGTAGTAGAGTCCACAACTTTTTAGGAAGATTCTAACAGCAACTACCGGAATAGCTCAGCTTGTTCTAATGTTACAGTTAAATAAGACTATGCATAGTATGCAAATGAGGTCATGCTTACCCGAAGATACGGAACTTCATCTCACGAATGCAGCCCTTGAAGTGGTCCCAGCCGCCGCGCGCTGCATCGCCGTTCTCCTCGAGTCGTCGGCTCAAATACTCCTTCGTCTCCTTGGCCGGTCCCCAGGGTACGTACTTGACGACCTTGAATCCGCGGAGCGAAAGGTCCTTGCTCTGGTCGTCATTCATGCCCATAAGCTGACCGAATACAACGTCCTCGCTCTTCGCAAGGTCGAAGCTAGCGGGCGCCTCATTCTCAATGCGGCTGGCAATCATGTTGCAGCTATCCAGGTTATGCGATGCCACAATGAGGCGACCCACGGGGCCCTTACGCTCGCCGGCCTTCCAATCAGCCAGCAAATAGTCGAGCATCAGGTTCGTGCCAGCATTGTACGACTTGTCGGAGTCCTCCTTCGTGCGGTGAATCACGTTCCAGCGGTCAGGCTCCGAGTGAATGTAGGCACCACGCACAAGCTTCATGCCCACTTGGTATCCCTCCTTCTTGGCCAGCTCGATCTCGTTCTTCAGAACGTCAAGCGAGTTCTGCAAGTACATCTGAATGGTTCCCGCAACCAGCACGTCGCCATTGCGGTTGAACTCCTTCATCATGCGGCGCTGCGCATCGTAGACACCCCTCTGCAGCCAGTCCTTCTCAGCATCAAAAACAATAACGACCTTACCCTCGCCGTGGTCCTTCGCGTACTGGCAAAGAGAACGGCACACGTCCAGATACTTCTCATATTTCTCAGCGTATGCAGGGTTGTTATAGTTCGCCAAAATGTCGGCAGAGTTGTCCATGAGTCCTGTTGGCTTCAGGGCAATGTAGCCAGATGCGGGAGCCACGATCGCCTCGCCGTTCTTGTGCTTCTCCGCGATCTCCTTGTTGAACTTCACAAAGACCTCGGAGATGCTGTCCTTGATCTGGCTAACTGACTGAGCCAAAACGTCGCCCGAGAGCTTGCCGTTAGCATCTTCGACCGCGTACGACAGCATCATGTTACCGATGCCTCGGTTCCAGAGTCGCATTCCCGTCTCGCGCACCTCCTTGAAGTTCTCGCCGCCCGTGTAGATCGGGCACACAAGTGCCTTCACAATTGGAGTTGGGGTATATGGAAGCAATTTAGTGGCCAGCTTAAGAAGCCAGCCATGCGAAGTGACAAAAGTGAGGCCTGAGTAGCAGAAAAGGTCCCGGTTGGAGTAGCTCTTCAGAAACTGCGGGATTGCTGGTGGAGCCACGCTCGAACCGGGTGTTTGCAAAGGCTCGGTCGGCGTGACGATCTCTGGCGAGCGGCGCTGCCGCGTAGAAGCCAGCCTTTTCTGCAGCAAAGACACAACTCGTGGTCTGAAGGGACGGCTAATGTGGCTGTTCATTTCCTAAAAGTCAATGGCTTGCGCAACCCAACTTTGCCTACGGCGTGTGTTTGTGGGCGGCCAGGCTTAAATACTTATTTTTTGTGTGTCTGATCTTTCCACCCACTGAGCCATGTGCATGCGTCAGGTGACAGGTTGACCCACCTTTGGTCCCGAGTATTCATGTGAAGACGGGGGAGGAGCCCGGTCCCACGCCTCCCGACGCAGCCCTATCGTGGAACTTCGGTGAGGAGCAGTGACTCAAGCGGGCAGGATCGTCGATAATTTAGGCGCATGAAGGCCTAACCACGCAAATGTGGGATAAGATCGCCTATCCTCCGCTGCTATTGGCGGGAGATATCGTACGGTAAACGGAGTCCAGATAAGGCTCTAAATGACACATTTTTGAGGTACCAAAGCAAAATAAGTTTTAAGCTATGCATAGGCTAGAGAAATACAAAAAAAAATTTCCGTGAAGTTAGCATCTCATGCAAAAAGCACGTTGTGTGAGGTGAGTGCGTTACCTGCTCACATGCGACTATTATAACAGTTTAAGCGTAATGACCAGTATCCCAGAGGTTTACCACTAACTGGCACACAAGACCCGTAAATCAACATAGCAATAACTACACCAATTAACGGCCGTAAACCAAGAACGGGGCCACAATTAGGAGCTATTGCGTCAGCCTGCGAAAAACGGACTGCATACACCGCAAGCAACCATATGCAATGAATGCATTGACTCCGCATGGGCAGGCGAGTTCAGGGTTGAAGCATGGAACCAGAGGTGATCTTCATTACCTGAAGCACATCAGTCCTATAATAATAAAGCTGAGCCTCTAGGCACATAGGTGCACATAATTCTACCCAAAGTATTAGGCATATATGAGTAGTTTCGACTTCCACGAGGACTTTAGAATAATATTAAGAAGACGCGCTGATTCCGAATGGTCTTGTGATTTGACATAGGCCAACCGAGAAGCACTGCATTCCAACACGCCCTGCGACAGCGGAGGTTGTACCCAGTCTACTCGCAGCCACCTGGAGTGGCTATTGATGTTTCACACTTGGAGCTCGCAGATTTCGGTAAAGTGGCGCCCAACGTTCTGCTGCTTCTACCCGCAGACCCTGAACAGGCCAATGCAGATACAGATACAATAGTTGATTTCGTGTGTATCGCACCCGCGACGCTCGTGCACGACCATGCAGCTCTTATAACGGTTGCGTAAGGGACCGCACTGCTGGTTACGCACTCTCGTGTGGACCTGATGAAGCTGAGCCCCTGATAAAGGCTCATTTTGAGCTCTAAATATTGGTGAATCTTATTTCGTAGTAATAAAGCCGTGGCGGCTAAGAAACATAGCACTGACTTTTGGATTTAGAATTCGGCTATGAGGGCCCGCTGAACTGCCGACCAAGCGCACGGCACGAAGCATATACTAAAAGATTGAGCTGCGCATAAGATCTACAGATTCTCGTCTTCTATCACTTTTAATTCAAAGCGCCTTCACTTTAGGCTTCCATCTAGGTTTTTTCCTCAAGGAGAGTGTAAGAAAAGTAGGCTGGTGCACTTGCACTTTTTGTGCGCTTGAATTCACTATATTCTAGCTGACAATACGGTCTCCGCAAATCGGCGATTTAGCTAATCGCCTCGCCAAATGTAAGCTAGTGTCTGACTAGATAACGGATATCAGATCGCAGCGCTCGTGCATATAGGGTATGGGGCGATGCACTCTAAAGCTCGTCTGTCAACAGAATGGGAGCGACTAATGCCGCCCTGAAGTAAAATGGTAGTATATTCTTCATTTTTATTCGCTGCGATAGTGTTTTTATGAACAATAGCGAGAGCCTCAGTATGGCACACTATCGTGTCTCGTGCGCGCCAGGATCCCCGCGAATATGCATCAGTATACACGTGAACGCCAGGGGCATGCAAGCATACCCCAACGTCTTTCTTATGCGCATGCCGAGTTGCGGGTGACCTTTTTTTTGGTATAAGAAAGATAAGAATGCCGATCACGTAGCTCCTATAGTTGAAGATGATTTTGCCGGCGTTAATTCTAACAGCACTGGGCCTTGCGGATGCTTTCAAAACTCAAATTAAGCCAGGTCTCACGAAGCCCTTTGACCAGAATTCTCAGGACCAATACTCCCCACTGCGTTACCTCGGTGGTTTAGGTCCCTATATAACTAGGGCGGGCAACGGAATCTCTACTGAAGTTCCGGATGGCTGTGAGGTTGATCAAGTCGTAATGCTTCAGCGCCATGGTGAGCGGTATCCTGAGCCAGATGCCCTGAAACAGCACAAGGCTGTGTTGAAGAAGCTTTTCGATGCGCATCTTTCTGTTCCATTTTCAGGTGACCTTAACTTCCTCAATGACTGGGAATATTTCATGAAAAATGATGGCGATGCCGGCTTGGAAACACCGTCTGGGCCTTATTCTGGTTTGGCGGATCTTTACAACAAGGGTTCAAGCTTTGCCGGGAAGTATGGCCACTTGTGGGATGGCGCAAGCTCGGTGCCGTTGTTTGTCAGTGAGAACGAACGCGTTATCCAGTCTGCTCGCAAGTTCGGCGAGGGATTCTTCGGCTATAATTATACTGACGTCGCCCAACTGAACATTATCCCCGAGGATCCGAAGGCAGGCGGAGATGCCTTGGCGCCCTATTACTGCGCCAACACTACAACAACGTCGTGTGACGTTGGCGAAAAGACTGGCCACGATGCCGTGTATGATATTGTATACCCCGAGTTTGACATCGCTGCCGTTCGTTTGAACAAGGAACACAATTTGAAACTTACTGGCTCTGATATTGGACAGCTTCTAGAGATTGGTGCCTTTGACGTGAGCATCAACGGGAACTCGGCATGGCTAGATGTTTTCACGCGCGAGGAATGGATTGCGTATAACTATCGCAAGGCGTTGTGGTTCAACTGCTACTTTGGGTCCGACTCACTCGTGGCAAAGTCGGGTGGTATGTTGTTTGCAAACGCGACGACAGAGCTATTGAACCAAGGCCCTGATGGTTCCGGGCTTCCACTCGTGCTGAACTTCGCGCACGACGCGGACATAACCTCGGTTCTTGCTGGCCTTGATATCCTTACACCTTTGAAGAAGCTGTCTGCAGATCGCATCACATTCGATACGCGCTATGAACTGAATGACATTATCCCCATGGGTGCGCAGCTTGTTGTCGAGCGACTACGATGCAAGGCTCCTTACCTCACGAACTCGACGAATGTCGTGGCTTCGAATGCGTCATTGCCCGACTCGTACTTGAATGCAACGTATGGAGAGTACAATGGCAGCCAGTGGAATTTGACGGGCTATTACCCTGCCAACGTAACGAATGCAACCACGGTATCTAATGCCACTTTCAAGCTTAACAACTCAGATGGTGCCCACCAGGGAAACTACAGCAATCGCACTGTCGGAACGCCATTTCAAAACTCCACGATAGTCGTCACCAATACTACAAATGCCACAACAGTTACAAACATCACGGAGACCCAAGTTTACGGTTTCAACACCACCAAAGCAGGCCCCGAGGAGGAGTCGCTGTTTGTGCGTGTCGTTCTTAACGACGCAGTCGTGCCTCTGGATTTCTGCTATGATGGGCCTGGCTATTCGTGCTCGCTGGCAAGCTGGACCGGCCATGTTGCCAAGCAGGTACAGTTATATAACTACAAGGAGGTCTGCAATCCCGCTGCACAGAACTTGCCCGAGGGCATCACGTTCTATTGGAACTACAATCACACGACTGATCTAGACGAGCCAAATGGACCTATTCCCTGGCAGGTATCGTCTGAGGTGTAAATCGAACATCAAAACATAAAACGGCGCTAAAAAAGTGAATACTTTCAAAATTTTCAATGTAAATTTCGATTTAGTTCGATGATTGAATGGTCTAATAAAAACCTGCTTCAGCAGAAATAGCGTACATGCCATGTTCGGTATCACGATGTTGTTTACTTCAAGGTTCTTACCCGGTAGTCCTCTCTATACAATCCTCCGTGCGACAAGATACCAATTGGGGCCGCTTGTGGCAACCATATCGTAAAATGCTCAATGACTGAGCAGAAAGCCTTAATACCTTGCTTATGGCCAGTCGGCGTAATTAGTAGAAGGCGTCACGTACAATTGGTATACAAAAAAAAAAACTAAACAGGAATTGCATGGTTGTGCATTATGCAGCGCGTTCAGTAACTCAGTAACTCGAGAAGTCCGAGTTGTCTAGTTTATCATAAGAAGAGAACTCATTCGAGTCGCTCTTGTCCGATTCGTCTTCGGGCTCCTCATCACTCGACGACGTAGGGACAACGGTGTAAACAGCAAACATCTCTGATGAAGAGGCCTCATCAGACGAGCTACGTCTTTCCTGCGACTCGGATAGCCTTCGGCGAGACAACGTTTGCACAGGCTCAGACTCCGACCCGGAAGTATGTCTGGCCTCTTCAGCAAGAAACAGGCCCGTCGCCTTCTCCACGCCGTCGTCCTGCTCCGGCGGCGGGCTTTCGTCGCCGCGGCGTGCCGCTTGCTGGCGCTTGGCGCGTACCTCTTGAATTGCCTCCCAGTACATGCGTTGCTCGTCCATTGTCTGGGCAATGCGGTCGCAAATGGGCTCCCAATTGAAAGCAATAAACAGCCCGACGCCAACAAGCGCGCCACTACCGAAACACAGAGCGGGCGTGAGCAATCCGGGCATAGCAGGTTGTGTGGCGTGCAACAATTTCCCCACAGGTGACAACGACGACTTCTGAACGTGTACCCTAATTAAAGGTGAGGGTGCCCCTACCCTAATGCGACACCTGGGTTGTAGAATCAGGTATGATTTGCGAAACGCAACTGAGCGAGGGCTGCAAAAGCCGAATTCACAAAGCCATGATTATGCTTTTGTACTATATTATATTATATTATATTATATGTTTTGTTTTGAATGTGGCGTTTGTTCATTCAGTGAAAGGGAGAGGGGTTTCAAACAACAAACAATATCGGTAAAAATGGATTGCGTTTCAAAAGCCATGTGGCGGTTCAATAAATAATTCAATAGATGCTATGTTGCTCCCAAAAAGTTGACGAAATCAGCTTGGGCTCAGTAAAGTTATTAGCTTCACTTCAGTGTGTGGTGTGATAACCATAGATCTTGTGGGCTTTGTGTGTTTTTATGGCAGTAGAGTTGCTTTGTAGTGGTGGTACTTGGCATAGGACACGCTATAAATATTAAGATGCTTTCTTAGAGGGGCTCGTGCCTCATGAGGTACGAAATGGACTCTCCATTATGCAAACGGCGGATTGCTTCGGCAATGGTCGCGCTAATGTCTATCTGCTTGATCTTGGGACAGTCACGCAGCGAGTCGCGCAACGGAACGCTGTTTGTGCACACGACAAAGTCCAAAGCACTGTTCTCGATGATACTCTGCGCGTTGCCTGAGAAGATGCCGTGCGTGACGAGGGCAAGCACGCCGCTGGCGCCGTGCTCGATGAGCGTCTCGGCCGCCTTTGCCAAAGTCCCGCACGTATCGGCCATGTCATCGACCAAAATGCACAACTTGTTGCGCACGACACCAACAAGAACCATATCACTCACCTTGTTTGCCTGCCGCCGCTCCTTGTGGATAAGAGCCAGCTCCAGATCCAGGCGGTCGGCGAGCCCCGCTGCGCGCTTCGCGCCGCCAGCGTCTGGACTCACAATGACCGCGTCGCGGCCGCACGTCTGTAGAAAGTGGTTGCGGATGAAGTGCTCGGCCGTGGGCTCGGCCACAAGATTGTCCACGGGGATCGTAAAGAAGCCCTGGATCTGCGGCGCGTGCAAATCAAGCACGACGACGTGGTCCGCGCCGGCACGCTGCAGCATGTCTGCCATGAGCCGTGCCGTGATGGGCGCGCGACCCTTGTCCTTGCGGTCCTGGCGCGCGTACGGAAACAGGGGAATCACAGCGGTGATGCGCCGGGCCGAGGCCTGCTTGCAGGCGCCAATCATGAACAGCATTTCTATTACGAAGTCATTGATGGCGCCGTGGCCTGTCTGCATAATGTACACGTCTGCGTCCCGCACAGACTCCCGGAACAGGACCACCGTCTCCTCGTTCGGCATCTTCAGGCCCTCCACATCGGCAATCTTCACTCCCAGCCGCTGGGCCACGAGCTCCGACAGAGCGGGGTGGCTCGATCCGGAAAGCAGCTTAATGGAGTTCGTTCCCAGCATGCCCTGCCTTTCGAATCCACCAATAAGTGTCCAACTTATTCCGCCGCTTGCAAAAAAGCTGATCAAAAACCGTAACACGTGCGGGATCCGGGGAGTGACGAAGAATTGCCTCACCTTCTGCCCCGACCGCTGCGATGCGTCAGCTGCAGATAAGCCGGGTGGGTTCAGGCCGGAGTGCCTAGGCCGGCGAGCGCGGCCGACGGCTGCGTCGCGACACCGTAGAACATATTTATAGCAGCGCGAGCCGATTTGCTCTACTCATCCATTCTTAAACGGACCTTTCGCGGAATCTGTCACTGCGCGATCCCACAAACAGATATTTTTATTAATAGATTCGCGCGATCGAACCGCCGACTTACCCAATGCGTAACACGCCGCGCACGAGCCGGTGGTTCAAAGCTATAAAAGCGCAATGCAGATCTTAAGCATATTCCCCATTATATTTCAATGAACGACTCTTTCGAGGCAACAATGCAAGGCTTCATGCCGCGGGCGCCGCCCACGACACAGGCCTTAATGGCCACCAATCCTTGGAACTCTGAAGATAATACGAACCGCGTACTGGCGCCGGAGAGCCGTAACTTTACACCGCCGACCAGCTACAGAGCACCGACACCGGGCGTTACGAGCGGTGTTACGCCAACTGGATCTAACGCACCGCCCACAAGCAGCCACACAGCACCTGTTTACAGTGCCAATGGCTTAGCTCCTGGTGAATTCAGCAGCCATGTTGCCGCGCCAAGCTTGAGCGCTGTTGGCGCGAGTAATTTGAACACACGCGCCAACGCGGGCATGAGCTCGCGGGCAAACGCGGTGAACCTGACGCTTAACCCGAGCATCATCAATTCCGCCAGCGTGAACATTGGCCTCGGCATCAGCCGCATGCCCTCCAGTATGTCATCGGGCCCAACGTCCAGCCTGGACCCCACGACGTCCAACTCGGCCGCCTCTGCGCACTCAAGTTCCGCCATCGCGAAAATCGACTGGAATCACTCGGCCTTCTCCCCTAGATTGAGCTTTGCCAATGAGGCAAATGCCCAGCAGAAAGACTACTTCCGAAGCAACCCGATCGCGAGTAGCTCTACGCAGCAGCAACAGCAAGGCCAGACCAGCATTCCGGGCCTGCTTCCGAACGACATCCAAAACGACACCTTCGTCATGGACTCAGAAGAGGGCCCCGAGGAGATCATTAGCGAATTGAAGCTTCAGGTCGAGTCCCTCATTACTGCCATCGTCATGTCCAAGCCTGAGTCTGGCAGTATGGCTTCCTCAAGTGCGCTGCAAGGTGCAGACGGTGTGGAAGTTGCCCATCGCATCATGAAGCGCCTTAAGGCTCTGCGCCAGGAGAACGAATATCTGGGTAAGCTCACAAACGGGACCAGAGTTGCTGAATTGGAGGCCAAGACGCGGGTGCTCGAGCAAGAGAATGCAATGCTCAAACAGCAATTGCTCCAGCGCGGCGAAACGATCTTCACCGATTAACCTGGATCAATCTATTCTATACTAGCTCAAATTTCTCTAAATCTTTATTATCATCTTAACTTCTCGCCTTTCAATAGTCCCACTCATATTTTGTGATTGCCCTCGCATGCATTCGCATCGCATACATCTCGGTTGGGGTTATTGGCCGTGCTCTTTTTGGCGGTACACAGCTATGTGCAAGTAGTGCTTCGCATGAGTGGGAACGCAGGAACGGCAATTGAAGCAGAACTACGACAGCCACTACTCAGACGGGTCCCAGTTTACTTCGTCTTTAATGAACTTTTTGACTGCTCGTTTGATTCTCTCTATTTATTTTGTAAGCCTGTGAAATAGCCCGTCCATTGCCATTCTCTATGGTCCGGAAGTCAAGCTTTTAAACGTCCCGCCATACCTATACTCAAATAGTAATTACTATACGGCGATACCACGAGAGCTTTTCTCATTTATTATTTCAGATTAATTTGCGGCGCCATATGTCCTAAAGACCCACGGTTTACACCTGTCTGGGTTTGGTTAGCATGGGTTTGGTTAATACTTTTTCGAAAACAGGACCCGAGATTTTTCATCGTCAACTCTTAGGTGTCTGTCAAGGAACAAATGAAGCGTGCCAGCGAGACACAGAGCCCCAATAAGGCCGCTAAGAGTACTGAGACCGATGCGCCCGCTAAAACCGCCCCAGAGGCTGTCAATGCTGACGGAGAGGTAGAAATGGGAGATTTCGAGGACCCGTACGGTGACGACTTCGAGTCCGAGGACGAGATTTTCGAGGCTGGCGAGAACGGCGAGCCCGATGAAGACGACGACGAGAGCAAAAAGACCGAGCGCGAGGCCCAGGCGGCCGACTCGAGGCAACGTGTGTACATTCCGCACCGATCAGCGCCATTGGGCCCTAATGAGCAGATGGAGCCCGATTACTCGACATACGTGATGCTACACAGCTTCAATGTGAAGTGGCCGAGCCTCTCATTTGCCGTGCTACCCGATGGGCTTGGATCGGACCGCCGAAAGTTCCCTCACACCATGTATTTGGCTACGGGAACGCAAGCGGCCAAGCCGAAGGACAATGACGTTTCCCTGATGAAGGTGAGCTCGCTGGGACGCACACTTGCTAATGACAATAGTGATGATGAGGAGGATGAGGATGACGAGGATGTTGATGCTGATCCCGTTCTGGAGTCGCGTGAAATGCCCACGCTGAGCACAACAAACCGCATCCGCATTAGCCCGTTCGCATCCATGAGTAATGAGTATCTTGGCGCGAGCATGTGCGAAAGCGGCGACGTACACATCTGGGACTTCACGGGCGCTTACAACTCGCTTGTGCGCGCGGGATCGCAATGGAACAAGAAGCCCGTGCACACCATCAAGAACCACAAGACTGTCGAGGGGTATGCGCTTGACTGGTCGCCCCTGATTCAGAGCGGGTCTCTGCTCACTGGCGACGTCGAGGGCAACATCTACCACACGACGCGACAACCACAGGGCTGGACAACAGATGCGACCCCATTTGTCAATCCCGAAAAGGGCCACTCGGTCGAGGACCTGCAATGGAGTCCCGTGGAGAAGACGGTGTTCGCGTCCTGCGGCTCGGACGGCCATGTCCGCATTTGGGATACGCGCCAGGCCGCACGAAAGCCTGCGCTCAGCGTTAAGGCGGCATCAGTTGACCTGAATGTGATGAGCTGGAACACGCGTGCACCGCACCTGCTCGCTACGGGCCACGACGATGGCGCGTTTGCCGTATGGGACTTGAGGACGTTCACGAAGGGCAGTCCGGTAGCAGACTTCAAGTTCCACAAGCAGGCGATCACGTCGATCGAGTGGAACCCCAATGACGAGAGTGTTCTCGCCCTTGGCTCCGAGGATTCCACGGTCTCGCTGTGGGATCTTTCTGTGGAGGCTGATGATGAGGAGGTTGCTGAGCAGCACAAACAGGCAGGCGGAGATCTCGACGACATTCCGTCGCAGCTCCTGTTCCTTCACTGGCAGCCCAACGTGAAGGACGTGCACTGGCACAAGCAGATTCCGGGTGCTCTTGTATCTACTGGCAGCGACGGGTTCACGGTCTGGAAGAGCATTAGCGTATAAACAGTTATTTGACACAACAGTAAATAATGCACAAAGTAGGGAGCAGTGAGCACCAATCATTCAGCTGCTCCGAGTAATTAATGGCTTTCTATAATGCACTTTTATCTTTTTTTTCTTTTTCTGAGCTGCTCAAGAGAGATGCGAATGCAGTCGCTTCTTTAATGTCTGAGCAAAGCGGTTTCCTCTGTTGGCGCAGTAGACTCAGCCTCAGGCGGGGACGCCGACTGCGCGTCGCGTGCGGGCGGCGGTGGTGGTGGTGTGGCAATTCGATCTGCGACCCGTGCCGTCGTGACGCATGAATAGTACATTGCCATGATAAACAGGACGAGCTGGAAGGACGCGGCAGCAAAGAGCGAGATCCACGTCGACCAATGCGAGTCTTTGCGCATGGCAAGACTCAGGCACCAGAGGTATCCACCGGGGATTTGCAGTAGCATCATTGTCACTGAGAGCGAGCCCGTGTGCTTGAGGCGGTACGTAGTGACCATTTGCGGGAAGTACTGGACGAATCCTACGCTCAATGCTAAGAGGCCAAATACAGTCGCGAGGCGTTGTATGGCGGCTGCACTGCGAGTGACCAGTACGAGAACGAGAATGAGGGCATCCACAACACCAACGATGTGCGCCGATCGCATTACAGCATCCCCCTCTGCGCCAGCACGGCGGAATCTTACAGCCAGCGCAAGCAGAATTGTGGGCCCCAAAAAGCCAGCAAACAGCTGGGCAAGACTCATGTAGCTGCTGAAGCAGTCGAAGCCACTGATCGAGCGCACGCAGCAGGCCGCGAGTGGCCGCGAGAGAATGAGAATGTTGCCAAACGCGAATGCAGAGCCAAGGTTCATCAGCATGAGAAAGTAGGGGTTAATGCCCTCTACGGTCTGCCGCCGCACAATTGTGACCTGCTGAGGAACGTAGCTGAGGAAAATGCCCAGTGCAAATCCGCCTGCCGTGGCCGTGCCCATAGCAGCATGGCCCTCATATACATCGCACGACGCCGTACCATTCAGCACCATTTTAAGTCGAGCGCACGAGGTTTTGAGCAGCTACCTGAGTGCAGAATAAATGCTAGAAACCAATTGATTATGAGCCGGACCCGAAACACCAAGAAAAAGTGCTTTAAGTTGCCGTCGCTGCACTCTCAGATGTGTTCGCTCGCTTCACAGTTAAAGGCGGGTGCAGGCAGCTGACTGACTGCGACTGCTGCTGCTGATTTAAAGGGAAACGCGCGTTTCGCGCGGCGAGACACACGATACGCGTTGACCGACGACATTACTAAGCCGACTTTACTGGCTTGAAACCAGCCAGTAAACCGCCGGCTATAACCTACTAGGACAGAGAGCCATGCCCACCACACCCACGGCCTTTGCCGAAATCGCCCGGTTCAGCAAGTCTCCGGTCGAGCTGCGGTCGCGCGTGATGTCGCTGTACCGCGCGTTCGTGCGCCGCGCGCCGCAGTTCGTGGAGATGTACGAGATGGACGTGCCCGTGAACATTGTGCGCACGAAGCTGCGGCAGCAGTTCGAGCGCAACCGCTACGTCGAGGACATGCGCGTGCGCAACTTGCTGCTGGCCCAGGGCCACAACGAGTTCCAGGAGACCGTGAACTTCTGGAAGCAGGAGGGCCACGTGCTGAAGTACTTCGACGACTACCTGGCCACGAAGATCGAGCAGAAGCCCGACAACTTTGTCCGTCGTTTCATCAAGAACGAGGCATAATTTATTTTACAACCGCTCGTTTGCAGCGCTGGTGGCTACTGCCGCTGACTCGAGTCTACATGTACAATTTTTAAAAACAAGCGTTCGGCGCCAAAATGTTTTGCAACAGTTCGTAAGATTTTAAGAAAGTCATTTAAAGCCATGTATTATGCTGCTTCATTGCACCAAAACTGGTGCTTTACGTCCACAAGTGTGAAATTATGTTTAGGATGCAGCTGCCAGCTGACGCAAATGCTTAAGGGCACCTCCGCTCTCGTCGACCGCAAGCAGAAACTCGCATATCTCGCGACAGATCTCGACCTTTCCCGCTGCCAGCGCGGCTTTGTATAAGCTCTGTGTTCTACCATCGAGTTGTAGGCCTGCCAGGCTCGCCGCTTCCGTGTCCGGCGTGCCCTGCTTCTCGGTCGTCTGCACCACAAGCAAGAACTCGCTAGCCGTCTCGAGCTCGTCACGCGCCAGACACTCGTCGAAGATCTGCGCGGGGCTTTTGCCAACCGCCCCAAACAGCCGCGGCCAGTATTTTATGTCCACCTTTCGCGCACAGCTCGCAACAATCAAACGCGCTCCTTCGTCCTCTTGGAATGCCTCAATCAACTGCAGGGTCAGCTTGACTCCACCTTGCTCATCGTCGTTGGTTACAGCCCTGTAGAGCAGGGTTTCCAGCACTCCACTGAAATACGGCATCTTGCTATACTTACGAGCAAGCTCGACGGCTTTGTCGAATGCAGAAACGAGAGCGGCTTCCAGAACATAGGGGATGTACACTTCCTGTGAGGTGACTGGCCGCGCAACAATGAAGCTTCCATCGTAACTGCGGATGGGTTCTGCCTCAACCAACGCTAACACGCCGCGGTTCGGGCTGATATGCACAGGGTACGCATCCAACGGAATAGTGGTGAGGTACGCATTGTCGCTGTCATTGGTGTCCGCGTCCGCATTTGCCTCATCAGTATTGGATGTTGCTACCGCGTCATCCACCCTAGTAGTAGTAGTAGTAGTAGAAGTTGTGCCATTCTCTTCCTCAGTGAGGACCTCCTCAGTTGGTTGCGGCTGCGCATGCTGTGCATGCTGCGCGTGAGGCTGCGATTGTGAAGGAGCGCCCTGGATCGACTGGGAACGAGAGGGCCAACTGGTAATGATCATCTCCTGTCCATCAAACACGCACAGCAATTCCTCTGCTGCTAGATATGTGAATGACTCAATGGGCTCAGCAATGGTCTGGCGTTGGTACTTGCGGTGTTCATCGATGCTGGAAATAAGCACCAGTGCGTTTCCGACCAATACTAAAGCTCGTCGCTCATCCACGAGAGAAATAGCCCTTACGGCAGGGGCAGGCCGGGACCCTGGAAGCACGCCTGAGAGTGGAATGTCTCGTACGAGGTCGAACTCATTCTGCGAGAGATCGTATATGAGCAAGCGAGCTGTATCACCCACGAGCACTGCCAAAAGATTACGGGGTCCCTTGCTCATGAGCGTCACGACGCTGCCGGGTCCACTACCCAGCACGTCTTGAGCAATGACTTGCTGTTCAGTACTGGAACCAAGATTTAGTGCGGCCACACTAGCACTGCTGGGTAAAGCAGAGATGTTCGCTAGTCCTGAACCACTGCCAGAAGTCGATGTCGAGTCTCCGTGCGCCACAGCTTCCTGAATCGATCTGCGCCGGTTGCCGCTCGCTGGAGGACTATCAGGCGATGAAAGTGAATCGCGGTTCGTATGAGCGCCCCGTGACGTAGACCATTGGCTCGGTATACCACCGGAAGATGATTTCTGATGATATACACTGACGGGGGAAAACATCTTGAGGCTTGTCGTGCCGTCATCAGCGCTCTGAGTTGCTGCCACAAGGCGCCGACCATGCCAACATAGACCACCGTGTACCATAGAATCTCGGTCGCCGAGCTCTTTCCATTGCCGCGTGGCCAAGCTGAACAGCATGATGCCCACAGTTCCTGAAACGGCCACGTAGCGGCCATCGGGGCTGCTACAGACATGAGCCAAGGGCCAATTTTGAGGCATATACCACGTTGGAAAGGGCACGGTCAACCACATTTGGCTTCCGGAACCACCTGTGGCGTTAGATTGCAACCCGCGCGGCGACGGTCCGTGGTAAACCATTAGCCGACCATTGCCATGCAGTAATGGTCGCGTGCGCTCACTGCCATGGTTGCCACTCCAGCGTAGAATATTATGCATACGAAGCTCGCCGTTACTGTCCAGGAGTATCAACCCATCAGCGTGGACCAGCCATTCGCCGTGGACAGTTCCTGTTGGCTCGGTATCACTCGAGGACTTTTCTTGGTGATGATAGAGGGTGAGGCCCAACGATGAGGACAGAAGCCAACCGTTTGCACACGATAAAAGCAAGACTGTACCCGCCGGAGCCCACTGTACAGAGTTTATACGGCATGATACATCCAAGGGTAGCTCGAACAATTCGGACTCTGCGGCGAGCGGGTCAGAAAGAACGAAGACACGGTTTGTGTCAGTTGCAAATGCGAGCTTTCCCATGCGGAAGTTATAGTCCACGGAGCAAACACCCTTCAGCGGCACGACCGAGCTCGAGACTAATGTGGCCGAGGAGGCGGTGAGGCCCTTAAAATGCATGACGAGCGCTGTTCCGCTGTGCATCGTGAGGGACGAGATCCACTCATCCTTGGCCCAGATGCCCACGGCAGCCCCAGAAATAGACTCTTGCGGATGCTCGTCGAAGAAGTCGATGTCGAGGAGCCGCAAGGCCGGCGGCTTGAGCGGGTCGCGAGACTCGAACGAGTGCCAATCGACAACATGGACGTGCTGGTGGGTGTAAACGACGAGCAGCGGCCCCAAAGCGCAGAGCTTGACGACCTTGTGCTCGGGCTGCAGGGTGTTCAGCGGCTCGAGCCAGAGCTCGCGCGCGCCAATTCCCTCGCCCGGACCTGGAGTCACAACATAGCCGATCTTGAGCACCTCCTCAATGTCCTTTTGCGGCTGGACCGTGAACACGGCCACGCGGTTGTCGGCAGTAAGAACAGCCACAAAGTTGCCTCTAGGGCTCGTGACGACCTGGACAATCTCTGTTTCCGGGAAGAATGCTGGATATATAGCCAGCGGCGTGAGCGGCTTCAGGCGGAACAGGGCGAGAATCGACTTCGAGGCCATGACCAGGTACGATCCGGCCTTTGACACGCAGAACGAGCAGACCTTTTCGTCGGGTAGCGCGGGCTCGAGGTAGCTGCCGAGGCCAGCTACGACCGAGGCCGATCCTTCGGGCCAAAGCATTGAACGTTTAGGCCGTTATTACGTGTCTAAACCGGCTCGGAGGCTGCTGCTATGTGTGCGCTTTAGCGACGGTTGGTGGTGCTCCCACCCCAGGACATGAGCGTATCGAGCGGCACGCACAAGTATCACGTAACATTTGAATTTCGACGCGGTGGTTCAGTGTAAATAGTAATTAAGGGTTATGTACAAACATGGACATGCGGGGAAATCAACATGGCCTCGAGCTGTTTTTTTTTTAGGGAAGAGGCGTGAGGCAGGAGGTGGCGCGCGCTAAGCTCTGAATGCGCGCGAGATTCTGCCGGCGCCAATTACAACATCGTTGTCGTAGAGCACAATGTACTGTCCTGGAGCAACGGCGCGGCGTGTGGAGTCGAACTCGAAGACGGCGCCCTCACTTGACGTTTTAACCTGCGCGACCTTCCACGGCTCCTGCAGAGAGCGGTACTGCGCGAAGAGGTTTGAATAGTCACCCGAGAAGGTGGTGTGCCAGTGGAAGTCGCTGCTGGCGACGTGGTTTGTGAACAGCAGCTCGTTATTCGTGCCGCGCGCAATGAGCAGCGCCTTGCGCGCGACGTCCTTCCCGACCACGAACCACTGGCCGCGGGTCTCTGGATCGGATTGCGGCATTGGAATGCTGGCGCGCTGGCCCACAGTGTGTGTCCACAAGCCGCTGTGCTCGCCAACGACCCTCTGTGGATCAGCAGCGAGCACGACTGGGCCCGGGTCGTCAGTGAGGTACTCAGCAAGAAACTTGCGGAAGCCACGCTGGCCGACGTCCTGCTGCTGCTCGACAAAGCACAGGCCCGTAGAGTCGCGCTTGAGCGAGACCTCGTCCGGGAGCCCGAGCTCAGATGCAAGCTCGCGCACGCGGGGCTTAGCCAAGTGCGCAAGCGGGAACAGCGCGTGGTTCAGCGCAGACTGTTCAACAGTGGCAAGGTAGTAGCTCTGGTCCTTGGGCGCGTAATGGGCCCGGCGCACAAGGGAGTGTGTGGGGTCGATACCAGCGTAGTGGCCCGTGGCCAGCCAGCGAAACGAGGGGTCGGCATGCTGGAGCTGGCGGATGAGCTGGCCAAACTTGATGTAGTGGTTACACCCGAGATCCGGGTTCGGCGTGTCGCCGCGCTGGTACGCGGCCAGCATGGGCTCGAACACGTCCGTCCAATAGTCGTGCTCGAGGTCAATGCGGCGGCAGGGAATCTGTAACAGTTCGCAGAGCTGGCGCACCTCGCGCCAGCTCGACTCCTGGCACCGCGACGTCGACGACCAATTGTTCATGAACACGCCCTCGACATTCGTGAACCGCTTGGACAGCAGCGCAGCGACTGTCGCCGAATCAACACCACCAGACATTGCGACGTGGACCTTTTCTGTAGGGCCCACGCGCGCGATACCCGAGTGCGGGCCAAAGTCAAAAGGCGTATTTTCCGCGGCTGCAAGTGGCGCGAGCGGCGTAAGCTGCGCAAATGCACGGCACCCGCGCTGGCCCGCCCGCGCAGCCTTCAAACCGCTGAGCATTTAGCGCCGCGCGGTCGCTGTTTTAATTTTAATTTTTTTTGGAAGGGGCGCTTAAGCGGCGGCTGTGCAGTGCGTGCCGCGGCTCAATTTTGCCCGCTTAGACGTAGTCAGGCGTTTGGTGCTGGCGGCTGGGAAAAAAAGCAGGGCCGCGAGCGGGTTACACATCCAGACCCCTAAAAAGCGTGCGTGCGGTTTTGCAGCCGCCGCTGGGGGGGGGGTTGGCAGGCTGGCCCGTTGCTGACTGATGCGGCCGGGGGAAGGGACCAGTGTGGGTACCTCACCTCAGGGTGGTCGTGCGATCGCTTTTTCCTAATCCGATCATTGATTAGCTTGGAATGCAAACCCGCGTGCTGCTGAACAAGCCCTTGGTGGATGACCGCGAGTACCGTGTTGTGCGCCTGGACAATGGCCTTGAGGCTTTGTTGATACACGACCCCACCACCGACAAGGCCTCGGCCGCCCTCGAGGTCGGCGTCGGCTCCTACATGGACCCGGACGCATTGCCGGGCCTAGCACACTTCCTTGAGCACCTGCTCTTCATGGGCACTCAGAAGTTCCCTAATGAGAACGAGTACCAGCAGTATGTCTCCGAGCACGCTGGCATGACGAACGCCTACACCGCCTCCGAGGCAACAAACTATCATTTCGAGGTGAGCTGGCCGCACCTGCACGGCGCCCTTGACCGCTTCGCCCAGTTCTTCATTTCGCCCCTTTTCTCGGAGTCCTGCACGAAGCGCGAAATGATGGCTGTCGATAGCGAAAACAAGAAAAACCTCCAGAGCGATGTGTGGCGCCTGTTCCAGCTCGAGCAGACCGTCTCGAATCTGGATCACCCAATGCACAAGTTTTCTACGGGCAACTACGAGACGCTGGGCGTCCTGCCTGAGGAGGCTGGCATCAACATCCGCGAGCGCCTCATCGAGTTCTACCGCCAATTTTACACGGCCGGCATCATGAAGCTCGTCATTCTCAGCAGAGACTCCCTTGACACTTTAGAGGATTGGACGCACGAGTTCTTCTCCGCGGTGCCAAACCCCCACCCGGAGCTCGCCGCCGTCGAATGGCCCTATGCATCGGTCCCGCCCCTGACGAAGGAGCACTTGGGTCTTATCATCCGTGCCAAGCCCGTAATGGACTTGAACATGCTCACAATCACCTTCCCTGTCCCAAACCAACAACCGTCGTACGAGACGCAGCCATTCAGATACTATGTGCAGCTCATTGGCCACGAGTCCGAGGGCTCGCTCCTACACTACTTGAAGGAGAAGCACTGGGCAACAGAGCTGGCCTGCCACGGCCAACACATCGATGCCGGTACAGACTACTTGCTTGTGAGCATCGAGCTCACAAATGAGGGCCAGAACCACTGGCTCGACGTCGTTGAGGCTCTCTTCTCTTACATCGACATGGTCAAGGCCGCAGGCCCGCAAGAATGGGTTCACCGCGAGCTCATGAGCCTAACCAAGTCCGCCTTCTTGTATCGCCAAAAGGCCAAGGCGATGCCGGTCGCCGTGTCTTTGGCCACAGTCATGCACCGTCCAATTCCGCGTGAGCGTCTGCTGGATTTCAGCGTTGTACAGCGGTATGATGCCGACGAGGTGCGAGAGTTCGGCCAGTATCTCACGCGTGAGAATATGCGGGTTTTGCTCGTAAGTCAGAACCTCGACAAACTGGACCAAACCGAGAAATGGTACGGCACGGAACACAGCATCGAACCTTTGCCGCCCATCAGGGCGGTGAATCTGACCGAGCTGCACCTGCCCAAACCTAATGAGTTTTTGCCGAACTCGTTTGACTTGGTGCGTGAGGAAACTGATCCTGCGCCGCGCAAACAAACGCGGCCGAGGCTGCTCATCAATACGCCTGAGCTCAAGCTCTGGCACAAACTTGATGACACGTTTTTCCAGCCAAAGGCCAGCTTCTATTTGAAGCTCGCGAACCCAAAGGTGAGCGACACTATCCAAGACTACATGAAGGCGGACATGTTCCTTGCATTGCTTAACGACGACTTGGCCGACTATACTTACTATGCCGACACGGCCGGCATGAACCACTCGCTATCCGGAATCCAGGACGGAATCGAAATCGCATTAAACGGGTTCAGTGAGAAACTGGCAAAATTATTGTATGTGATTGCTGAGAAGGTTAGCAAAGCACCGCTGCGGGCTGATCGATTCAGCGTTGTTAAGGAGCAGCAGCTGCGGCAATTAAGTAACCTCGGCTACGCCATGCCGTTCGCACAGCGCGCTTTGCAAAGTACTTTCTTGTTTGCTGAGAATGTTTACAGGTACGAGGACCGCGTGGGTGCGTTGCAGGCGTTGACGTTCGAGAGCGTGTCGCGCTTTGCAGCCGACCTGCGAGAGCAGGGCTTCGGGGTCGAGCTGCTCACTCTGGGCAACGTTAACAGCCGGGATGCACAACAGATTGCTACTACGATTCGGTCGATCGTCCCGCAGAACCCGAATGGTCCCACGACGGAGAACAAGCGAGCTGCGTCTTACATGATGCCGACCGGAAGCGAGATGTACTACAAGAAGCCGCTGACCGACAAGGCGAATACGAACAATGTTGTTGACGTTGCGTTTGCGTTTGGCGAGACGGTGGACAGCCGGCTGTCTGCGACGCTGAGCATTATAACGCAGCTCATCAAGGAGCCGGCGTTTGACCAGCTGCGTACGAAGGAGCAGCTTGGGTACGTTGTTATGGCGTACAAGCGGCAGCTGCGAGGCACGATGTGGCTCAAGATCGGCGTGCAGACCGAGGAGCCGTCTACGTACGCCGGCGAGCGGATCCACAATTTCCTGCACAACATCATGTGGCCACAGCTCGAGGCGATGAGCGAGGAGGAGTATCGGCGCAATGTTGATGCGGTGATTGCACAGCAGCTTGAGAAGCCGAAGAATATGAACGAAGAGACTGAGCACTACTGGACGGCGATCTCGGGTGGTTATTACGACTTCAACAAGCGCGAGCGCGCGGCGCGCCTCGCGTCGGACATCCCGAAGCAGGAGGTTCTGGAAGCGTTTGAGCGCCACGTGTTGAACGCCAGCACGCGAGCGCAGTTCTCGCTGCACCTACTTGCCCAGTCGCAGCCCAAGACGGTGGATGCTGAAACGTCGCTTTTGAAGGCCGTGCACCGGCTAACGACGGAGCGGCAGATCCCCGTAACACCGGAGGCGGTGATCGCGTTCGGCAAGGAGTGCCGCGGGCTCGAGCCGCACGAGGCTCTGGGGAAGCTTGCGGCGAAGCTTGTTGCTGAGTATGGCCAGACGCGCGAGGAGGCCGAGGAGTTTGTTGGCACGGCGGCGCGCCTGGCGCAGGAGACGGTGAAGCATCACCAGCCGGCGCCGCAGCTCAGCGGCGAAGAGATCACCGACGAAAACACGTTCAAGCAGGCCATGACGCTGGCACCGCGTGCGGCGCCGGTGGTGGGCCTTGAGACTTTTATGAGGTATGAGGACGGAGACGCTAAGCTATAGATTGTATCATAGATATCGAGATGTACAGGATGAATACCCAAATCACGGCGACTCCGCATTTAGATATATATATAAGTTGCTTGATTGCAATGAGCGCGCGCATCCATAGAAATGGGGGACGCAAAGAGCGCGCAATTACAAAAAGACAGCACTGCTAAGGTGAACTGAGCGCGACGAAATAAAAAATAAGCGTTCCAGCACAGAAAGAAGAAGAAGAAGAAGAAGCGCAGGAGGCGCTACTGATTCGCAACAACTTGTAAGCATCCATTTAGTTGCGCCATTGCATCACTGCACCATTGCGTAGTCACGCTATTACAGAGTTGTGCCAGTGCACACATCTGCGCACATCTGCACATAGCTGCGCATGAGTTGTGCGCATGAGTTGTGCGCATTAGTTGTGCGCATTAGTTGTGCGCATGAGTTGTGCGTGTACAAACTAAGGCTCCATCTACTGAGCGGTTCAAGCAGCGCTGCCCAGGTCCAAGTCCTCCGGCACCGGGTCGTCGTCATAGTACTCCGTGTCTGCAGCCGTGCCCATGTACGGCGTGTTGGGCTCGAGGATCTTCTGGGCCTGGCCGCGGTGCTTGTTCCAGTCCTCGATGCCCTCCTCGTCGAAACCTATGTTGTTGTGCTCGTTGGGCTCGACAAAGCCAGCGTCTTTTTCCAGCTCGTGCTGCTGCAGCGCGGCAGGCGCCTTTGTCTTCGGGTAGTGCTTTTTCTCGCCGCCGGCGTCCGGCGACGGCTCCTGCGTGTGCAGACGGCCGCGCAGCTTTGTGCCGGCCGAGCCAAGCTGGGCATTCAGCTCAGTGTTTTTGCGCACCTGCTCGCGGTCGAACTCGCGCGCCTGAGCCTCGGCCTCGGCCTCACCTGCGTCGCGGCGCAGAATTCCCCCCATTCTCGATCTTAGATCTCAGCGGGTTGGTTGTGTGGCCAGTGCTGCTGCTGACTTGCGCGCAGGCATTAAGCGGTTCTGGGCTGTGGGGTGGCACTCTGTGGCACATGCCAATGCCCGTATCGCGGGGCCGCACCTTGGAGTTTTGGCCGCTGCCGTCGTCGTGTGTGGTACGCGCTCGCAGTCCAGTTTAGTTCATTTGCGGTTTGTTATGTTGCATTAATCTATGGCGAGTTTGTGTAAAATTAGGCCGACGGTTCCAATTGCCTGGTGTGTGGTATTTTTATTTATTTTTTTCTTAGCTGCTGCTGCAGGCAAGGGTGCTCCTGCCATGCCACGAGGCGCGGCCGGGGCTGGGCTGGGCGCTGCCTAATTGATAACAGATGCTGTCTCAATTCGATAACAAAAAGGGTGCCTGTAATCGATACCAAACGCTGCCTGAACTTGGTAACTGAGGTTGCCTGAATTTGGGTATTTGCTGCCTGCCTGCCTGCCGTCGATAGCGCTTGAGCTTGGAGGAGCTCAAGTAGCGAGACAAACAGGGGCCTCGTTAGCCTGCCGCAATGGCTCTGGTCCTAACTCGCACGAGTAGGAGCGGCTCTCTTCCTGCATATGTTCGTGGCGCGGCGCACTTTTTTCTCTCTCTAGCTACGTACAACATCCTGGGGCTCTAGTAGATTTTCTTCTTCTCGTCGAAGCTGATCTTGCCTGCGCCAATGTTCACGAGCAGGATGAGTCCGCCGATGATGGACAGCGTCTGGAAGTACTCGTAGCGCACATGGTCGCGCCTCGGGTTCCAGCTCTGCAGCCGCCAGTACGAATTTGTCGTGAAGTTCTGGATGAGCAGCAGCAGCGCCAGCAAGCTGGCCGAGAAGCGCGCCTTATAACCAACAACAACAAGAACGCAGCCCACAAGACTCAGTGCGCTGAGCAGAAGTGCGCCAATCGACCAATTTGTGAGAATGAGGTGCGCGACAAATAAAACCACAATGAGCACGCGGCCGCCGAGAATTATGTTTTGCGACTTGTCCTTCGTGTCGATGCGCAGCAGCCCGGGCAGGTTGCGTCCGCGGCGCTCGTTCGCAAACACGTCACTCACAACAAGCAGCAGGCCGCCAGTCAGACTGGCGCTGCGGGCGAAGAACTGCAGGTTGAAGATGAGCCCGTACACGACGGCCTGGCCGACCATGACGGCAAGCAAGAACCCGACGCCGTACTCGAGGTGTCGCTTTGACACGACCGAGAACGAGCCAACGAGCATGAGCACGACATTCAGTACCAAAAACAGCTCGCTGAAGATCCAGGGCACGCCACGGACCTGCCAGATGTGACGCATCTGCGACGACCAGTTCGTTAAAAGGCGCCATGCATCCTCGAGGAACGTTGCAATGATGAGCAGCCGGCCGATCACGGGCATGTACGGCTTCAAAGGCGCGCCCAGGTCGCTGAGCTTCTCGTCCGCCGTGTGCGCGTAGTTGTGCAGCTTGTCGAGCAGTTTCGACTGGAAGCGCGCGTTGGTCGCGCCGCCCGAGCCCGTGTATGCAGGCGCGCCGGGACGCGCGCCTTGGTACTGTGCGCCGCGCAAGTGCACGTTCGCATCGGCCGCGGGGGGCTGCTGCGCTATCGGAATCTCGTACTGCTGGGTCTTCCGCGCCTTCATTTGAATGCAGATGCGGCCTGTGCAACACTAACAGTGGGTTGGCAGCTTTGTGGCCCAGTTTAATGCTGAGGTGGCTCCGAGGTCACGCGTCGGGAAATGCGGGTTGGCCCGACCACATAATACAAGCAGGTGATTATGCATGTCGCGCAGCACGCGCGCGCGCCTGGCTTTTTGGGCTCGCAAACTGGGGGGGCCTCAACTGCCCCGCGCGCGCGGGGGAAAACCGTTTCGACGTGTTTTCTGGCCCAACGTCGGGGCTCGTGCGAGCGTGGATTTTCACCGGAAAGGGGAAATTTTTAATGTAAGTTCGCCAAAAAAAAAAAAAAACCAAACTAATGAGCAGGGCAGCGTGCGAATCAGATGAGAGTGAAATAAAATTGGAGGTTATTCCAAGGGTAGACACAAAGGCTCGTGAGCCTGGTAAGGGCCGGCCCTGCGCGACAGATAGGATTGCCCAATTGCGAGTTAATGCCGCGTGTGACTATCTAAACTAAAAGAATAAAAAAAGGATACATAGAAGCGCGCAATGATTCGCAACCATTCCAAAGAGCACTTGTCTGAGCTTTTATCGCGGCACACAGCGACACTAAACCGCGAAACTCAATCCTAAAAAGCAAAACTTCGTCTTGATTTCCACTTGAATGGGATGCAAGGATACGAATACGCATACGAGTTCGTGACGCGCTCACCGAAAACACATAAATCTGAATCAGGTCATAAACTGGCCTCTAAAACAGCAGTGCTTATCAGCTTCAGCTTCAATGCGCAGCTCAACTTGCTGCTGCCCACTTCAGGAAACCCCAATTCAAACTCTAATTAATTGAGTTCAGCCGCTTATGACGTCATCAGCGCTCTCGACGCGGCGACGCTAAATACGGGTCTGCGGTCTGGCTGTACTATTAGTTCGCACTAGCCGTTTAATAGACTTAATCTCATCGTGTGTAGTTAAGTATTTGCATAAGCGTGCTCTGCTGCGTGGAAAGCTCAGAATGTCACGATGTTCAAATGTTAAAAAGAAAACGCCCATAGCAGTCCACGCTAAGGGCTGAATACTGGCATGGCTAACCGCAGTCAGAGCCTTCAGATTTGCAGCATATGCGTGCTTTGCAAGGCCGTTGTTTGTGCTTTATAGACAGTGCGAGTGCGGCCTTCGAACATATGTAGTTCAATCACGAAATAGCTATCTCTGCAGGGTGTGATTCACGATACGACATTCATGGCTCGCTGCTAACGCAGCTGCATTTCACATAGTTAGTTACTTATTTGAAGCGGCGTGTTTTATAGATGCATGAATGATTCGCTCAAACCTGGTTGACTGGCTTGCTCCTTGAAGGTGAGTGCACCCCGGACGTGGGCTTAAGAAGGATGTAGATTTTACGAGGCCTCAGGCGTGCTTTAACAACCGCCGACCGCTCGAAATGTGCCAATGAATTCGATTTCGTGCCTTCCATAAAACGTGAAGCTGTATCCTTGCGAGCTCGCTGCGGCCGGCCGGCCCCAGCACTTGCCTTCAGAACCAGGCACGACAGGGCTGAACATCGCGCGCGCAAAGCAGGTCTTTTTTTGTAAATTGTGTAACAATGCCATTAAATGCGAGCAGCCGCCGGCTCGGGCCGTTGCCGGTTTGGGCGGCGGCGACTTTCTCCCACGCGCATGCCTGCGTTTCGTGTCCGCAGAGGCGGTCCTTCCATAATCCGGACCCTAGTTTTCATTTTTTGCATTTCGGGCCATCCTCAGGCATGCAAATGGCGCAACCGGCTCCGGCCGTTTTTGCGATGGACCAAGCTGCGAACAACGCTAAGGACCCGCAGCATTCGAAACCCGCCGCGCCGTCTCCCCCGACGGGCTCGAGCGGCCTGAGCTCGGACGCGAGCGACGGCGACGCGGCGCCAACCCAGCGCGCAGCAGACAACGAGCCGCGCCAGAATGCCGAGCTTGAGAACGGCGGTCACGCAAAAGACGCGTCGCACGATGCAGACGATGCGACTGCGGCCACTTCGCCTACGGACGCGCCGCCAGATGCCCAGCGCAACGTCTCTCTAAAGTTGCGGCTGAGCAAGCCTGCGCCACCGCGCGAAAAGGACGGGCTGCGCGAGGCGCCGGCGCTGGACCTAAGCGGCTCGCGGCGGCACTCGCAGCGCATACGTGCGGTGAGCGCGCGGTCTGAAGAGCTGCGGCGCGCGCGCGAGGAGCGTCTTGCCATTGAGCGCGCGCGCTCCGAGGCGCGCAGCGCCGCGGCCAAGAAGGGCGTCAAGACAAAGCGCAAGGCGGCCCAGGCCGTTGCCGCGGGCCACGAGCCGCCGCCGAAGCGCGTGCCAAAACAGATCGTCACGCTCAAGTACATAAATGCCGCGCCAGCACCGCCGTTTGTGCCGATCAATGCCGACTCCGTTGCCGCATTCTGGGACCGCGTGAACTTGCGCGAGTTTTTGCTGCGCTTCGACAAGCTGTGCCGCGTGCCGGCGCGCTTTACTGCGAGTCTGAACGACCCGCTCTCGCCCTGGACGCCCGAGCTGCTCAAGGCCGTGACCGTTGCCATGCTCAAGCTCATCCAGAACGACAACGCACCCATCCACTCCGGCGTGCGCACATACCTCGCCGAGATCGACCAGCTTGACGTCGAAGACCCCAAAATTTGGGATTGGCTCCTCGAGTTCGTGGAGCAGCTCGACGCCTACGCACCCACGGCCGTGCCCGAGACCGAGGCAGAGAAGCTGGAGCTTATTCGCCGGCTTATGATCGTCTGCACGGGCACAGAGACCATCCGCATCACCGTCACGAGCGATACTGACCAGCTGAAGCTCGTGGAAAAAGACGCAAGCGATGAGGTGAAGCAGGTCTACGCGAAGCTCAAAGAGACGGAGCAGAAGCTCACGAAATTGAAACAGGTGGACAAGCAAGTCTACAAGGAAAAGGTTGCTGCGGCGCAGCGCTCTGCAGAAAACAAGGCCTGGCGCGCCCAGCAACAGCTGTACCAGAAGCTGCACAAGTTCAACATGCGCACAACGCCAATGGCCACGGACGGAATGGGCAACAAATACTGGTCGCTGCAGTACAAGTCGAAGGAGCACTCTGCGTGGGGTTCGTGGATCATGTGTGAGTTCATTTACGACCCCGTTGAGGTGGCCGCGTGGCACGCCGAGTTCGGCCACAAGGTCTCCAAGGTATTAGAGGGTCGCGACAAAATGGTGGCTGAAAAGATCGCCGAGCGCAAGAAACATCGCAAAGAGGTCCGCGGGCGTCAAAGCACAGCAGCTGGAGGAGCAGATGAGGAAGCAGCCGGCTCAGAGGCAAACGCAGCGGATGCAGATGCAGATGCAGTCGAGCTTCCTGACAACGAGGCCGACGTGAAGCCGGCATTAGCCGACGGCGCACAGCGCTCACAGCCGAAGCGGCGCTACCCGAAGCTCAAACTCGACTTCCCGAAACCGCTACTGGAGCCGCGCTTATACTATGTCGAGGGCCGCGACAACATTACCCAGCTGGCTGAGTGGGTTGGCGGTCTGCGAGGCGTGGAGCCGAAAATGAAGTCGAGCATCCTTGATGTGGCGAACTTCTTGGCGCTCGAGTAGAACAGTATGTATTATATGAACCTAATATTGATGCTTTTTTGGCCGGCACGGGCCCGCGCACTCGGCGCATGGACGCACGAACGCCGGTTTTGCTACCTGAGCGCAAATGCAAAACTCCAGAATTGCGACGCAACGTACGTTATTAGTGCTTTTATGCGGCGTGGGTTGCTGGTTGGAATAAAAAGTTGCCTGAACTGAAGGCCGCCGCCGCGCGTGAAGTGACATTTTAATGGTTCGTAAATATGTAAAAATAAAAAGACTTGTGTACAAAAGTTTCCTTTTTTTGTTCACAATTTAGTAACAGTGGAGACCGCCGCTAGTAGCACCTTAGTGCAGTGTAGAATCTTCGTATGCTTATGCTTGTGCTTGTGTTCGTGCTGGCGCTTGTGCTCGTGCAGGCGCTTGTGCTCGTGCTTGTGCTTGTGCTTATGCTTGTGCTCGTGCTTGTGCTCATACTAGCGTGCGCTGCTTCATTCATTAGACGTATTGTAGTGGGTCCTTGTCCGTGCGCGAGACCCTGATTCTGGGCTTGATGCCGTCCTTTGCAAGCTCCTCCACAAGCTGGCTTTTCAGCACGGGTAGGAACCCGCGCTCGGTGTTTGAGTGGCCGCAAACAATGACACTTGTACCCGTTTCGCGCAGGTAGAGCATCTCATGGTGGCCGAGCTCGCCCGTCACCCAAAGATCGGCATCACAGCCCTGCAGCACCGAGCCCCCCGAGCCCGCACACAGCGCTATTGTCTGCACGGGGTCCGTGGTGTGTCGCTCAGCAAGCACGAGCTGCACCGTCGGCAGGTCGAGGTGCTCCTTCACGAGACGCACCAGGTGCGGCAGTGCAATAGGTTCGCGCAGCGACACAAGGCGCCCGAATCCGGCATCGTCGTGGCCATCAACGGGCTGTGCCAGGGGCTGCACTGTAGAACGCGAAAGCTCGTTTGCCCGTTCGTCAGTAATGCCGTCGGCCAGCCAGTCGTTCACGCCCTGTTTGCTGGCGTCGACGGCCGTGTGCGGCGAGTAGACAGAAATGCCGGCTTGCGCCAGCTTGAGCAGCGACAACTGCTGCGGGTTCTGGCTCGAAATCTGCTTCAGACCGCGGAAGATGAACGGGTGGTACGCAATGATGAGGTCCGAGTTGTTCGCAATCGCCTCGTTGCACACGTCGGTTGTGAGGTCGATCGTGAGCAGCACGCGCGGGTCCGTGCGCTCGCTGTGCTTTGCCGGCGCCGTGGCTGCTGTGTCCAGCAGCAGGCCCGTGTTGTCCCACGAGTTGTCGGCGAGCTGCCGAGGATACAGCCTTTGCAGCGCCTCGACTACCGTCTTTACTTTCTGTGCCCGAAGAACCATCCGGCACGAGAGTCTGCTTGCTTTTGTGTGGCGCGCACTTCGCCAGCTTCGTCCGCAGCGCCAGGAAACGCAGCCATGCGACGGCAGACCGTCTCCGAGGCCGAGGGGACGAGGGCGCCACGTGACGCGGAATGACAAAAAAAACAACCCCCCCTCCTCCCCGATGCTCGCCGCGCGCGTATCGGCGTGCATGACGGGCGCATGCAGCAGGGGGAGGGAAAACGGGAGCCGCACGGTCACGCCGGCCGAGCTAGCCGCAGTTGAATTGTTTGCCGTCTTTTTCTTGATTTTGGTATGTAAATGCCGATTGTGAAGTAAAAAAAAAAAGTGGCCGCATTTGACAGCCTCTCGCAGCGTTCACACTAAAAAGCGTGCACATATGAATGCAGATATTTGTGAAAGATGTGTAGACAGTTGATGCGCGTTGTGTAATTAGCAGGGTTGTGACCGCATTTTTATGATGGGCGGCGGCTGTATGCAATTTACAGCCGGCGGTTCGCAGCGCCGGCGGTTCGCGATTAACGGTTCACGGCGGCGGTTCGCGATTTACGGCCCGCTGAGGCCGCCGTCACGTGCGCGCCTCCCATCTCCCATCTTGGAAGAAGAAGTGAAATTAATTAAAAATCGCGTTTTTTGTCACCGATTTCCAGCCCGAGACCGCTGCAGCCCAGCCATGCTGACGCCCCAGACGTTTGAGAAGGTGCTGCGCGAGCAGCTCAATGCTTCGCACGTCGAGGTTTCCGACACAAGCGGCGGCTGCGGCCAGGCGTTCGAGGTCACCGTCGTGAGCGAGGCGTTCAAGGGCCGGTCGAAGCTGCTGCGCCACAAGGCCGTGAACACCGCGCTCAAGAACGAGATCGCCTCCGTGCACGCGTTCACGCAAAAAACCTTCACGCCCGAGGAGTGGGCCGTCAAGCAGGCGCAGTAGCCCCGAGCATTTGCTGCTCGATCTGCGCTGCCAACCCGGCAAGCTTGGCCCCGGCCGCTGCAGCCAGCTGCTGCGTGCGAGGCTCCGAGCTCGCCTGTACCCGTACATACATTTTGTCAATTAACACCCCGATGTCCTGCGCGTGGCCCTGGATAATGATTCCTCCAGCCACGCTGACGACCATGAGTAGACACGTATATAATGCCTCTTCAATCACGACTTCATGAGTGTCCCGTGCAGCAACGCCCATGAGCACCGGCCACAGCTCCGCTACCATGTCTGGCATATGCTGCGTCGGGTACGCGTGCACCACAAATATGCCCAGACTGCGCAGCCACTGCGCGTAGATGAGCGCGTCGTACGAGCTCGCGCGCAGCGGCGGCTCGGCAGCTATGAGCGGGAAGAAGAACTGGTGGCTCACCGGCGAGAACAGATTCCGCTGCTTCGGCACGCTGGCTGCCGGTTGCAAACCATCGCGGCCGCGGCTCTGTTCCAAGCGCTGCGATCGGCGCACGACCGTCCCTTCCGCCTTGCTTGGGGTCGTGCTGGGATTCGCCGAAAGGCTCAGACTGCTCATACCAGCCACAGCAAACCTGGTCTTATCTTCACCGACCATAAACAGTTTATGCAGGGCCGGCGGCAGCCGCTCGAACTCGGCCTGGCTCTGGCCCTGCGCAAGCTCGTGCGCCGCAAATACGAGCGCGTTTAGCAGGCTCTGGCGCTGCGCTAGCGACCAGTCTCCAGTCTTGAACATGGACACGACGGCTGACGCCTGCTTCGGGTCGGCCACTACAACTGCGTTCAGAATGCCTTGGCGCAGCTCAGCAAAGTGGTTGATTGAGTATTTATCAGTGAGGGAGCACGCCGTGCGCAGTATGTCAGGCGCGTGTTGAGACACCTCAGACCCAAATTGTGCCTTACGGGACACCAATTTGGCTCCGGTCATGAGCGCGGCGTGTACCTCTCCGTACTTGTCGCTTTGGAGGTACGCGACCAAATCCTTGAGGTAGAACGGCGGCACAACCTCTTCCTCCGAATCCACATAGTCATCGTCTTCGTCGCGGTCCTCATCATCGGAGTCCTGCTCCGTCTCTGTAGAAGAGGGGTTTGCTACCTTCGGCACGTCTGGGCGTAAGATGGACTTGAGATGGTCGGTTGATGCCGGCTCGGCAGACTCGTCTAGGGCATCAAAGCCCAGCCACCACTCATATTCGTCGTAAGTGATTCCGAACTCGAGGCTCTGGCCGGCCTGTTTTGCAAAAGTCTCGGCCACAAGCGTGCCCAGCTTGCGCACGTTGGCCGACGTCGAACCCAAATGCAGAGAAACGCCCTCAAGAAGTGGTGGAGAGTGTGAGAACTCGGCTGCGTCTTTAGGTGATAGGGAGCAGCACGAAGCGAGAATGAGCTGCGTCAAGGTTTGCTTTGCCACAAGCGCCGAGGTCTCGAACGCGATTCTACTGCTCCATTCAGCGACGAGCGTCGCAACAAGAGCCTTGAGATGGCCAGACTCGCGAGCCAGGACGACTGCCGCGCGGATTGTAGGGAGGCCGGCCGGCAGCCGCAGGCAGACGTCGTACATGAGCTGAGCACTCAAGCCGAGATCTAGCAAGATGCGGCCTGATTGAGACGGAGACGCTGGCAGCACGCTAATAAGCGCCCTCGACAGTATGAAGTACTGCTGCGCTGGCCGCAGAGCTGGCCACAGAGTCCAGAACGCCGTGAAGTTTTCGGGCTGCAGATAAGTTTGTACGAGCACTGCTGGTGCGCCGACCTTAGCGGCGCGGTCGAAGAGCGCGGCGTCTGTCGCCAGAGCCGGACTGGCTGCGAGCTGTGCGGCTAGCCACGCCGTGTAGCGGTTGGCGCTGCCGAGCCACGAGTCTGTGAGGCGCGACGCAGCGACGTTCAAAATACGGGAACCGAAAAAAAGGCCTGCGGCGTGACGCGGCTGCGCGCGCATGAGCTCGGCAACAAGGCCCGTGTGGTCGAGCGCGTGCTCGAGCACACAAACGAGCGCGCCGACCTCGTGCTGCGGCGCCACTGCGAGGCGCGAGAGCAGTGCTGCGAGGCCCGTGGCATTGCGGAACACGAGCGCGAGCTCGGCAAGCACGGCCGGCTCCGATCCGAAAAGTGGCACGAGCGACGAGGTTAGAATGCTGGCGTAGACGTCGAGCGTCTGCGACGAGGACGGCGCGGCAAGATCAAACGATGTGCGGAACTCAGAAAGACAGGTCACAAGCTCGCGCGGGGTGGGCGATGCCTGCAAGCGCGCAGCGAGCGCGGGCGCCGCAGCAGACATTTTTGGGGTGTTGTTGTTGTTGTTGTTGTTGTTGATGTTGATGTTATTATGAGCGGCGGACAGAGCTGCACCGCAATTGACAAACCCACACTCGGCTGTGTTGGCTTGTCTGTTTTTATTTTTTTTTGGAAGTGAGCGCCACAAGTGGCCGGTTTCTGAAGGATTTCTTCGCAGTGTGGTTAGTGGGGTGGGTGGCCTTAACGGCGGTTTGAGCTCTAAGGCAGGCAGGGCACGCTTGGGAATTTATTCTGCTAAACGCTGCTGCATGTGGTGGGAGTTATGGGTTAGTGGAATTTGGCGTGGCACTGAGCGTGTGTCTCTCACTGAGCGTGTATGTCACTGAGCGTATGCTGTGGCATTTCGGATAAGCTATCTGGGGGCCGAGTAGGCCCGTATCACCTGTGGGGAGCCTCGTGATAGCTGAAGCGTGCGTCTGCACGTGACTTGCTCTGGCGGGTGGTGCTGGGGCCAAGATTTTTTTCCACCAACGGCTCTCTGCTTGAGAATTGGCATACATTTCCTGCGCGCGCAGCACTTTACCGAACAATGAGCTACCATTTGAGCGAGAGCCACAAGGGCCTGATGCACGACCGTTTGGAGTCGTACGACCCCGAGGTTGCGCAGATCGTTGAGCACGAAATCAAGCGCCAGCGCGAGTCGATTGTGCTCATTGCGTCGGAGAACCTCACGTCGAAGGCCGTGATTGATGCTGTCGGCACGCCCATGTGCAACAAGTACTCGGAGGGCTACCCCGGTGCGCGCTACTACGGCGGCAACCAGAACATCGACGAGATCGAGACGCTGTGCCAGAAGCGCGCGCTGCAGGCGTTCCACCTGAGCCCCGAGCAGTGGGGCGTGAACGTGCAGACGCTGAGCGGCTCTCCGGCAAACCTGCAGGTCTACCAGGCGCTCATGCCGCCGCACGGCCGGCTCATGGGCCTGGACCTGCCCCACGGCGGCCACCTCAGCCACGGGTACCAAATCCCGGGCAAGAAGATCAGTGCTGTGTCCACGTACTTCGAGACGATGCCGTACCGCGTGAACCTCGACACGGGGCTCATTGACTACGACCGCCTCGAGGAGAACGCGGAGCTGTTCCGCCCGAAGGTGCTCGTGGCCGGCACGTCGGCTTACTGCCGCCTCATCGACTACAAGCGCATGCGCGAGATTGCCGACAAGGTCGGTGCGTACCTTGTTGTCGACATGGCGCACATCTCCGGTCTCATTGCCGCCGGCGTGATCCCGTCGCCGTTCGAGTACGCGGACGTCGTGACGACGACGACGCACAAGTCTCTGCGTGGCCCGCGCGGCGCGATGATCTTCTTCCGCAAGGGATCGCGCAAGGACGCTAAGGGCAACGACGTGCCTTACGACCTCGAGCAGCGCATCAACTTCTCCGTGTTCCCGGGCCACCAGGGCGGGCCCCACAACCACACGATCACGGCCCTGGCGGTTGCGCTGAAGCAGGCAAACACGCCCGAGTTCCGCGAGTACCAGGAGCTTGTTCTGAAGAACGCGAAGGCGCTCGAGAACGAGTTCAAGCGCCTCGGCTACAAGCTTGTGAGTGACGGCACGGACTCGCACATGGTGCTTGTGTCGACGAAGAAGGAGAAGGGCGTCGACGGCGCGCGCGTCGAGCACGTTGCCGAGCTCATGAACCTGGCCATCAACAAGAACTCGATTCCGGGCGACTCGTCGGCGCTCGTGCCCGGCGGTGTGCGCATTGGCGCGCCGGCCATGACCACGCGCGGCCTCGGTGAGCAGGACTTTGCGCGCATTGCGCAGCTCATCGACCGCGCCGTTGTGTACTCGAAGGAGCTGCAGGCGTCGCTGCCGAAGGAGGCGAACCGCCTCAAGGACTTCAAGGCCGCGGCCACGGCCGACAAGGACGGCCAGCTGAAGCAGCTGCGCGAGGAGGTCAGCGCCTGGGCGTCGTCGTTCCCGCTTCCGTACTAAGCGGATCGGAGTCAAATATATATATATACTAAAGCGTTCATTTTGATTCTTTGTTAGCTTGGAGCAGTGCGCAGATCCAACGCAGCGAGGACCAAAGTGTGTTCGTAATGCTTGGGGGACAGATTCTGTGCCTGAGCGGCTCTATGCCTGAGCGGCTCCGTGCATGAGCGGCTCTGTGTAGCGCGGCAGTACTGTGCTCAGAAGGACGAGCTCGGTGATGCGGAGTGGCTGAGAGACTGCCTTCTGAAGAATTACTTGAATCAAGCTGTATTTAAGGTAGCTACAGTGTTTGAAGCACGATGTTATGACCATAGTTCAAAGCACTTTAGTGGTGTTCTCTCTAGCCACACATCTTCACACGGCCAGAAGCTGAGCAGCACTCGCAAGCGGACACGAAGAGGCCGAGCGTCGCACTACGCATTGTGTTGCACTGGCGTGCGAAGGGCGCAAAATTAAACAATTGAAAATACACTACCGAAAAAATCTATGTAGCCGAATGCACTGCCTTAACGCAAGGCACTGGACAAAATTCGCGCCGGATCAGAAGGCGCCGGAAGTAAACAGGGAGGAGGAAAAAAGACTTAGGCGTTCATAAATAGTATCATATGTAGCCGCCACTAATGGGCGGCTCTACGCCGGGACGCCAAAACGACCGGCACACAAAACACAGTATGGGGGGGGAGGGGGCACGAGGCGGCTCACTTGCGCACGAGCGTGGCCACGGGCACGACAACAACAACAATGATCACAATGATGACGAGGGCAATGAGACACATGCGCATCTTCATGTCCTTCCACCACATCTGCTTGCGGACGCGGTTAGCGCCGCTGTGGAAGCCCGCCGCAGACGCCGCGAGGTTGTCGGTCTTGTCCTGCAGGTCGTCAAGGCCGCGGCCGCGCGCGGCCACGTTGTTGATGTTTTCGCGCATGATCCCGACCGTGTCGTCGATCTGCGCCTGGATGGCCGCCGTCCGCGACTCGCCGCCGGTGTGCGACGCAGGAATGTATGGGTCGTACGGCTCTGCACTGGACATGGGACAAGTGTGCTGGGAGGAAGGCGAAAGCTGCTGAGCTGCGGGCTGCGATGGCCTCTTCCGGTGCTGCTGACCGGGCTGCGGGCGGCGCCGGACGGGAGGCGAATGGGGCCCGCTTATGTCAGCGCGTGCGCCGTGGTACTGCCATTCTTGTTGGTGTGGGCGGGCGGCGGTGTGTTTGTTGTTTTGTTTTGTGTGCGGCGCGCGCCCAGTTTAGTTTAGTTTAGTTTAGTTTAGTTCAGTTTAGGTTTGAATCAGGTTTCGTCGGCTCGGGCCGATTCGGGCGCTGCTATTTGCACTTATTTTGTTAGTTTCTGGGAGCTCATTAATTGTTGTTGAGCAGTAGTAATAATTGCGGGCTGGTGTTGCGTGTTGCGTGTTGCGTGCTGCCCGCTGTGTTTAGCTGTTTATAGATTCAGGTCAGTTCGGTGCCTGTCTCCTGCCTGCTCGTGTTCGGTTCTAGTTTCTGCCAGCTCCCTCCTTGAGCGTTACCGCTTAGCCACTTCGCGACCGCTTACTGTTTTGATTAGATTACTTCCTCCCGCGTCGTTCAATAGCGCGCGGCACACCGTATGAATGTGGAATCCCGCGAGGCCTCCGAGCCGCAGGGCTCCGTGCAGCAGCTGTTTCTGCAGTTCGTGCTCGGCGCGCAGGTCATCGACGAGGACCGGCTCGAGGCGGCCGTGCAGGCGCTGAACGCGCGGCGGCCCGAGTCCGAGCAGCGCGCGCTCGAGCCGCTGCTCATTGCCGCCAACGAGACGCTCGATGCCGTGGACATGGAGCTTGTGAAGGCGCGCAACGACTTTGCTGCGAACAAATACTTCTACTTCCTCATCAACAAGTCGCCGCTGCCGCCCGGCATGGACCGCCGCTTTTTGTCGTCCACGCAGGCCGCCCAGTTCAAGGACATTCTCGACGTCATGTTCACCGATTCGCGTTGCGAGGGCATCAGCGTGCCGAGGGACCTGCCGCAGGACCGCTTCCCCAGCAAGTCCGAGATCGTGAACAAGCTTGTTTCAAACCGCTGGCTCGAGGAGCTGCCTGCGCCGCCCGCGAGCGCGCCGCGCGTCTTCATCAGCATGCGCTGCCTCTACGAGATGCAGCCGTACCTAGTCGAGCGCTTTGGCGGCAAAACGCTGCTGCGGTGCCTCGGCTGCGAGCAGTGGTTTCTGGCCGGACGCCTGTGCTCGAACCACGAGTGCTCAGCGCGGCTCCACGAGCGGTGCTACGAGCCGTATTTCCGGAGCCGCGACGAGAGTCCTGGAACGTGCCCAAAGTGCGCGAGCTCGTTCTGACTTCGCCGTGCAACGCAGCGCTGTGCAACGCAGCGCTGTGCAACGCAGCACTGTGCAACGTAGAGCTGTGCAACGCAACGCCGTGCTATGTAGCGCTGTGCTACGTCGCGTGTATTTATTATTTATTCGTATATTAGTAGCCCTTCGAAATCGGGTTTGCCATACGTAGGTACGAAGGTGCGTACGTACGTAAATTCTGCGGCGGTGCTCGGCGGTTCGAGGCTCAACACCACTAAACCAAACCAAACTAAGGGCCAGCCACAAGATCCTTGCCAGATCGTTCGTATGCACGAACAGGGACCGGTGTTGCTTGCGGCCTAAACACGGGTCCGCATCGGTTTACGTCCTTATCGCGAGAATGTTGCTTGCATCTAAATCGCGAGGCCGTTGCTTGCGTTTAGGATTGATCTTTGATCTATTTTTAATCGCGACCGGAAGCCGCTGGTTTGAGCCGCTCACAGCACTGGCCTGAGGCATTTAGCGCGGATACCGCCGGCGCGCTCCGGCTTGACTGTGCCTATATAGACTGCTAAACTATTACAATAATATATACTGGCCGGTTCTAGGTTTTTTGGCGGCAGGCGTCGCCGGCCTAATAAAAAACACCGAATCAGACAGCCGTGCAGGCCCGTTGCATTTGCGACTCGTTGCATTTGCTCGGAGCTCGAGTGCCGCGCGCCTGCACGCTGTGCATAAAATGTTTCAAAATTATTAGATTACACAATAATAAGCGGTTTTTTTTTTTTCCCTGAGTGACATGCGCGCGCGCGCCCTGCCGACGCGAGTCATCATCATTAAATTAAACCAGTCGGGTTTTTTGCATTAGTCACGGCCGGCCCGAGGAGTGAGATCCCTATCGCATGGCTTTGTCGGCAGCGAGCCGGGTTAACCCCGCGATCTGCCGCTGGTGGGCCTGTGCGGCCGGAGCCTTGACGCTGCGCAGAGCATGGAATCTTCTGGGAACACGCTGCGCCCGTTCCCTGGGCCCGTTCTGCAGAAGAATCCCGCCAAACGTGGCTCGTTCGCTGCAAGCTGCATATGCAGCTTGACCGCCCTGGGAAGGGTTCGACCTAGGGTAGTCATGCGCATTCGCACGCACAGGTCACACACATCTGGAACTCTAATTGGGGAACGGCGGGCCTGCGCAGCCGCGGCCGCGCCACAACTCCGTCGCGCAGCGGCGGTAAAACGTCGGTACTGCTAGCGAGCGCGCGTAGCCGCGGTTGCAGTCGCGCGTGTCGATGCTGCGGTGCGCGAGGCCCTGTCGCGCTCATATCGAGCCGGTCCCCAGTAGGGTTTGATATATGGACAGTGCATAGGGGAGAGCGCATATGCACGCGTGGCAGTTAGTCATCCCTTTCTATGCTGCGGCGATCATGCACGGGGATTTTACCCGAGCCAATCGTCCGCTCGTTGCTCGTACATACGGTGTGGCAACGACGTGCGAGCACAGCACGGCGACCGGTGCGGCATTTGCTCGAGCCCCGCGCGCAGCACCGGTTTGCGGGACTTTGAGACGTGCGTGAGCGCGTGCATATACTGGCCATGACGCCCCGCCGGGGACGGGGTAGCGGCGCAGGCCATCTTCCCGTCGGTGTTTCTGCAAGGCTCATGCATTATCCGTGGGGGCGAGGTCCGCGACTGTCGGCACGAAAACCTTGCCCATGACATCTGACACATTACCCTACATGCATCTGGCTGTGAACCTTAGACCCCCACCTCGATAACCTGGTTGTCGGCGCCCTCACCGCAGGGCATCTTTTTTTTACGGTATCGCCTTTCCGTAACCACGCGCAGAAACGACGCGTAGCACAAGCAGCTCCAGCTCCAGCAGCAGCATCAGTAGCCGTAGCAGCAGCAGCAGCAGCAGCAGCAGCAGCAGCAGCAGCAGAGCCCCTTGTCCGCAAGCCCTCGTTTCGCGCTGTAAACCACCCGCCCGTGTTTTGTTTTCGAAGTCGCGGCGGTACAGTGCACACCAGTCAAGGCGCAGTTTTATTGAGCCGGCGGGAATGAGCGCGGCGCCTTCCATGCGGCCGGACCTCGACGTGCGCGTCGGGACGTCGGCCAGCATTGGCGCAAAGCTAAAGATCAACAGCGCGCCGCGCGAAATCGTTGATGCTGTGGCGGCGCACATTCTGCTGGCGCAGCCCGCGCACGAGATGGACTTCTACGAGCTGGCGACGCAGGTGCTGAACGCGTTCGGCGTCGAGGGCGTGCCGCGGCTCGCCATCACGCGGCATATGCTCGCGTTCCGGCGCGAGCTCGCCGCCGCGCGGCCGGACCGCGACGCGTGGCTGCGGAAGCGCCTCGAGCTCGGGCAGCGGCTTGTGCCGAGCCTCGTCGACGCGGCGTTCATGCAGTTCGTGCTGCGCATGCTCTCGTACTTCGAGAACGGGCTCACCGAGCGCGAGATCGCGCAGTGCTGGCTCGAGCAGCACTGCGCGTGGTTCGGCGACGAGCAGCGCGACACCGTCGAGCGTCTCGGCGCGCAGATGCTCAGCCCCGTGCTGCGCAGCCTGCTCTCGCGCCAGACCGAGTGGGACGTCGAGCTCGTGCAGCGCATCGAATCTCCTGCCCCCGGCGCCGGCGCCGGCACGGGCACAGCCATGGGCGCAGGCGCCACCGCCGCCGCCGCCGCCGCCGCCGCAGCCGTAGCCGCAGTAGCAGTCACAGCCACTACAGGCACGAGCGCAGCCGCCGCGGCCACAGGCACTGGCACAGCCGCAAGCACAGGCATAGGCACAGGTGCAAACACAGGTGCAAACACAGGTGCAAACACAGGTGCAAGCACAGGCACAGCCGCAGGCAACTCCGTTCTCGTGCGCTGGAAAAGCGTGGCCCCCTTCGGCAACCGCAGAAAGGCCATCATTGTTCCGGCCCTCATGTTCACCGACTTCCCGGCGGCAGATAACCATCCGGTTATCGGCTCGCTCTCGTACTATTTACCGCTGTACAATGAGTTTTTTTTAGCCACGCCGAACGCGGCCGAGGCGAGTCTGGCCGCGTGGTTCGCCCACGCGCGGCAGCCGCCTCAATTAAACACTAATCAGTAAACAATTCTGCTTTTTTCTCTCTTTGTTTCTTTTACGTCTTGCTCTGCTCTCTCGGGCGCGGGGATCGTAAAAGGTCCCTCGGCCGCGAGCTTGAGCGGGGGGGTTGCAGCCGGGGAAGGCTGCGCTCTTCTAATGTTACAATGTTTTTGGTTGCGCTGAGTGCGTTGCAGTTGGTGCGTTGCGGTGATTGCATTGGTTGTGCTGCAGTGGCTGCGTTAGTTGCACTGCAGTTGGCGCACTTGGTTGTAGTGCACCTGGTTGTGGTGGTCGTTCAGTTCTCGGACAGCCGCTCAAGGAGGTACGGCACGCCAAGCTCCTGGTACTGCTGCTTCGTGATCCACGTCGACTCGTCGAACTCGTTCAGCGACGCCAGCACGCTCGCCCCGGTCCACACGGGGTGGTCGCGCGCGTGGTGCACGGTCACGGAGTAGTTCGGCAGCAGCCCGCCAAGGTCGTTCTCGACGCGGCGCGCAAGCCCCGCCGTGTGCGACGTGCCGCCGTGCAGCACAACGTTCGACAGCAGGCTCAGCACGACCTCGGGCGGCGCGTCGACCTTCTGCACCGTGTTGTAGATAACCTCGCTGAGGCCAAGGCTGTTCAGCCCCGGCGTCGAGCCATCGGCCAGGCTCGCAATTGTCGGGTTGAACAGCGTCTCCACGGGCACGAGCCGCTCGTGGCCCACAAGCATGTTGTACCCGGACGGGAACTCGTAGAGGCGCGTGCCCTTGATCTCGGGCCCGCTCAGCGGCGTCGGGCTCGTCACGCAGCACACGCGCTTGAAGTCGTCGAGCAGCCGGCTGAGCTGGAAGCTGTGGTAGCTGTCGGTGCCGCGCGGCGCCAGCTTGAAGTCCTTCTGCGAGCTGACGGGCACGTTCTTGTCGGTGCCGCGCAGCTTCGCCTTGATCTGGTACTGCGGAATGATCTCGTGTTTCGCGTGGTCGAGCTGCTGCAGCAGGTGCGCGTCGACAAAGTCGCCGGCAAACCGCGTGTGCGTGGCCGCCTTCGCCCGCACAATGCCGTCCACGACGGGCGTGGCCGACGTCATCGCCGCGCCGACGCTCACGACAAGCGCGTTCGCGCGCGACGACTCGAACGTCGCCGCCAGCGGCGCCTTCACGAGCTGGAACAGCGGCACGCGCAGCTCCTCAAACACCGTCTCCAGCAGCTTCTGCCGGCTCGCGGCGGGGTTCCACACCTCCTCCGTCACCGTCAGCGGCTGCTCGTCGAGCCGGAACCCCAGGCCCGACTCGGCCAGGTGCGCCCACATGCCGGCGGCCACCTCGAAGTCGTGCACCACGCCGTCAATCACGGGCGTCCACACCTCGCCGTGCGGCGGCGCCGGCCCGCTCACAGGCACGTCGAACCACGTCGCGTCGCCGTCCCGCAGCACGGCGCTCGGCACGACGCTGTGCGGCGCCACGTCGCCGGCGACCCCGAACCGCGTGTGCCGCGACCCGGGCTCGATCACTACCCCCGGAACGTCCTCCTGCGTCATGCAAAACCGCGTTCCCAAGTCAGTCTGCCTTGAAACGGGTCGTCCTCGCCCAGCTTTCCATCACGAAACGGCTGACACAGCAGCGGCCTTCCACCCCCCTGTCGAGGCCCGCCAGGCCCACTGCCCGTAGCGCGGCGCCGAATTACGCGGCGGTTCGATGCCAGTTTCGTCGTTAATTCGCGGCTTTGGCGCCCGGGTGGTACGCAAATCAGGCGCCGTAGTGGCACCATAGTGGCACCGTAGTGGCACCGTAGTGGCGCCGAGTAGTGGCGGTTCATGTATGTGGCGGTTTGGCGGCAGTGCGATTAGGCGGTGGTGCAATAGCTCGGCGGTGCGATGGCGCTGAGCATTGCGCGCAGTGCGGTTCGCACGAACCCGGTGCTCCCGGTAGTTTGGCAGCACAAATTTACGAGCCAGGCGACGCAAATCAGCCGCAATTGTGTGCAGGTTGCGTGCGTCGGCCCTGACGGTTGCGCGGCGCAGATTAATTACGCTGGCCCGTGGCGACTTTCCAGGGCTAGGGGCCCGGCCGTTCCGTCAACATTTTAGCGCTAAAAGCTTAGGGGCGCTGCGGGTTTTCTTTTTTTTTGGTGGCTCGACCTTAAACTACGCAAACATGGCCGCCGTTCCCGCAGATTTCGACCCCGAGCAGGCTGAGAACCTCGAGGACATCGAGAAGCAGTTCGCCGTCAAGGCCGTCGAGCACGCGTCCACTTACTGGTCGCTGCTCGAGAAGTTCGGCCCGTCGCGATTGCAGCTCACGGGCGTCGACAACGAGCTCTATGACGACCTCGTCGAGACGTTTCCCGAGTTCAAGGAGAACCCGGACGCGGCAAAGGTCCTCGACGAGGACGCCATGAAGGGCAAAGAGGGCAAGGCCAAGTGGTACAAGTTCGCCAAAAAGTACGAGAATAAGGTTCCCGACTATAACTTCGGCACGCTGCTGCGCGTGAACAGCGACGGCGAGTACACGCAGGAGAACACCCTGTTCGCCTTCCGCGTCCAGTTCGATGCCGTCGAGATCTTCCGCAACCGCCACGGTCTCAACGACTGGGTGCACAAGCCGGCCAACTAACTAACTAAGCCGAGTTGTTTTGTGCTTAAATACTACACTCGTATATAATAATAATTACATTCGGCTTGGCAAGCTTTCGTGAGCTGTTTTGCTTTGCCTTGCCTTGCCTATTTACAACATTTTCATGAGCCTTTGGCGCACTGCTAGAGCTTGTCTTTGGTGCTCGTCTTTGGTGCTTGTCTTTGGTGCTTGTCTTTGGTACTTGCCTTTGGCATTTGGTGCTCACGGATCAAACCCGTACGCTTGTCGCTGCTCCGGCGATGCCGCGTCAAGCACCCGCATCGTATCCTCAATCGTCTTCTGCACAAGCTCGATGTCATCAGGTACAATCTTCAGCTCATACATCCCCTGCCGCACGTCAAGCAGCCGTTGCATCGGAATCCGTTCCGTTACATTTAGCGGCACTATTGGCGCCCCGCTGGTTAGCTTCTGCAGCTGCCCAACGATGAGCAGCCAGTCCAGTGTTTGCGCCTTCACTAGCCACTGGCCAAGCTTGTTCATTGCAAACGCAAACGCAGGAAACGCCTGCAGCACCTCCGCCTCTTGCTGTCGCGGCCGCTTCACTAGATCACCGCCCGCCATTCGATCTATGAGCGGTAGGTTGTACACAAGCACAAGAAACTTGTCGCGCGACTCAAACGGCAGCGTGTTGATCTCTATCGACTTCTGGTAGTACCGGATCGCCTCCCCGTCAAACGCCTCGGGCTTCGCCATGAAGCTCTCGATATCGGCAATCTTGCGCACTCCCCAGTTCAACTGCAAGTCGATCTTCACTATCGCCTGCGACGTCGACGGAATCAGCCGCGACCCTTGCTCCTTCAGCGCCATAAGCGCGCTGAGGTCCACGGGCAGCTCCCGCACTTTGCGCGCTGCCATCCTCGCCCACTCAACTATTTCCCGTAGCAAATGAATGAACGGCTGAATCGTCGGGTACCGTGCGGCAAGAGCTTCCATCTGCTGGAACGCGCCGGCATCGGGTAAACTCCCGGCATTCAGCGTGGCAATAAAGCTGTTCCAGAAATCCTCGATGCTCTGGCCCTTGCTCATCGCCCGCTTGCGGGCCGCTTCCACATCTTCGGCGTCGTCCACACACCCAACCATCTCATTGTACGCAACGCGCAATTCGTCCAGCTTCTTGCATTTGTTGCTGGTCTCCAAATGCAGCCACTTCTGCATTAACGTCACTGTCTGCACAAGGTACGCAGCCCATACTTTGTCCTCAGTCGAATCAGGCACAGACTGCGCTAGCAGCTGCAGCGCCGATTCCTTAGGAAGCTCGTCTGACCGCAGCGTTCGCGTTACGGATTCGTGCCACTCGCATGCTTTACTACTGGCGGTGTTAAGCGACTCCACCATGCTGGCGAAAAAGTCGTCAACGTCATCGTATCGACGCACAAACACTAAATTGTTCTGAGCCGGTTTGCGCTCAAGCACGGCCTCAGGCGACCAGGTCTCGCCGTCAACAAGAACCCACGACCAGTACCGTTTCGCACCAGTGACGGCACAGGTGATGGACGGCGACCCGCCCAATGCCGCCGCCGCGGTGTCAGGCTCTGCTTTCCGCAGATGCCCTAGCTTGTCAACAATGGCCCTCTCCTTCTCATGCAGAACTTGGATTGCGTGAAGCACTTCTTTTTGAGCCTCGGGCCTCAGCGCCGACCTCGATGCCTCGTACACAAGCCTTTGTACACAAAACCGTTGGGGCTGGTTCATCATTTCATTGCTTAAAGCCCTAGTCAGCCAGTCAAAGTAGGGAAATAAACTCACGCTTTCGGCAACACTCAATCCATGACACCAGTTCATGGCCCGCACGGTCGGGAATACCAAAATAAACTCGCCCACACGCTGGTCCGCAAACACATTATTGTCGGTGTACCACGTCCGCGACGTTCCCTCGACCAATAAGCTCATTCTATACGCCGCCATGTCCGCCGTGGCCCAGTCCTGCGTCGCAAACTGCTGGCCAATGTGTAATTGCGGAATAACAAAGTCGTCGATGTCCTCGTGCACGAATCTGGCCAGTGCATCGTCGTGCAGTGACAGGCGCGCAAGGTTCCAGGGGCTTAAAGGTCTGTTCATCGCCGGTGCAAGAAACGTATTCGCAGCAAACGGCTCGGGGAAGGGCAAAACACGCACGCCTGGTTTGCTTGCCAGCTGCTCCGTCTCGAAGTACGCAGGCAGCTTCCAGTAGCGAGCCTCCTTCTCTTCAATCGGAAGGTCTGCATTGGCCGAGGCCTGCAGATTGCTCCTTTGCCTAAACGACTTCAGCGTCACTGACGGCCCCTGGTTGCGGCTCTCGTCCATAACAACAATCTTGCGGTCGCGCGGCAGCGGGTCAGTGCTCTGAGACTCGACAATGATACCGTTCGGCAGGACGCGAACGCCGCTACGAGGCTTGGCAGGCCGGTCTTCGTCCTCGACGTCGAGCCGTGGCAAGATATCTGCTTGCAGGCTAACGCCATGCTGCTCGAGGAACGCCTCGAACGGCTGAATCGCGCGGATGTACGCCTGTCGAAGCGTTGAGGAAAGCGTGGGCAGGGCCTGGCTAGCGTACCCGAGTTCGCGGCCCACTTGGGCCCACTCTTTGCGCTTCACAACCTGGTCCAGCCCACCACGCACGCGCACAGACCGGAACAGTCGGTACAGATCCACGGGTTTGCGCTCAAACGACGGCAGCTTCTGCATGCGCCGCTTGCCCTTGTCTATGGGGGTGGTTGCATGGAACCGCAGCACTGCTCTAAAGAATCCTTTGCGCAGAGTCCGCGCGCTGAACGCTGCGGCATCGCCAGGGCTCATGAACACCTGCTTTTCGCTCTTGAACGCGAACAGCACGTCCTGGCCAAACGGGAGCTCGTCGCGAGGAAACCCGCGCGGCGGAACAATCTTCACCATTCCGTATTCCTTGTACTGCGCAGCCACCTTCTGCAGAAACCGGAACGGAGGCTCGTCCATCATTTCCGGCAGCGACGGCCGCAGAATCGGCGCCGGCGTGCTGGCTACGTGGCTCGTAGTGCGCGGAACTGGCTCCGGGCCGCTGGTTTCGGGGTCTCCGAGGAGCTGCGGCACGGCTCGCAGTCTTGCGTTTGGGTACAAATACGCGTAGTCCAAGTTCTGGCTCGCGGCAGGCTTCGTCACAGACGCCGCCCTCGGGATTATACAGGTCTTTGCATCCTGAGCAGCCTGCTTTTCCTCAACGGTTAGACTCGGAGCCGGCGGCTCGGCGGCAACGGTTGGCGCGCTCAAGCTCGAGTCCTCTGCATCCTCGGCGTGAGTGCTCGCGTCGAGGCCGGGGGCTCCGCCAAAGAGCGCGAGCCCGGCCGATTGCGCCTGCTGTTGTGCGAGCTCTTGCGCCTTGTCGCGGGGCTTTGCCGTGAAATAAGTCAACGGATCGGCGCCGTCCGGCACGTTTGGCGCGACGATGGTCACGGCCGTGAACCCCATTGAGCCGGAGCTTAGGAAAAAAACCCGTCGCGAGCGAGGCCTTCTAAACAGCCCGAGGAAAAGTGTGCTGAGCGCAGCAGCCTCTTTGAGCTCAGGAATTTCCTGCTCGCACCTGCTCCAAGGTTGCCTGCTCGAGCTCGCTACCGCTTAGTTAGTCAAGGCTCGCGCTATTACGTACAATAAATCGCGAGCCAGCGTGAGCCAAACGCGAGCCACTGCGACTTAGCGCACCACTTCGCGCACCACTTAACACGCGGAGCTGGCAGCCTGTAATGGCGAGTTGACTAGGCTTCAACTTGTGTTATATGCATAGGCTCATTTTGCAGCGTCAATTGATGCATTGAAGCTCCGTATCGAACTAGACACAATGACCGTCGAAAATAGCCTTTTGACAAACAAAAACAAAAACAAAAAAGAAATACAGAAGAATAAAATTAGTTTTCAGACGTTATTTTTGGGCATTTCACTAATACATGATAAAGAATATTGAGAGAGTTACCTACTGGCACAGATTAGCTTACCAGTTCGATCCACCGCGGCCACCGGAGCCAGAGCCGGAGCCGTAGGAGTCGGAGTTGCCGCCGAAGCCACCAGAGCCAGAGCCAGAGCCCGAACCCGAGCCGTAGCTATCGGAGTTGCCGCCGAATCCACCCGAGCCAGAGCCAGAGCCAGAGCCAGAGCCGTACGAGTCCGAGCCCGAGTTACCGCCGAAGCCACCAGAGCCCGAGTTGCCGTAGGAGTCAGAGCCCGAGTTACCGCCGAAGCCGCCAGAGCCAGAGCCAGAGCCGGAGCCGTAAGAGTCAGAGCCCGAGTTGCCGCCGAAGCCGCCCGAGCCAGAGCCCGAGCCAGAGCCGTAGCTATCAGAGCCGGAGTTGCCGCCGAAGCCACCCGAGCCAGAGCCAGAGCCCGAGCCGTAAGAATCAGAGCCCGAGTTTCCGCCGAAGCCGCCCGAGCCAGAGCCCGAGTCGCGGCCAGAGCCGTAAGAGTCAGAGCCCGAGTTGCCGCCGAAGCCGCCCGAGCCAGAGCCCGAGTCGCGGCCAGAGCCGTAGGAGTCGGAGCCGGAGTTACCGCCGAAGCCGCCCGAGCCAGAACCAGAGTCACGGCCGGAACCGTAGGAGTCGGAGCCAGAGTTGCCGCCGAATCCGCCCGAGCCCGAGCCCGAGCCGGATCCAGAGCCGTAGGAGTCAGAGCCCGAGTTTCCGGAGCCGTAGCTGTCGGAACCGGAGTTGCCGCCGAAGCCACCCGAGCCAGAGCCAGAGCCCGAGCCAGAGCCAGAACCGTAGCTGTCAGAGCCAGAGTTGCCGCCGAAGCCGCCCGAACCAGAGCCGGAGCCGGAGCCAGAGCCGTATGAGTCGGAGCCGGAGTTAGAGTTTCCGCCGTAGTTATCAGAGTTGTTACCGGAGCCGCCCTGGCTTTGGCCCTTGAAGCCCTGGTAGTCCTCCTTCAAAGTGTTCAGGTTGTCCTGGTAGTTTCCACCGCCGCCCTGGGCCATGTTCTGCACGTCATTGGCAGTCTTCTTCACTTGATCGAAAAGTCCCATTGTGTATGATAATGTGTTGTATGAGAAAGCAATTGAGCGCGGTCGCGTGGTGCGTATTTATACATGTGGCACCACGTATGGATGCGGCGGCTCTCCACGTGGAGATCATAGCAACGGTATGGCGCCATTACGTAGACCGTGCATGCACCCTAGCCCACCCGCATGTAGCTATCGATAGCCCTTTTTGCTGGGGTTGGTTATGTGGCGGCGAAGCGCATAAGAGCAAGCGCCGAGCAGGCTGCGGGGAACAACAGCCCTAATTGGCGGCGTGCTGAGCCACGTCGCGTCGTTCGCGTGCATCGCGCGCCGAGCCCAACAACAACCAGTCATTCCGCGAGCCAGCCCGCCAGCCCGCCAGCCCTCAGGCCAGGCAGGCAGGCAGGCAGGCTAGGGCGCGCGTCCCATCCCGGCCGATGGGGCGGTTTAAGCTCGTCACCGGCCCTCCTGCAGGCGGCTGCGCCCACCTTAAGTCGCGCTGACTAACATGGCTTCGCTAGAAGGTTAGCGAGACGCGCACGCGACGGGCTCCGGCGATGCCGCCCGGCTGCAGCGAGCATGCATGGCTGCGCATCAGTGTGCGCCGCCGCGAGCCGCGAGCCGCCTATAGCTGGAGTCTCATATCGGGATCTTTGCCCGCGTGTTTTTTCCCGGTGTGCGCCTTGCTTGGCGGCCTCGAATCTTCGGTTAAGGCTCATACGATGGCCATACGTCATAGTGGCCGATCTCATGTGACCTGACTATTGAGCCCTTGGCTGCCAAGCCTAAGCCTAAAGCCTAAAATCGCATCTGCGCAGCCCGCAGCGGAGGCTTTTTTTTTGGTTGATTAATTAGCCAGATTGCGCGCGCAGCAGCATGCCAGTGGGGTAGTCGCAGTGGCGGGGCGCGCGCGCTCTGCGGCACCGCCCGCCATGGACGATCGATCGGTTGAGCCCAGGCCGTGCCTACTGCGTCGTCGCTGTGCTGGCCGGTTGCGGCGCTAGGCTAAATGTTCTAATAACTAATACTAATAACTTCGGGGGTGGTGGTGGTGGTGATGGTGGTTTACATAGCGTTTGTTTGTTCAAAACGTAACTGGCGGGCTAGATAGTTAGGTCTTGAAGAAGTTCTTGGCCTTGCTCACGAAATCGGAGCCGGACTTGGCGCCGGAGCCAGACTTGTCGCCGCTCTCGCCTTGGAAGTCCTTATACAGCTTCTGGGCGTCCTTCTCCCCCTTCTGCTTATCGTCCTGGGTTAGGCCCTTTCCGGACGCATGGTGGGAATACGCGTCGCGGCCGGTGTTGGCCGCCTCCTTCAAATCCTGGGTGTTGCTGTTCGACATGGTGAAATGGCCGTTGTGGAGTTCAATTGAGTCTGCAAGCTGCCGAGTCGCCCCGGCCGCTTCGTTGCGTATTTATAGCCCCCCGCACATGTGGTAGGGGTGTATGCAGGCAACCTTGGTTTGTGGCCATGGTGATGCAACCCGTGATTCTAAGCCTAGCGCTTTAGGTTATCTTGCGGAGCGGGGCGCGGGCCGCGTCGACTTTGGCGGCCGGCTCCGCGCCGTATGCGCGCGGCGGCAGCGCAAGCAAGCAAATGGGCCGTCGGCTCAGCCCGCCAGCCAGCCAGCCCGCCAGCTCTGAGCTCGCGGTCTCCGTCCGTGGGCTCCACAATTAATTAGCCATGGTGATTACGTAGATTACCACCCGCCATTAAGGCGCATGGGCGCGGCCAGTTATGCAGGGCGGCGTCATTTTCGTAACAGTGTTGTTGTTGTTGTTTAAAGTGTGCGCGATTTTTATTTTCGTCGGCGAGGCGGCGGCATTAAGCGCTCGCAAATGACGCAATTGCAGTGGGTGCTTGGGCTGCAACGTAAAACCGCGTAACGGAGCCGCTTTGATTTGCGTAATTGCCGCTTTCGAGAGGCCTGAGACCCGATTGGCATGTCATGCAGTCGCATGCATGGAAGCTTACCGCTGCGCATAGCGCATGCAGCGAACGCAAAACGGGTGAGCACAGCCCGCAATGTCGCGGCCTGTGCAGACGGATTTGAGTCGAGCCACGAGATTGTGCATGCACGTTGCGTGCACACTGCGTGTAAACTGCGTGCACATTGCGTGCAAAATGCGTGCAAACTGCGTGCAAACTGCGTGGACGCATCCCGAGCCCGAGCCGTGCTAACATTAGGCGTGCCGCTTTACATGACGGCATGCCGGCCCTGAAATCGCCAAAGGTGGGTTTTGTCCAGCCACTAGCTTATGACCGTAAACTAGAGAAACCTAGCGCCTTAGGACAATTCGATATATGTGTAGAAGCCCAAGTCTTCACCGTAGATCATTGTGCATTGTGCAATATCAGTTCTGTGTAGATGCCGCCGCACTGTTTTATGGCGGTTCACGCATCGGAGTGTTAGTGACCCAGCCCTTCGCGAAAACGCACACCAGTACAGGGACTGGAGTGTCCCAGCAGCACAAGCGCGGTCCATCACGGTGCCTAACAGTAAATCAGCCTCTTCTCACTACAACTCGACCCGCTCGCCCGCCAAACTGCAGCGCAGCTCAACTTCAGCCTCGACACTGCAACGCCGAGCACGACTTTGCCGTCAAAAAGATGCGTACTGAACAAAACCGAGTGCGCGCGCAGATAACGGAACCAATGCTGAGATCTAGACACGTTTTTATTATGTACAACATGAGTCGGGCTCGCCAGTACATCCGCTGCTCACAGCGCAGAGCCAGCCGCTTGCACTTTAACACTTTTAGCTAAAAAAGAAAAAGGCCGCAAACCGAAAATCCCCCAGCACTTTCTCAACGAGAGCAGCAAGAACGCACTAATCTAACAGATGTCTGTGAACGGCTGCCACTCCACGGCAATAATCCACGCCGCAGCGAACTAAACTGCGTGTGTTCAGCTCTGCTTGTATCACTACGGCTCCAGAACTGTGGTTATAGGCTCCAGTTGTATGCTCCGGTTGTAAAGCGCATGCGCGCGTGTTGGAATCTATGTAGTTTTAGTTTAGAACTGCTTCTGCAGGAAGCCCTCGGCGTCCTTGCCGGCGCTCGAGTTCTCGAACTTCTGAGCGTCGCCCGACAGGTTGTTCGAGTCGGAGCCCGAGCCCGAGCCCGAGCCCGAGCTCGAGTTCGAGTTCGAGTTCGAGCCGTTACGCGACTCGTAGTCGTTGTAAAGCGTCTTAGCCGCCTGCTCGCCGTTCTGCTTGTCCTCCTCGCTCAGGCCCTTGCCGGAGGAGTAGTCCGAGTAGGCCTGCTGGCCGACAGACGCGGCCTTCTTGAGATCTTGCATGAAGTTCGACATTTTCCTAGGAGTTCTAAAAAGAAGAAAGGGAAAGATCGGATGCGGCACCGTTTATGTAGCGGCTCGGGCGCGCGCGCGCGTGCCCCAATCGCGTTTCGGGTTAGGGCTGGGCTGCTGCGTCTGACTGACTGACGCACGCGCCTCGGAGCCGGCTCGCGACGGGCCGGGCTCGGGCTCCGCCTAGGCCAGGCCGAAGAGCCAGCGCCGCCGCGTGCGCGGGTTTGTCGCGAGCGCCGCGGCCGTCGGGTCGTAGACCTTCGCGCTGCGCCAGCCCCACACGAGGCCGAGCTCGTGGGCGAGAATCTCGCCGAAGCCGAGCATCACGCCATTGACAAAGGGGAAGAGCAGGTTCACCGCGAGCCGCTGCACGAGCGCGAGCCACCGAGTCGCGCTCACCGGCCGCGGCACCACGCCGTGCTCCTCTGAGTCGCTGCCGAGCTCCAAAGCGTCCATTATGAAGGCGGTTTGGGGCCCAAACGCGGCGGCGGGCCTTGCGATGATGATGACTCTGCTCCGCGCGCGCGCAGCCGTACCGCGGAGCCGGCCGGGCTACACCATACTGCGTAGCCCGAGCCGGCGAGCCCGCGCGTGCTCAAGCGCGCTCGCGCGTCGGCGCGTCAAACCGCAGAACCGCATTAAAATTGAGCTTGGCGTGCGGCGAAATGAGCTCGAGCTCGCTGCCTATGTCTGCGGAGCCATCGGAGCCGGCTCTACAAAAGCGAACCTCCGAGGAACAGAACCGGCGCAGACAAAATGTGCAAGAACGCACTCCACAAGACGCGGCGGCGCCTATTTCAAACCGGCAAAATGCACCCGCATCACAATCTGCCCCTCTACAAGCGACTCCTCAGTCTGCTGCTCCTCAGTCTGCTCCTCCCCAATCTGCTCCTCCCCAATCTGCTCCACCACAATCTGATCCTCCCCAATCTGATCCACTACAATCTGCTCCACTACAATCTGATCCACCTCCACAATCTTTTGAACCATCTGCTCCACCACAACCAATTACACCAGACGCGGCTCCCCCACAACTAGTAGCAGCTCCACAAGAACCCTCCACACAGCCGGCTCCTCCGCCTGCGGACGCGCGCTTTCTCGCGTGGAAGAAGAACGCCCAGCATCTCTACGACACGCTGCTCGCGTTCGAGCTGCCGTGGCCGTCGCCGTGCGTGCAGTGGCTGCCCGAGCTCATCACGAAGCAGGCGCGCCAGGCCGCGAAGAGCGAGGCCAGCACTGGAGCCAGCGCCGTGAAGCGCCAACGGCTTCTGCTCGCAACCAGCACCGGCGGCCAGGCCGCGGAGTACCTGCGCATTGCCGAGCTGCATGCGCCGGACGTGGCGGCGCCCACGTCGCTCGTCGACTACGATGCCGAATCCGGCACCATTGGCGGGCATCAGCCCGCGTACGCGGCGGATCTCGAGATTGTGCAGCGCATTATGGTGCAAGGCACGGTCGCGCGCGCGCGCCACATGCCGCAGAACCCGAATATCATGGCGACGATTGCGTCGACCGGCGAGGCGGCGATCTGGGACATCACGAAGTTTCCGTACCATCCGGTGCCGCACTACGTGCCGACAACAAAGCTGGCGGGACCGCTACGCGGATCGGCTAGTGCCGCCGGGGACGAAGGCGCAAAAGTAGGCGGGCACGAAGGCGGGCACGAAGGCGGGCACGAAGGCGGGCACGAAGGCGAAGGTCTGTGTCTAGCCTGGTCGCCCACAAGCGAAGGTGAGCTGGCCACGGGCGATGCCGACGGCAAGATCTTTGTTTGGGACCTGCGCCGCGACTACGACTCGCGCACGGGCACAATGGGCCCCGTACAGCAGCGCGCGCACGCGCCAACCACGGCCGTGAACGACCTGCACTGGCACCCTCGGCGGCCGGCCACGCTGGCCAGCGTTGGCGACGACGGGTACCTCATTGTGCACCAAACGAGCGCCGCGTCTTCGGGCCCGGTTGTGAAGCACCACTTCGAGGCAAAGAAGCCGACGAGCGTGGCATGGAACCCCGTGAACGAGTCGCTCGTGGCCGTGGGCTTCGACAACGGCAGCATCGAGCTGTGGGACCTGCGCACGGTGTGCACAATGATCAGCGCCACGGCCGACACGCACGCACACACAAAATACGTCACGGCGCTGCACTGGAACACCTGGCACCCATCAGTGCTTGCGTCGTCGTCCGAGGACGGCACGGTGAAGGCGTGGAACGCCGTGCAGCTGAGCTCACCGCCGCTGTTCACGCACGGCGGCCACAAAGCAGCCGTCACCGACGTGGCGTGGAACCCGGCCGTGCCGGGCATGCTGGCGAGCGTGGCCGAGGACAACGGCCTGCATATTTATACGCCGGGCTCCGACATTCTCGGGTTCTAGCCAATGGCACTTCATAAATACATACATTTGAATAAATAAATAAATACATACACCGTTTCATGCGCCGAACCGCACGATGTTTTGCTCGCGCGCGAGCGCGCTCGGCGCGCGTTTTTCCTTCATTTTGCGCACGCGCTGGCCGCCGCGCCGCGCCGCCCTTTTGTCGACCGGTTTCGGCAGCGCGCGGTGCTGCAGCGACGGCGGAGCCGCGAGCAGTGCGTTCATACGCGCCTCGATCTGGCGCCGCCACAGCTTTCCCTGCACGCTGCCGCCCGTTTCTGCACCAGTTTGTGCACCGCCAGTTTGCTCACCGCCAGTTTGCTCACCGCCCGTTTGTGCACCGCCCGTATGCGCAGCGTCCATGCGCGCCGCGAGCACAGCCTTCGCCGCAACAATACGCAGCGCCTGCTTCTTGAACTGCTCCGGCACTTGCTCGACGAGCGGATCCTGCAGCAGCGGCGACGACCGCACCGAAACAAGGTTCGCCGGGCTCGTGGCTCCGAGCCGCGCCACGCCTCCAGCGCGCGCAATGAGCCGCGCCGCAACGCGCGCGTCCAGAATCTGAGCGAGCGTCGGCGCGCGGCGCGGCACGTCTTCCGCGGCCGCCTGCATCGCCGCTTCGTACTCGGCGCCCAGCCGCTCGATCTGCGTCGCCCTGGCCTGCGCCGCGAGCCACGCGTCCTCGCTCAGCGCGGCTCCGGCATCCTCGGCGAGACAAAGCCGCACTTCGAGGGCCTTTGCGCTGCCGATAGCGCTCGCGAGCGGGTCGCGCTCGGCGGAGCCGGCCGCAGCCGCAGCCGCAGCCGCAGAATTGCCGAGCCCGCGCACCACTGCGGCGAGCGCCGGCGCCGCGAGCTTCAGCGC